>JAHHUM010002683.1:0-352755 GCA_036173005.1 Crenichthys baileyi
ATGTTTAAAATGTTATACATATTTACAAAATGCCTGCCTACTGGAAAATATGTTCATGTACTTTATTCAATATCTGGTCGGGCTTACATTTGCATGAATTACTGCATCAGTGCAGCGTGGCATGTAGGCGATCATCCTGCGGCTCTGCTGAGGCATTTAGGAAGCCCAGGTTGCTCTAATAGCGGCCTTCAGCCCATCTGCATCGTTGGCTCTGGTGTCTCTCATCTTCATTCTCACAATGCTCCATAGCTTTTCTGTGGGGTGGAGATCAGACCGGTTTGCTGGTTATGACACCATGGTCATCAAAGCAAGTATTGGTACTTTTGGCGTTGTGGGCAGGTGCCAAGAAAATGAAATCAGCATCTCCAAAGAGCCTGTCAGCAAAGGGAAGCATGAAGTGCTCCATTCCATTAACATGCTTGCAGTTTTTAGCAATGATCTTTTGTGGCCTACCGTCCTTGTCAATGGCTGTCTGCTAGACATCTGTCAAGTAAGCAGTCTTCCCCATGATTGTGTAACATGATTACATCACAACATATCTTCATTAAAAATACATTTTTTTATTGTTTTTATGTAATATTCAAGCTTTCTGAGAAACTGAATTCATTAACTGGAACCCCCTATAGTCAGAATTAACAGGAATATATGTTTGAAATAAATCAATCTTTGGATAACGAATCAATATAATATATGATTTTTTTCTTTTAAATTGAATTATTGAATCATATAAATTTTCAGTGATGTTGTGATTTACCAAGTTGCACCTGTATTTGGTCGTGTTTATGCTCAGTTTTGACCTCATATAAGCATTCTTTATTTGCTCTTTGCTTCCATGCAGCCTCCTCATAGTCCCCTTTTACTGTTACTAACAACTTGTAAACCAAAAAAAGTTTTCATTCATTCTAAATGTCCTGTTTTGCAAAGGCTGTGAGTTTCGTTGTTTCTTGTGCTGTTATTGTCCACGTCAGATTGATGGTTTTTAGAAAGACATTAGGGAAAAAACACATACAGCATGTTTGCAATTTACTTTCAGCACCACAATCAATACAATCTAAGTGGGTATAACCTAAGTTCTCCACTCCTGTTCTCTCCTTCCCTGTCCTCTCCTTCTCCACTTCCTTTTTGCAATTTTTCTTTGTCCGGCTTCCTCCCTTTTTTCGCGTCTTGTTCACCATCGCGATCTCCTCTCCTCTGCTCTCCTCTCCTATCCTCTCTCCAGTGTCTGTATGGCTGCTACGTCCACTCCTCCATCATCCCCACCTTCCATCGTAGATGCTATTGGCTGCTGCAGGTAAGCTCTCCGCCCTATTTCCCACTATGCCGCTCTCTCACACATACAATACCGGTCAGATTTTTACATACGCTCATTATGACCGTGAATGCTCCATTTATTTTGGGCTTTGAATGACACCTTTGAACTGTTCTTTTTTCAGGACGGAATGTTGATACAACACAGATCTTCAGAGGAAATCTAAATACAGGAATTGAATGAAAAAAAAATTGTGGATTCTCACAAAATTATACATAAAAACCCAAATGTATACATACATAAGCACTAATGTTTGACTAAATTGCCCTCAGCAAGTTGCATTTCAACACACACTTTTTGTAGCCATCAACATGTTTCTGGCATAATTCTTGGTACAGTAGATATAGTACTTGACCACTTCTTCTTGGTAGAATTGGTAGAGCTCATTGTAGCTGGCTGATTTCCAGGCATGAATCCATGAGTCCATTAATATTAAACTCTTAAGCCCCAAGGATTTTTTTGTGAAGTTTGTGCTTGAAAAAACAAATCAAATTCAGTTTTTTTTCCATAAATTACAAACTCTATTTAAATAATCATTATATTAATATTTATGTTTTTCAAATGTTAGTAATAATTCTGGTCCTCCTTTGCTACTGGTTGAGTAAATCCTTAGTGGATTGTGACTTTTATTCTTAACCTATATTTTTGAAATCTGTGAGATCCCTGCTTTCAGCAGACATGCTGGTCATGTGTGTAGAAGCTGTGTGGTGAACAGCTGAGACCGAGATTTGTGGTGACAGCATTTTGTGGAGTTTGTATACTTTCTGATTCAACTGCTTGTAGTTTTAACAGTGTTTGGTGTTTGTATAAATGGTTTAAATCAGCTTTTATCGAAGATTCTATCATATCTGTGGATACCACATATGCTTATGTTTAACTATGGGAACTTTCAGTAATGATAGTGGGAAAAGTTAAATTCTTCCCCCAGTACTGGGGGTCAAGTATCGCTGAGCTCAGGGCTTTCCAGTTGATTCATCTAATCTAATAGCAGTCGTAGTGTGTTTTTCGGATCATTTTCCTGTTTGAACGCCCAGAGGCAGTTTTTTATATAGGCACATGAGCAGTTGCCCAGGGTGATGAATGAGGAGACAAATGAGCACCAAATAAACAAATAACTTAAGAGAGTCTTATTTTATTTCAGTTGCACCTTGAATTTGTTTTGAATTGTATTACTGATGCAAATAGGTGTTGATCATGCACACACACTCCAAAAAAGGTGCTCACCCAAGGTGTAATTCATCCACAAACCACCACGAACCGATAAAATGATAAAAGCTGTTCTCCTTAGATGAAAGGAATTTGGTTAAGGTATTCCAGGAACTGTGTCCATCTGAACAGTGAAGTAAGTGATAATTTTCCTGTTGGAAACAAGAATTACAGTAGATGTAAATGTTTTTTTCACCATGGACTGAGAGGGTACTGAAGATGCCTCCTCCCCAATTTGCAGTATCCCATGGACAAGCTAGATGTCTTCTGAAGAAAAGTTGTATGGTCAGACAAAGATTGACATACTTGTTCAAAATGACAGGAAGCATATTCAGAGGAGTCAAGGAGGGGTTTTCAAACACTAAAACATTGTCGCTGCAGAGCAAGGTGACATGCTGAAGGAAGCAATTCAGCCATTTGAATCAGCTGTGTTGGGGTAAAGTAACATCTGAATATCAGCCATTGAGGACTGGAACTGGACACCCTGCCCTTAGCTCAACAGCTGATGGTTGATATGTGGAAATACGTGCGTGTTCCAGCAGCGCAATGATTACAAACCCATATCAGAAATGGTTTTAGAAAGGATAAAGAAGGCTAATATTTGTCCTGACCATAACTATACAGAAAAACTGTGAACTGTTGAAAACAATCAGTAAACAGCAAATGAGCTATACCAGATCTGAAAAGTAGAATGGTCAAATATCTAGCCACAATTATGCCAGATGTCCAAGTGTAAGTTGCTTATGGTCAATTAAATAAATATCAATGATGGTGTATGTGTTCATTTGAGATTGTATATGTATGCTGTATAATTATGACCCTGTGTGAATTAGAGAAAATCAACAATAAATTCAGATTTTTGCACAAAATTCTTGTTTTTAAAAATTGCAGGAATTTGTTTTGTCATCAAACTTCCCTGAAAAAGGGTGGTTGAAATACTAATTGAAAGCCCAAAACCAACATGAGATTTTATGTAAACGTCTGATCAATAATGTATAAACACAAGCAAAATTCTGACTGAATTCATAAAGCATTGATCCACACAATGAACAATATTTTAACTGTTTTAGGTTTATTTTACAAAGCAGAACACCAGCTTTCAATTGTTAGATCATCAAACAGGTTAAACTTAGCTAAACTGTAAACCAGCAATAAAAGTCCTCCCATTCAAAATTAATGAGGCAGACTCAGGCTGCTGAAAATAATACTTAAGGACCCGGCTGATGGTAAAAATTTATGTTGTTTGGCTTACTGGTGTCCTACCTACACATATAGACCACTGTGGAATACAATGCTCATATAGGTCTCGAGAAAATGTCACACCGGATGCAGGGCGGTAAAAATAATTTTTACAGGAGCTGACTGTAACGTCCTGAGAACAGTGTGTTATCTAACCCTGACTCGCAATGCTTGCATCAGGGACTCAGGCGCTGCTCTCTGTGCGGTCCTTTCTAAGAAAATGTCCTGGAGCTACAAAATACACACACAACATGCCTTCTGCCCCAAACACACACCCACACACACCAACACACACATAGACAGGTGTCTAATATGTACAAAAGCATGTTGCTTTTCATAAAGATGTTGGACTCACTCTACTGCTCATGTGAGCGGCAACAGAGAGCAGCGGTTGTCTGCATATTCTCTCTCTCTCCCTCTCTCTCTCTCTCTCTCTCACACACACACACCACACACACAGAGAGAGACGCTGGTCTTTCAATCTGTTCATGCAAGAAACAGCCACCCGGACCTCATCATATTCACATGACGTGTTGCAGGATGAATTTTGGACACGTCTGGATACATTTCAACTTCCCCAATCTTCATTTCTTACAGTTAATTTCAAATAAAATATTGAATACACTTGGATATTTAAAATATAGGCATGCATACACATTTATGTAGTTATCATCATGTCTTTTGGCACAATTTTTCACGTAAAGTCTACAAGGAAATATCAGCTATCTCTGCAAATTGAAAGATTATATCCAAACCCACTATATGTTCTTTTTCAGCATGCTCCACTAGTTGGAAACTTGCAATCTTGAAAATGGGAAGGGAAATTTGACTTGCTTTATCTGTAATGTGCCATTTTCTGCTCTTTGCCCAGATATCAAAACACATCAGCGAACATGATTATAAATCAGTCCATGAACAGTGTTGCACCGCAGAGCAGCGGTGCTGTAGTAGCCTGGTGTGCTACCGCTCTTTTGGAGAGAAAAGTGTTCCACCTCAGCAGGTCCAACCCCTAACCTGAGTCTGTCTACTGAATCTTTCATCATGAAAAAAAGTATCTCTCTCTTGGGCTCTCTCTCTTTTTCACACACACACACACACACACACACACACACACACACACACCCACACAAACTTGTTGAATCATTTATAGGATAGAAATTCCATAGGTCTGTCGGTGATCTGCAGTATAGTGAGAACTGCTCTCCCTCTGTTTTTCTTGTTCTCTCTTTCCATATATATCCTGTATCGTGCTCACATACACACAAACACATGTGTAGACACTGCAGCGTTAGAGAGAGAGTGATGAGTGGGCTCAAGCTGTTAAATCTTTTATGGGCAGGTGAGAGAATCTTATCTGACATGCGATGTCTGACCTCCTCCCTGTCCTCTACTCTCTCTTTCACGTTCCCTCCCAGTTTACCTCCTCCCCTGCCCTTCATCCCCTTTGTGAATAGATTCTTTTATTCCTGCCCTCAGTGCATTTAAAAAACTCATCACTGAATTAATGAATGGATGTCATTTTAAAATAACACAGTGTGTGCATGTTGATGTTTTTGTGCTTCAGAACCCAGACATCGTGCTGGTGCACTACCTGAATGTGCCGGCAGTGGATGACAGCGGGAAGCCGTGTGGTCCGGTCCTTTGCTCCATCAACACAGACAGGAAAGAGTGGGCCAAGTGGAGCAAAGAGGAGCTCATTGGACAACTCAAACCTATGTGTGAGTTTTGAGCGCAAACCCTCTCGTGTTTCACCCACTCACATGTTTCTTTTTTACGTTGAAAAACAAGTCAGCTAGGGGCCAAGGAAATAACGAGTCAGGACCTGTCCCAAGGATCATCCAGTTCCAGTTCTTCTGTGCATATTGTCTTTGATGGTCCAAAAATGACGTTGCTAATTTAACTTGTAACTTAAAACATCATCATGATGGCTTATGCCAGTATATCCTGAATATTTGTACAGTACCTTGAAAATTATTCATACCCCTTGAGTGTTTGACACATTATGAGTGCAATTTCAATGGATTTTACTGGAAAGACCAACACAAAGTAGCACATAATTGTGAAGTAAAAGATAAAGTATATGTGGTTTTGAAAGGTTTTACACATAAAAGATTAAAAAGACTGATGTGTTCTAGTGTTCAGCACCCCAGTGACTATTTTGAAGAACAGCCTTCTAATGCAACTAAAGCTGCAAATCTTTTGGCGTACCTTTCTTCCAGCTTTGCACATCTAGAGACTAAAGGTTTTGCACATTCTTATTTGACAGATGGTTTCAGCTCAGTCAGATTGGATGTGGAGCATCTATGAACATCAGTTCACCACAGATTCTAAGTTGGACATAGGTATGGACGTGCTAGCACATAAATATTGGTTGAGCCATTCTACTGTTGCTTTAGCTGTATGTTCAGAATCATTAGAGTTAACCTCCACCCACGTATCAGGTCTTCCAGCCTCTAAGAGTTTTTCTTCCAGTATCCACTTAGCTCCATCTATCTTCCCAAAAACTCTGACCAGCGTCCTTGTCCCTGCTGAAGGAAAACTTCCCCATAGCAGGATGCTTTCACCATCCCTTTTACTAATTAGGTGACTTCGGAGGCAATCGGTTGCTCTGTTTTAATTAAGGGGTATCAGATTGCAAGTGGCTGAATACATTTGCATCCCACACTTTTCAGATTTTTATTTGTAAAAATATTTTTAAACCATGAATCATTTTCTTTTCCCTTCACAATTTACTTACTTTGTGTTGGTGTACAACATGAAAGCCCAATAAAATGCATTGAAGTTTCTGCTTGTAATGTAAAAAATTGTAAAGTGGTATAAATATATTTGGAAGCCACTAGGCTAAATTGTCAATGAAGCCCACTAATTTTGCACAGCTTGGATTTAGATGAACCCATTTCAAGAACCAAAACATTTCGTCCACTTGAGTAAAGGTGTCCAAGAGATATTTATAAAACTAACATAAGCCCAATTTTGTGCCTTCATTTTAAAATAGGTAGGTAGGATTATTCAGTGAGTTCCTTAGACAGAAAAACTTTTTATCCAATTTGAATAAATAACTGAATCTGACTGCACTGTTCAATGATTAGGATTAATTATAATGTATGTACCTGACCTTTGTGAAGTGTGAATGTGTTGTGAATTGGGGCTATATAAATAGATAAAACTGAATTGAAATAGTTTGATAAAGTATACTTTATACTGATATTATGAAAAAAAGATACTATATATAAATATACAAAGACACATATTTTTATTAATTATTTCTCAGAGATTTGCATAACACATATAAATAAACCCTAATAAATTATATTATATTATATTATATTATATTATATTATATTATATTATATTATATTATATTAAAATATTTTCTTTGTTTTTATTTATATGTAGTTTTTACTTTCCATATTGATATGGTCACTGAAAAGGCATGGCTCAGTTATAGTACAAATAATCACAGAATATGTTTAGCTCAACTACAATCAGCTTTTTTTATTCACGTGTAACAATTAATTTCACTACTGAATACTTTCTTTATTTTGGGTAAAATCTCACTTCTTTTGGTTAAGAAGTGCTCCATGTCAGTCTTTCTCATGCCTCATAATTGCTTTGATTCATGGTAATACAGGTGCAGATGAGTCTCATAGTGTATGAGATTGAGAGAAGTGTGAAAGCAGGAGAAGATTATACAGGGGCAGATTATTAAAGCAGGTACACTGTTTGGATGCAGCAGATAGTAAAAAATGTGCACTAACTTATATTTGCATAAATATGAAAAATAAAAGTAAAATAAAGGAATGCATGTATTTTTCCCCTCAGTAATAATAACAAAAAAAAAAACGGAAGTCTATGAAGAACAATGCAGAGACTTACATAACAAGCTAATGTATCTATATGCATTGTATGCCAAAAGTTTTAGGTCACCCATCTAAATCATTGAATTCAAGTGTTCCTACTACCTCCATCAAAGATGTAAAAAATTGCTTGGGAAAGTCACGTACTACACACACATATACAACTATCTATACTGCTGCATAGTCTGCATAAATGGTAGTAATCTCTTTACTTTGGCTACTTATATTCTAATATGCTGTATTTGTACTGCTTGTTAGGGGCAGATGGGACGGTAATTTAAACTAACTTGGTTAAAATGAGTCAAATATTCAGTTTAGTTGATTCTCATAAAATCTTATTAAAACAAAAATTCATTTATTCTCAGTTATTTAATTCAGTTTTATCTTAATCTACTTCCACTTAGAGGTATGATTAACTACTTATTCATTAAATATTAATTAAGGCCAGTCTCATTTTACAGTGCAGTCTGGGGTTGTTGTTGTTTTTTGTTTTTTATTTTGCTTGTATTTAAAATAGCCTTAGCACCACAGGGTTATAATAGTCTTTTTGCTTTGTTAAATATGTCTGGTGACTTCAATTAAAAAGTTCCACATTGATATATTTTTTCATAAATCTGAAGTTACACAGAGGGAAGTTTTGCTAATAATTACATCATCCAGCTGCTAATAATAGTACAGATGGCACTATTAGGTGATTAGATTAACCACTTAACTGACTGGCAGGAAATGCTGATCATTTGATACATTTTCCAAGTAGAAACATTTCACATCTCTAACTTCACAGGTGGCTGCTTTTAGTTTCTAATGCTTTTGTTTCCTGTAGTTTTGTAAAACCTTGTAAAATTGAACTGTTGCGTTGTCAAAAACAAATTGGGAATCAGGGTTATTATTTCACCAAACATGTTTTAAAAAATACTTCTTTCTGCATTGATTTGCTTCTGTTAGATTAATGCATGATTACATACATTTTCTACTTAGGTGTAATTCAGCTAGGTTAACAGATTGGTAACAGAAGCTGGTGGCTGCAGCAGTCAGAGTCATGCTGCCACCTAGAGGCAGACAGAATCTGTAACCATAAAACTGAGAAATTTATGGGAAAAAGGCAGGCATTCCTGAAATATCCAGCACTTAATATTCATGAAACAGCACGAAGGAGTAGATAATTTCAGTACTAACACTGACGCACAAACACATGCACACACACGCCATTATGTAATTCTATCCATTTTGCTGAGGTGGTCTGGAAGGGCAGTTAAGATGTGCCCAAAGTTTTGTGGCTTGTTGACGTAAGTAATGATTCATTTCCCACCTTCACATGTGCTAATTGTCCACAGAGCCTTCTGCTTTTTTGCATCCTTTGGCACCTTATCCAGTGTCACTGTCCTGTTGCGGTTGTTAAGGAGAAGGTGTTGCCTCTGGAATTAAAACTGCTAAATGCTGAAAATGTAAATGAAAACGTCTAGTTTGCGTATTAGACATTCAATTTCCTGTAAAACAGCAATAAATACCGAAAATTTATTTTAACACTCAAGAGTTTGTGCCAATTGTATCAGGGTGCTTGTGTAACCGGTGCAGTATAGGTGCTGAACAGTGGAGGGTGCTGTTACATCCTGTCCAATATACTGGACATTGCAAAAAGATTCATATTCATTTGAAATTTTTTTCACATTTTGTTTTGGTACAATCACAAACTGTCTTTAATTTCATAGATCATAACTGGGACTTTGAGGGAAAAGGAAACAGTTTTTTCTTACAAATAAAAATCTGAAAAGTGTGGCGAATCACTCCCACTGAGTTGAAACTTCGTAGAAGTTTTATGGTTGTAACATGCAAAATGTGAATAACTTAATGAATAATTTCTCAAGGGACAAAGTAGAATATGATATTATTGTACATTTTCATGTTTTCTTTTTTATGTCTTTTCTGTCAGGTGCTGGAAGCAGCCTGCATCAGAAATGTTCCAGTGTCAAGCAGCGTATCATCTCATCCAAACAGGAGTCAGGAGCAGGAGGAGGGACAGTATTAGGAACCAGTGTAGCAGCAGGCCAGAGAGCTGAGGAAGCAGATGGCACAGAGGTCCAGAACAGTGACGTTTCAGAGGGCCAGACTGAGCCCAATCCTGGTGGGGGGAGGAGCCGAGCAGGCGGAGCAGAGAGGAGGAATGGAAGGGTAACCAAACCTTCCCTACTCCCACAGAGCAGCATGGAGGTGTCTTCTTCCACCTCGACCAACCAGGTGGAGGTGCCCGACACCACCCAAAGCTCCCCACTGTCTATTGCCAGTGACATGGCTGACAGCCCAGCTCTTGCCATTGGGACCGGCTTGTCACAGAGCACTGCTGTGTTTATGTCTGAGGTCACCACTCTGACCGGGGATTCGGTTTACTCGGCTGGCCACACCCACCTGCTGGCTTCGACCCATGAGAGTACCACCACTGGTATACTGTTGGCTGTTGCCCCTGACAACCAGAGGTTTGCATCATTCAGTGGAGGTGTAGGGTTAGGGGAGGGAGGAGAGTTGGTTCTGTCCAGTTCTTTAGACTCTGGTGTAGGAGTCAGCCTTCCTGAGACCACGATGACCTTTGACCCCGATTGCTTCCTCAACAATCCCAAGCAGGGCCAAACGTACGGAGGAGGTGGGGGGAAGACTGAGGGCTGCAATGGCGATGACGTGGGGCTCCACTGCTCCACTAACGGCTTCGTTTACAACCCAGCACTCGTCAACAACATCAAAACAGAAGCTATGCCACTGGAGCAGCCACTTGCAACCCAGAATAGCTACGTGGGAGAAGGAACCGGCCTCAGCCCCAGCACCACCCTGGAACAGATGGACTTCAGTGCTGTCATGTCATCGGCCTGCGTCTCAGGTCTGAGCCAGCCTTCCCATCACCCATCCCCAGGCCTCTTCCTCCAGGCCTCCCCACAGACAACCCAGCCCTCTCAGCTGCAGGTCAACGGCACCAAGACAACCCAGGAATCCAATGAATCCAGGGCCTACATAGGTCTGCCTTCAGTGGTCACTGACTCTCCTGTCACTAATGGAGAACCGCATACACACCTCCACCAAGCAAGCACAGACCAGCATGCCCTGTGTGCGAAAAATGGGCAGGCAGCAGCAGTTGGGTCTTTTCCCCTGGCAACACAGGATGTCGACCAACCAGGCAGCAGGAGTCATTCGGAGGTCACAGCTCTAGAGAAACCAACAGAAAATGGAGAAGATTTACTTCTCAAGGCTGGGGATCCTCATGAGGCCTATGCGAGTGTTGATGCCAAACATTATCTCCAGCCCACAGATGACACTGGAGGGGGGGACGAAGGCGGAGGGGGTGGAGGAGGTGGAGGAGGAGCGGAAAATGAAGTTATATGTAATGGTGTGAGCATTTCAGGCACCGTTAGTTCAGTGGTTGCCAGTCCTCAGTCAATAGGTGTAGGTTCAAACATTGAGGGGGCTCTCTACAGCTCTCCACTTCCTCAGCAAGGTGCAGGGGTATCAGCAACAACAGCTGGGGCAGGGGCGGCTATCAGTCTAGAAGGATTTGAGGCTTCATTTGGAAGCCAGTTCTCCGATCTTATCAATGATTTCATTTCAGTAGAAGGGTCTGGAGGTGGGGTGGCAGCAGCAGTCTCTGGTGTTCTTATGCCCCAAGAAGGGACAGCAGGAGAGGAACACAGCACAGCGGCCGGTCATCTGCAGGGAACTGAGGTGGAGCAGGGGGCGCTGGGAATGCTCCAGGAGACTGGCAGGCTGTTCGCCGTGACAGACTACTCCCCAGAGTGGTCATATCCAGAGGTTAGTAAACCCAACTTGTAATCATTATTTACTCATCATTGCTCCCCGCAGGAAAAGTAGTCCCTACTCCACATGATTGATGGCAGCTTGCACTGACGTTAACTGTTGCAATCATGCTTAGCCCAGTTTGTACCGACAGCTTGGCTACAGTATGTGGTCATTAAGGAGGCCAAATATTTCAGACTCAGCTGATTGGGTTTTAATGAAATTTCAATTTTTCCCAGATTACCCTGGGTAGCCTCATTAATTTACGCATGTACCACTTCTAATAACTAGACAGCCGTTCTGTCATAGAATTATGATGAAACTTGAGGAAACCTTCATCTTTGCATCACCATTTCTTAAACAGTCTCATAGTGGAAATAATTACCAACAATTATTAAATTAAACCAACATTTAACTGCAGTTTCAATTAGATTTTTTAAAAAAGAATTTTGAAAATAAAGAAAATTCAAAGGGTAAAAGGTACAGTACCTTGCAGAAGTATCCACACCCCTTCAACCTTTTCCTATGCTGTCACAACAACTTCTATGTATTTTATGAGGATTTTATGAGATAGACGAGCACAAAGTAATGCACAATTGTTCCGTGGAAAGAAAATAATACATTTATTTAAAAATTTCTTACAAATAAAAGTCTGTGTGGTGTATATAAGTATTAAGCAGCCTTTAGTCTGATACCTCCAAATCAGGGGTGTCCAAAGTGCGGCCTGGGGGCCATTTGCGACCCTTGGATTAATTTTGTCTTGCCCTCAACAGCAGTCCAAGAATGGTACAAACATGGTAGCTGAACAGATATGGTTCTGGTCAGTTTACTTTTTCTTTTGCTTTCATTATAATATAAAAGAAAGTAGATCCGTGAACATCCACCAACTTGTTTTTTTTAAATCAAAACCAGATTTGGTTATATCCACTTATTTTTCATTGCGCTGTTGTACACTATGTGGGGTAGAACACTGCAGATCACCCTGTGAGACACGGAGGTGACAGCATAATGGTGCGGGGATGCTTTTTTTCAGCAGGGAATAGAAAAGCTGATCAGAATCGATGAAACAATGGATGCAGCTAATTACAGGGGTGGAAGAAACCCTGTTAGAGATTGCAAAAGTCTTAGGCACAGGTTTGCCTTTTAAGTCAAGTCAAGTCAAGTTTATTTATGTAGCGCTTTTCAGCAACAAGGCACTCAAAGCGCTGTACATGATTAAAAACATTACAATGATACAGAAAATCAAACACAGAAAAACAAATCAAAAGACACTAATAATCCTTGGGAGTAATAATAATTAATAATCCTTCCGGGTTTACTGGTAGAAATTGGTTCCAAGCCACTCTTAATAATAAAGCATCTCATGCTAAAAGAAGATGATAATATTGATAGTCTCATCATTCCACTGAATTCTAACTAGGGAAGCTGAGTCACTGGTACAAAACAGCTTTAATCCACATTTTCAGGTGCTAATAATATATTGCTTTTTCTGGTACTGAAGTTGAAATAAGTAATAACAGTCCATTGTAGTCTAACTAAGAAAGCTAGGTCATGGTGTAAGAGCAGCTATAGTCCAAATTTTCTATTACTAATAATGTTTGGTTTTCACTGGTAATCCTTCTGATAAAACTAAAAATCTATGAAAAAGTAATGAAATCACGCAATTAGGTGCAGTGCTAAGCAACACACAAGAAGAAAAGATTTTGCAGGAGTGCGGTGGAATCATGGGGGTGCTAGTATATAACTATGAGTGTGTGTGCAAGAATTAGACTGTCAGAACAGATAGAGCGCCATTGTCCTTGAGGAGAGAGATGGAAGTTTTCTCAATCGGCCGCAAAGTCTTATCTGGGTCACAGCTGTTCGGGGGTGCTGGGAAAGAGCGCCATGTTTACGTAAAATCCAGGAGATATTTTGTCGATAGCCACTTAGCAGAAGTTCCCAAGGCCACGTTGGGGCACCAGATTTAGAAAAACAATAAGTGTTCTGGTTCAAGCAGTTGTGTGGATTTCCAACCACTTTAAGAGTTTTTACTGTTATCTCTCAATTGCGAATCTTAATATCCAAATTTCTGGGACAAAAATCCAAATATATAAACGTCTTCTGCGTCCTCAACCAACATTGTAGTCAAGCACACAATCTTCCACTGTTGCCAGGAATCCATTGTGTATCCAGAGAAGAATGTACCGGCTGGCTCCTTTACCCTGTCTTCCCGTTGAAAAAATTTGATCAATTGCGTTGAGAGACCAGCTGACCAAATCCATAATTTGCAAGTTTCGAAGATATGTAAAGTGAGGCTCTGAGAAAAACACAGACAAAAGCAGATGCAGAAGCAGGCAAGAGGGAGGTAGAGAAAATGCGTGCGTCCTCCACCGAGAGCAGGACAATGACCCAAAACCAGAGCTACAATGGGCTGGTTTAGATCAAAGCATAATCTTGTGTTATAGTCATGCAGTCAAAGTCCTAAAAATCTAACAAGAATCTCTGGCAAGACTTGAAAATTGATGTTCAGGTAGTCAATATGACTGAGAAGGAGAGTAGGCAAAATGAATCTAGTGCAAACTGATGGAGACATACCCCCAAAAACCTGCAGCTGGTCCATCACAAAACCCAGTCAAAGAGTTTGTTGTTGTAACGTAATAAAATTTCAAACGTTTAAGGTATAAGAATACTTTTGCAAGACATTGTTATTGTGTACTTCATCAAATGAATGATAGAATGAGTATCACTTAGAACAAATAGAAAATATCTTTAAATAGTAGTTCATTTAACGATGCACAAACAACGTTCTAACCCTGACCCTAACCTAAACGCTATTGTTTTGCTGGGGACTTTATACAATTTAGTATCATGATATTTTCTGCCCTAAACTCACACATATTGCCTCACTCCTGACATTTTACAGGACTCATGCGAGAGATCACACGATTTTCCATATATCCTATACAACCAGGATTCATTAGAGAAAATTACCAGTCTTCTACTGTTCAGTCCTCATTCTCCCTGCTAAGTTCCAGTCTGCCTTTGATGTTTCTATTGGAAGTTGCTTCTTCGCTGCTCTTCTTGTTATAAGCACATTGTCCAAAAATCGTCACCCCAGTGAGTCTTTAGATGTTGACTGACTTGCTGCCATTGCTGAGCAAGCTCTACACTGGTGGCAGCAAGGTTTTGTAGCCTACTCCCTCAGACGGAGTTGGTCCTATCGCTTGGAGACATTATTAGGCGTCCTGAAGCCTTTTTCACTGTAACTGAACATCTTATCTTGACGCTCTTGAAAAAAAGTGAAACCGTTCTTTCAGGTGCAAAATGTATACATGTGAGGCTATGCTAGGTGTCAGTCTGAAAATAATAGAGTGATCTTTAACTGCATTCTTGACCTGTGTATTTAATAGGATTACACTGAAGAGAAATTAGCTGGTAATTTTTTGAAATGGTAAAAACGTCAAATGGTAAATGGCCTGCACTTGTATAACGCATTATCAAGTCAGCCAAGAGGGCATTATCAAGCCAACGCACTTTGCACTACAATCAGTCATCCACGCATTCATACACGGACAGCGGTAGGCTACATTGTAGCCACAGCTGCCCTGGGGCACACTGACAGAAGTGAGGCAGCCATACACAGGCACCACTGAGCCCTATGACCACCATCAGCATGCAAGGCAGGTGAAGTGTCTTGCCCAAGGAGGTGGTTCAAAGCGGCAACCCACCATTTACAGGACGAACCCCTACCAGGGCAAAAGTACAGTGAAAATGTTGTTGAAAGTCAGATTTTAAAGCTAATAAAGCGCTTATTTTTTAAGATTTACTTTTTGTCAGTACTAGTGGCCTTTAATATGTCCTTTTTCTTTGAAAGTAGGTAGACAGGAAATGGGATGAACAGAGGGGGAAGACATGCAGCACAGGCCATGGACAGGACTCGTACCAGGGGACAGCCGCATTGAGGGCCAAAGCCTCTCTATACACGTGCCAGCGCCACGCCCTAATAACACTCTGTAAAAAGAATGACTTTTAGAGATGCATCAATCAGGCCTTTACTGGTTTTCTTTGAGGTTTTGTTATGATCCAACACAATGTAACAGAGATTGACCATTAAAGAATCTCTTCTTTTGCATCAAAGAATATTACCTCATAAAGTGCATCAAAGAACATGCTATTTGCTAATGTATTTGCAGAGTGAAAAAGGTTTTTCAGTCTGCACAGACTTATTGGTAAAAAAAAGGTTGATTTTTCTATATTTGACCTGCCGACCACCAGTCAGGGTTGAAATTCAGACTAACAAAGTTTACAAATCAAATAACTGCGTCACGGCCAACACTTTTGACTATTGCAGTGGTATCCACTCATTTTCTCATCATTAGGTGCATGTTTTTATGCCTTCAAGCTAAGTTTAAATACATTGTCTGTGAACAGTTTGAGCTACATTATCCTGTGTCAGTAAGTGGTTGTTTTTATGTTTGTTGCTCCACAGGGAGGAGTGAAGGTGTTGATCACTGGTCCATGGTTGGAGTCCAGCAGTGAGTACAGCTGTCTCTTCGACCACATCAGTGTCCCAGCTGCCCTCATCCAGCCTGGGGTGCTGCGTTGCTACTGCCCAGGTAACACACATCCACTTTCCTCTAGAATATTGTAACTTTAAAAAAGAATATGTTAAAGCCCTAACATCCCACATACTCGTGTTTTTTCAAAGTGCTTTTCAAAGAAAACAAAACAACACAAAAAACAAAAAAATGTTGAGGTAGATGTATGAAAAGATAAGGAAGATACAGATATGAGTTGGCTCTGTGTTTGCTGGGTAAACAGGATATAGTTCTGTTTGGAATATTATTTAAGGAAAACAGCAAAAAAATAGCAAATAGTGTCCTCTACCTTGCTGTTGTAGTAGCTTGTATAATCTCCTAGGCAACATTAGAGTTTAAATTTAGTATATTGTGTGGCTATATTGTGTGAAGATTATTGTGTGTTTAACAGAGTAACTACACTAATTATCATCTGTCGTTTTCCCAGCCCACGACACAGGACTGGTGATGCTGCAAGTGGCCATGGGCGGTGAGGTCATATCTTCTTCTGTGGTGTTTGAATATAAAGCACGTGACCTACCAGCACTGCCATCTTCTCAGCATGACTGGCTGTCCCTGGATGGTGAGAGAAATTATTTGTATTGAAGAGATAAAAGTGCCAGGTCTCATTCAAGAGCAAGAGCCTTTCGGTCATGCACAGCTCTACATTTGTCTGAAGGTCCCCGATACTTTTTGAATAAGACAAATTAGATTTTTTTCTAGAACATACATTAAGTGCTGTAATTTAATTGAATGCTAGCAATTGCAGTTCAGCCGTTTAACAACTTGAGGCAGAGAGCTTCGTAACAGTCTGGTGGTCAAGCCCAGACTTCAGCAAGAGCTTACTAGGCTGGTCCCCAGGGCCCCTGCATACTATTTTGAGGGGTTCGCATACTATTTTTATTTTTGTGAAAAAATAGTGTGAGAATATCTCAATTGTATTACTTGCTAAGATTTGGACCATATTATTAAAAAGTGCTATTTGTTTTGGTCAGTAGGTTTGTAGTCCTTATTTTTTTTTTCTTTTTGCCATCAGGCAAACTGCATAAATATGACACAGATCTTGGACAGAGGGCAGGGACCCTTTCACCCCCTCTTACTATCATTGCAGGGCCCTCTTATCTGCCATATTGCAGCTGGAGTACCATGGTGAGATGCAATATGTCAGCCCATTCCTGACCACAGCTCTATAAATGATATGAGAATGCTTGCAGGGAGTAATGTTTGTTTCAGTTTCTTCAAAAAAATGCCAGTTTCTGCGGGCCCTGTCTCCTAATCCCAGTGTACTTCAGCTAGATAAAGTCATGAGAGACTTGTACCCTGAAGAAATAAATGATCTCCACTCTCTCTGCTGTATGGTAGCTGATGCTGAGGGATGTGTTCTCCAGTCGTGACCTCTGAAAGTCATTTGCATAGTTACGGCAAAGGTTTCAACTGCACTGAGTTATATTACCTAATTGGCCAACACAAGTAGTTTTGGTCCAAATATAGCACATGCTCTTTGTTTTTGAGAAATCACAAATACATGTAATTACATATAAAGTATCCTGCAGCCTTTTCCTCTGCTTGAAAAAAAATACTGTATTGAATTTAAAGTTAACGCAAATTGAAACTGGATGAAGGGTTGTTTGAGAATTGATAGCAGCTAAGGCCTTTTTTTTTTACAAAAGTTGGCACATTAAATATTGTTCCTTTTTAACATCACTTGTTAAGCACATTTTAAGACAATTTCATCATATTTTTCATATACATACAACACTTAAATTTCAAATATCCAAAGAACATAACAAGCAGCAGGGATACAGATGGATGTAGCTCAGGAAACAGATTTGTAGCTCCAGAATGCTCCGCATATTCTGTGCCTTGCAGAAGTATTCACACCCCCTGAACTGATAGTTTGTCACATTACAACCAGAAATACCTATGTATAAGTGAGGATTTTGTGTGATAGACCAATACATTGCAGAACATCATTTTGAAATGTAATGCAAAGGATATATGGGTTTCCAATATTGTTATGAATAAAACACTGAAAAGTGGTGTGCATTTCCACATATTCAGCATATTTTGCATATTCTGCCCAGTCGCAAGTCTTTGGCAGCTAGTTTTTTTTTAGTTTTTTTTTTATTCATTTTTAAATGACTTTTGCTAAAAACCTTTTTGCCAGTTCTACACCGTTGGACTGGTCTTGAAGCTGGTATGTTTTCCTATTGTTACATTCTGCCTGCATGCAAATTGATTTTAAATTGACTAGGACTGAAACAATCAATAAGATTAATTGTGATTAATTGATTATTATTATAACTAATCAACTAATTTAGTAATCAATAATCGTTAAGTGAAGTATACAGCCTCTAAAACATGCCATCTGCAGAAAAATCAACACACTCAGAACAGTTATTATGCCAAACCTGTACAAAAATATATACATTTTGCATTTATCATGAATAGTCTTCTTTGGGTGTACATATACCCAGTCCAGAACTCCTAAAGTGGCATGTTTTTAGCTTCACCTGGTTCAAATTCTGTAAATTCCTCCTTTTGCAATCCGATTTTTAATCGGGTAATCAAAAAAATAGTCAAGAGATTAATCAATTAGCAAAGTTATCGTTAGCCGCCTCCCTAAAACTGACAAGTTAATTTAGGATTGATTAAACAAGGACGGTTATATGTTACAGGGTTCGATGCATATTGTTAACAAGGTGTGAGTATACACCAGTGTCACATTTTCCCATTCACCTCTCCTTATGTAACCTGTTCTGAGCGGTAAAAATGGATTTAAACGGAGCTGAAGGACAATGGCACGTTCTTTCAATAATCTTTGGCGGCACGTCATGCAGATTTCTTTACGGCTTCTGGGTCATCCTCTGAGTGTAAATATATCTCACAATGCAGTTGCAGCCTGGAAACACATTGGTCCCACCGGCAATGCATGTCCTGACTCCGTGTTCGCCCCCGTCTCTGCGTTGCGCAATGCGGCAGTGCGGCTTTTTAGTCACAGCATGCTGACTGTTGGCTGAAGTTAAGGACAAGGACACGACAGCGCTCAGTTTGACAGTGAAAACTGAGGACAGTTCTTGTAGATGGCAGCCAGTAAAAGCATGGGCTCTGTTGTTGTCCCTAAGCAAAGACAACGAGACGCGACCTGTCTGTTTCTCCACATGTTCTCTGTTTTGGCCTCTAATATGAGGGCAAATACTTCCTACAGGAGGGGGGGAATATGGATAAAACACCTTTCCGCTATTACACACGTGTCTGCAAACAGCACAGCCAGCATGCTAATGCTCCATTTTAGGCTGTGTGTGCAGTCTGTTGTGGCGATGACGAGCGAGCCTCCTGCAGCTCGAAGAGTGGCGGGCGGATTTGAAGCGATGCTCCCCCTCACACACACAGCGTGGAGAGACAGCTCTCTTTCTCTCCGTCCCTCCCTGCCTCCCGTTTTTGTTTGTGTTTTTTTACGGCTGGAGAAGTGGGGCTGTGAGTCGTACACCTCGGACTGATGGACGTTTAGCAGAAGCGGGAACAGGAACCAAACCAGCAGCAGCAGCAGTCACAAAGACTCGGATGGTAACTTCTCATCGCGTTGTTTTACTGCCGTTCAGGTGTGTATTGTTTACAGCTGCTGCGTTAGGATTATATTAGTTTGTCATGCTTCTTAAGATACACATAAAAGCGGCAGCATAAATTCGTTGCCATAGATTCGTACCTTAAAAAAAATCTGTCATATTTGTAGAATAGTTAGACAAAAAAATGATGTGGCGCTTGTCTGTCATTTTTAGTTGACCTGTGCAATTTCAGCACCAAGAGGAGGGGACAGTTCCACTGATCCCTCCACCAAAACAGGAGACCAGTGCTCCTGGAAAGGCGCATTACTACAATGATCAGAAGGCTTGCTGGACTGTGGGACTGCATATATTATATTATATATTTTTAGTTGTTTTTTTTCCACTAAAACATGTAGTGTCTTATCTGACAAACTGTTTTAAGTTTGTTTAATACAGTGATTAGTTCGACATGTAATAACTGTGAGCTGATTTTTACAGATAATCTCAAACAGCCTTACTCCTTCTTGTTGAAATTTGATGGTGTTATGCAGTTTACCATAGTAAAGAATATAAACTCTGCATAAAATCAAATGGTATGACAAAACTGATTATTTTTACTTTTACAGTCAATACTAAAAAGTATTGACTCGGGGGAGCTTGCAATAGGTCATAGTTCTTGAACTTCATTGTGGGTTATTGGGATTTTTTATGATAGACCATAAGCTCTGAACAGCTTTCCTGTCTGTGACGAAGAAAATCATCCCCACAGTATGATGCTGCCACTGTCATGTTCCACCATCGGGACAGGTATGTTCAGGATGATCTTCAGTGTTAGTTTTCTGCCACACAAAGGATTATGCATACAAGACAAAACGTTTAGTTTTGGTTTCATCAGACAGGAGCACCTTTATCAACAGGTTTGTTGTGTCCCCTATATGTCTTGTAGTAAACTCTAAATGGGACTTCTTATGACTCAATTTCCCTAAATTTCATAACTATGCAAATACTTGTCCTATGCAATATATGTAAAAATATGAAAAGTTCATCTCATACTGCACTGTATAGTCAAAAATTTCCTTCGTTGGCTCTTTCTTGGCTTGGTTAAAAAACACAGAAATGTTGCTTAATGTACTAAAGTGCCTTGATAATAGTAGTTGTACAACTTTGCCTTCGTACTAAGTAAACAGTGAAAAAAACGGTTGTCTTATAATAGATGTCAACAAGGAAACTGGTGGAGTTTCCATTCAACTCAAAGAATAGTAGTTAAATCCTGTATCCTACTCTAAACTTAAATCAAAACATTTTAAATATCTGCTTATAAAACAAACCAGTTTTTTTTGTGTTTTCTGCATACAGACAGCTATTAGAGAGTTAAAATGTCCCCTGTTATTGTGAAACAGCGTGTGTGTATGTGTTAATACATCTCTTTGTTTGTATAACATGTTTATAAGAGAAGAACAGTGCTTTCATGTGTAAGGAAGCTACAATATAGGAGTGTTTTGCTCTGGAGTCAGCAGCAGGTGGGAAGACATGAGAGTCACGGCAGCACATCTGCAACAACATTGAATATAAGGGCCACAATGACATTCGATCAAGCCGCTCATCTTGAGAAGGACTCACTAAAACATAATGTTCACTTACCTAAATACAGCAAATAGTTTTAAACCTTTACCTGCATTTCCACAGACACCCAGTTCAGGATGTCTATCTTGGAGCGTTTGGAGCAAATGGAGCAAAGGATGGCTGAAATATCCAATCAGAACCACAGCTCAGAAGCCATGGCAACCAAGGGCGGAGGAGTGGAGGGGGGAGGAGCCAATGATCCGCGGTCTCAAGTAAGGCTGTGGGGAACTGTTTCCTGTACAACTATAGCAGATAAATGTGTCTAACATGAAAAGGTAAACACATCAAAGATAATGAAATCAGTCAAGGCTAATTTGTATTAGTGGTTTGATAAAGTTGAAGGTTTCCTTCTACAACACATAATTCATCTCTACAATGTTTGAGGCATGGACTGAATTTACCATCCAAAACCTTAAAGTGTCATGTAACATTAAACTTTGGATGAAATTGCATCTTTCGGACATGTATTGGATCATCTTTGTGTCATCTTCCAGTGCATTTACTGATCTGAGAAACAAAAAAACAAATAACAGTTTAAAAAAGAGCATTTGTGTAGAGTGGTTGTCATGTATTTCTATCTTGTAAATGTGCTCCAAAATGTTAGAGGTAACTAGAGATGCAATAATCAACTAGCCAGAGATTAAGAATCAACCAATCTTCCCTTGATTGGCTCTGATCAGTGATTGGCAGTTTGGTCCCTCTATTCACTGAGTTCATCGAAACTAAAAGTTCCTATCATCTCTTTTTTATAAAGGATTAGCCAACAAAATGTGCTTTTTATGGACTATTTTGACATCACAAAAAATTTGTTAATGGTTAAAGACATATGAGTTGATGGATAAAATAATAAATCCCCTCGTAATTCCATAATTTCTGGTGAATTCTCAACCGCTACCTCTATCAAGGAACCCTGGATATTTCCTTCTTTTATATGGATTATAGTCCTCAAAAAATAAATAGAATCAACTGGTCATATCTCAAAGAAAGCCAGGAATTGGTATTGGCCAGGAAAAGGCTGGTCAGTCCCTCTCTAGAGGTAGCTAGACATTTGGAAAAGAGGTGTACCAAGATTTAACATGTGACCTTTTTACTTTCCACCCCTCAGAGCTCCCCTGATCAGAGCACATTTGAGGGTCGTGTGGTAGTGGTGTGTGAGAAGATGATGTCTCAGCCCTGTTGGACGTCTTCTAACCAGCTTGTCCATAGTAAGAACTCCAGAGGAATGACGTTACTGCATCTGGCCGCAGCTCAGGGTTACGCAGGGCTCATCCAGACACTCATTCGCTGGCGGTGAGTAACACTCAGATGTGACACTCCACCATGAAGATGCAGTAATTTCACATTTGTTCCCTTGCTCCACAGCACAAAGCATGCTGACAGCATTGACCTTGAGCTGGAAGTGGATCCCCTTAACGTCGACCACTTCTCCTGCACACCACTCGTGAGTAATCAATACGTTCACATTCTTTTTTCAACTTTTTTTTCCTGTGTGTATGAGGTTTTATTTTATTCTGTCTTCTGCAGATGTGGGCATGCGCTTTGGGCCATACTGAGGCAGCACTGGTTCTATACCATTGGGACCCAAGAGCTTTAGCCATCCCTGACTCTCTGGGTCGCCTGCCGCTGAACATTGCCCGATCTCGTGGTCACACTCGATTGGCTGAGCTCTTGGAGCAGCTGCAGCAGAGTCCTCAAACCAAGGGCCAACCCGCAGATAGTTGGATGGAGAAGTGGAAAGAAGGGCCACAGAACAGTGGAATCAGCAACAGCCCCAGCACTAATCCAAGCCCAGGTCCAAAAGCATCTTGTGCTTTTTTCGTCAGAAAATATATCAGCATTTACATATATATTATATAGTATATACTGTATATATTTAGATACACACAAATGTTTTAGATACACATTCTCATTTAATGGTTATCTTCATTTTGATGACTGTTTGATTAAACAAAAAAAGTGTGAAATAACTCCAAACATCTTTTATATTTTGATTTTTCAAAATAACCACCCTTTACTTTGATTACTGCTTTGCTCTCTTAATATTCTCTCCATGAGCTTCATGAGGAGGTCACCTGAAATGGTTCTAAAGAGTCTTGAAAGAACTTCCCAGAGGTTCATTGAGAGACGGCCAAAGGTTAATATTTCAGTCATCACAGCAAAGGGCGGCTACTTTAAGGAATCTAAAATATAAAACATATTTAAAGTTCTGTTACAATTTTTTGTTTGCTATATAATTTCATATGTGTTCATTCACTGTTTTAATGCCTTCCGTGAGAATCTACGTATGTAAATAGACAAACATATTTTAAGTTGGAGTATCCATAAAGTGGCTGTAGTTTTTATTCTGTTTCATGTTTGAGGTTTTAATTTATGAAGCAAGCTAACTAGAACCGTGTTTATGTGGATTTTAATTGTGGTGTTTAGGGAATAGTCTGCAAAAACGTGGTCAGCCCCACTTATCACTAAAGCTGGTAATTGTGCCAAGGTCATAAAATCCATCCACCAGCATGTTTAGAGCTCACTAAGTATCATTTTCTATCTCGTATAATTACAGTCGATAATACAGAGGTGAACTCCTTACCAGGAGTCATAACTCTGCTATTGAAACACCCTGAAATTTCACAAAGACAAGAAATCATTATCACATAAACCTTGTAAATGTAGGTTTTTGTTTCAGCAAGCTATATAAAGCGTTACACACTGTGCTGTCTGACTGATTCTCTTAGCTTCAGAAAGTCTCTTCTAGTGTTCTCTTTATAGTGTTCTGTCTGCAAAGTTAACAGCAATCAATCACTTAGATTAAGTGATTTGAATTGATTAGATTAAATCTAATAAACCTGCCAAAGCATTTTTATAGAAAACAAATTTTTCTAAATTCTCAAGGTCATATAAAAACATACATAAAATCCGACCATTTTAAGACAAATGCAGTGTCTTACAAAAGTAAGATCTTGTAGTAACTTTAACATGCAGGAACTTTTATTAGAATTCTCATACATGGTTTTTCAAAGTTTTTAATAATGGAAATCTGAAATATGTGGCATGAATTTGTGTTCACCACATAACACATAAATATGCTTTTATCTAAAACCTTCCACTGTAGCTCTAGGTGCATCTTTAGAGTTTCTGTCCTGCTGGAAGTTAAACCTCCTTCCAAATCTGAACCCTCTAAAAGTTTTTCTTCTAGGATTTCCAGTATTTAACTCTATCCATCTTCCCATCTACTGTGAATAGCTTCCCTGGCCATACTAAATAAAATCATCCCACATCATGATGCTGCCACATCTCACTGTTGAGAGCCTGTGTTTATTTCAGATATGCGGTGGTTTTCCCCTAAGCAGCATTTTACATGGAGGTGTAGTTCTGTGTTTGCCTCATGTGACACAAAGGCCTTCCACATTTTTGCTGTGTTCCCTAAATAGCGTGCAGCAAAATGTAAACAGGACATCCTCTGCATGATGCTGTTCACTGATGTCCTCTAATAAACCTCTGAGGTCTTCACAGAACAGATGTATTTCTACTGGGATTGAATTATGCACAGGTGGATGTGGACTCTCTTTATTAATTAAGTGACCTCTGAAGGCAGTTGGCTGCACTGGATTTTATTTAGGGGTACCATATTAGAGGGGGTCGAATACAATCGTGTATATTTATGTAGATTTAAAAATATATTCTTTTTTTCCATTATTATTAAAAACGTTGAAATCCATGGTTCACTTGTATAATTCATGTACATAATTATTCACTTTGCTGTGTTAGTCTGTTACATGAAATCCCAGTAAAATACATTGAAATATGTGACTACAACAGGATAAAATGTCACTGTTAGACTGTTACTGTTTGTTAACACAGGAAAGCACCACTTCATAATTTGTGCCAAATTAATGGTGACACTGTTATCTCAAATAAAAAGTTTCTCCTAAAACATTAATTTTGGTTCATTATGGAATGAGAGCTCCATACTTTATTAGCGTTAATTTTTCTTTAGGTTTGAGTACTTTGAAATAAGAAGATTTTACCTGTTCAAGTAGTTCAACTCTGATAATTTTTTTGACTGAGCGGGATGTAGTTTTTGATAGAAATTGGGGTCCACTGTAAGATCTGTTCTAATTTTTAACTGTTTTTACCTCTGCAGAGGTGAGAAGGAACAGAACAGAGAGCCAACCATTAAATCAGAACAACAGCTGGAGCCAAACTGGCTCCCAACCAGGAGCCAACGTGGAACAAGGAGGTCCGCCCCCAGCCAAACGACTCAAATCTAACCCTTCGAACCAGCAACAGCTCACTAACTCAATCCCTGGCACCAACACCATCAGCTCCCACTCTTCCCCGAGGCAACATCCTCTTCGATCCATCCTACCCAAGTCCCAAAAAACTGACCCCAGCTATCAGAGAACACCTCTTTCCAGCTCCACCTCTGAACGGCCTCAGTTCCCCAGTGCCCCATTCTCTCACCTGCAGGCCAGGATAAGGGGGCCTGAGGGGGGCAGTATGTGGAGCCTGAGACGGTCTCTTGGACAAAACAGTCTGGTCAGAAGAATTCAAGGAAAAGAGCGTTTGGCCATTCATCTGCGACAGAGAGTGCTGTCTGACAGGGGAGAGGAAACTGAGCTGCTGACCTATCAGGATAACACAGATGACTTACAGGTATAGTAAGCAGTTTTAAATTGTTTTGATATAAGGAATACATTTTAAAAATAGATAATGAACAATGATTCTGTGCAAGTTTATTTAAAAACTTGACCACCTTTAAGTACCAAACTAAAATCAACAGCCATGGTTCTTCACATGTTGTAGGTTGACATTATGATGCTTGCTGATCACATCATGGATCCTTCAGCTGGAAGGCCTAAGCAGACTGCAGGCACTGAAGCAGATTCTGCAAAGGTTGGGATCAGCAGAGATGTAAAGTCACTATCTGGTTACCTTGATGAGGTGGAAAGGTGAGTCCAAATCTAATAGTTGAAATGCTTCCCCATGAAGTCAAAACGTAACAAACAAAACTTGTTATATTGATTAAATAAATTTGTATGTATTTCATAGACATGTCATAGACATAGGGGAGCATTCACGTTTGATAACACAGTTTTGATTTTGTTTGTCTGTGCAGGTTTTTGAAATCTAAGCCCCACACTCCAAGTCCCAAACCAAATTTACTCTCAGGGCTGGAGGAGCAGGAGACTCCTCACACAAACCAAGCGCCCTCGTCCACCTTTGACTGGAGCTCCTTCCTCTGTGCAGCTATGAAAGAGGAGAAGTTGAAAGCAAACTCCTCTTGTCTAGCCATGACTGAGGCAGAGCAGCAAGAGCTGTATGAAACCATCAGGCATGCTCTGCACTCCCTCAGAAAACACAAGGCAAGTATGAGCTGCACTTCTGCTCCTGCGTACTGATACCTTGTTCTGTGATGCTCTCTCGCACAGTTGTCAATCAGCTGAAAAGGGTTCATTGTAATCACTAATTACGTTACACGTGCAATGTTAGGCTAAATTATTTTTAACATTGTTCTCAGGGTCCCATTCGGGAACAACACAAAGAGATCGGAGCAGTGATTCAACGCTGCTACAAGAGATACAAGCAGGTAAGATCAGCAAGTTGGTTTCACTGTCAGCCTTATTTGAATAGAGAATTATTTTTTGTTGCAGTAATAGATTGCATTCCACTAAAAGAGTAAATTTAGCTTGTAGGTTTGTGTGTGTTTCAAAGAAAATACCCTAAATCTCCTGACTGGTTCCCACATGGCATCCCTCCTGGGCAATCTGACAAGCTTAAACACTAAATACAGCTCTCAGGATGGACTGAGAAACAATTGCTCTGCTATCTGCCTCAATTCCTTGTCTTATTCATAATGCAGAAAGCATTGATTACATGGCATTTCAACATTTGTCTGCTGTTCTACTTTTTTATGTATTTTGATGAGAAACCGATTGTGTTTTTCAAACAAGGTTTTACTTATACATTCTATATTGACTATATCTACAAGAACTATATCTCAAAACTACTGTATGAAGCTATTTCATTTCTAATTAATTACTTTGTCAATCGTTTTTTATGGTATTGATACGATTATGAGTTAATGTTTCTCTTAGTGATCTTGATAATATTATGTTTTTTTTATATTCATCCTTCAGCAAGTTACAATGCACACCGGTGAAGTGTATCTACAAACTGGTTGGCTTCTGGAAGATTTGGGTTGCACTGGATTTTATTTTGAGGGATCACATAAGACGGAGCTGAACAAAAAGGCCTGCCACACCTTTAAAAATATTGTACATTGATATGTAGATTTTTAAAAACAAGTATAAATTCACATCCACTTGCCAATTTTTGCACTACGTTGTTTTAGTCTGACAAAAAATCCAAATAAAACACATTAAGTTAGTGTATGTAACCTGGCAAAATGTGGAAAGGTTCAAAGGGTAAAAATACTCTTGGAAGGCAATGTAGAAATGAAACAGTGTCCTGCACTTTCAGAATTAAATTTTTTTTTTTATTATTCTCTTTTTCCTAACATCAGGATTTATGTTGGTGTTGTCTTCCCTTGCAGTATGCACTTTATAAGAGGATGACTTTAGCAGCCATCCTGATCCAGAGTCGTTTCCGGAGTTTCCACGAACAGAGGAAGTTCCAGCAGAGCCGTAGAGCAGCGGTCCTCATCCAGCAATACTACCGCTCCTACAAGCACTCCCTCAGGTACTTCATATGCACACACAAGTATGGTGTCACTAGGACTGCATAAGAAATGTCATTAAAAGATACACTGGTATCTTTGCTTACAGCAGCCTCCTAACTAAAAAACAGAACCAGGCTGCTCGTAAGATCCTGAGGTTCCTGCTCCGCTGCCGCCACAGGTGAGGCATGAACCTCCAAACACACGCTCAAACTCATCTATGCACACACTCAAGGGCACCATATCACACACTCATACCAGCGACTAAGATACATACACAGAATTACAGCGGTGCTAATAGTTGCTGTTGTTTTGCTGCTCCTGTGAAGCCCCTTGATGGACCACAGGCCTCTGAAACAGGTGAGTCCCCACTTGCTCCCTCTCTTTCGGAGGCTGATGCTTGTTTGCATGACAGCGGAAGGAGAGGGAGAGGTAGAGGAGTTCCTGGATCTTTATCCTTCCCTCCCGCTCTCTTCTTTCTTCCCTATCTCTCTCTGTCTCCCTCCAAGGACTGTCGAATGATGACAATAAATGTGCATGACTGAGAGATAGAGAAGCAAGTCTTGCATATGGTCTTCTTGGGGGCATGTTCTGATTATCACAAGGGGACTTCGAGGGTTGCTCGGCATGCAAATTTTTGTGTGCCTTGATGGATGGGGCTGATCCAGAGGATGTGAGAGTGTATGTCTGCGTGTGGCGGATGTAAATTTAGGGAGGTTTTGTCAAATAACTGCCGTTTTTGCTCTGACTGACATTTGGGGGGATAAAATAAAAAAATAAAAATACAACGTGCTGTTAAAGTGCCTTGCAACAGTATTTTTGGACCTTTTCCGCATTGTGTTCGAGTACAGCAACAAAAATCAATATATTTCATTAGGTTTTGTGTGATAAACAAACAAGTAGCACATAATTGTAAAGTGGAAGGAAAACAATAGATGGTTATTAAACATTGAAAGTGTGGCGGGAATTTATTTTTGTTCATTAGAAAACATTAGTAAACAAACAACATCACGAAGACCAAAGGAAGAGTGGCTAGAAAATGGCCATGTTGGAAAGAAGGTCATAAGAAGTACTGTTGAAAGTTTTCCCCAAGCCATGTAGAGGACACAGCAACTGCACTGCACTGTAATTGAAAGGCATATTTCCCATGGTAAAACATGTTGGTGGCAGCATCATGCTGTGTGGATGTTTCCCTGCAGCAGGAACAAGTAACCTGATACAATGGACAGAACTAAATACAGATCCTCTAAGACAATATGTTAGAGGCTACAGAAGGGTTGTGGCTGGAGTAAAGGTTCACCTTCCAGTAGGACAACAAACTGAAATGTACAACTTGAGCTACAATGAAAGGTTTAGATAAATGCTTATTTACATGTTTGAATGAAGCAGTTAGAGTCCAGACCTAAATACAATTGAGAATGTGTGTTCACAGACACCCTCCATCCAACCTGGCTGTGCTTGAGCTATTTTTGAGATTTAGTTTTGGATTTGCAAAGACCTGCAGCTGTAATCGCAACAAAAGGTGGTTCTAAAAAGAATTGTGTATTTTCTGTTGGTCTCTCAGTGAAATACATTGATGTTTGTGGGTGTAAAATGCAATATGAATAGTTTTGCAAGGCACTTTATATACGAAGAGCTTCTTGTAAACGTTTTCGCTGATTGTTTCTAACGTGTGTTTGGTTCTCCTCAGGGCCAGAGAGCAGAGAAAGGCCAGGGGTCCTGAGAATGCATCACCAGGCCCCGCACACAGCCCCCTCAGCCTGTGAGCAATCTACCCCACACCACCCCCACTCCCCAGTCCATCTCTCCTCCAGTCTCCCTCCCTACCCTCCCTTCCTGTTGCATTTTCCAACCTCTCCTCGTGCCCTCGTCTCTCCTCCTTGCTCTCAACCTTCCTGGCCTCATTTCTCAAGAGGAAAAAAAAACTCTTCCCTGACAGACTGAGGACAGGATAGGTGTCCATCATGGCAGCTCAGACTGACAGACTGCTGGGCAGAGCCCCAGAACCAGGCTCTGCTCACAGCACTGATTCTCCTCCAGTTTAACTGGGAGGCCATCACATTAACCTCATGGCATTCTTTGCACTCCTCATGGGTATGTTTCTTTGCAAGAGCAAGTTGTCGAGCAGGACAAGCAGAAAAAAGAAAAAAAGAGGAAGAACCTGACGACGACATCCTGCTGTTTAAGGCAGCAGCTGGATGTGCTGAAGAGGCTCCGGCGGGGAACAGCTGGCTCAAGAAAGAGGCAACTTTGACATGCAAAAAACACACAAAACCCGCTGTGTTTTTTTGTATTCAAATAGAGATCTGTGAAAGAATAAGAAACCATAAACCAAAAAAACTCACTTCTATGTTGCATTTGCATGCAAGGTTTTCCCCCCTGCTTATTCCTCCTCTATATCATCCTACAGAGCTACAGTGGCAAACCATTCTGCTGATTCAGTATCTCACAGTATCACCCAACCACTCTGACTCACAGGCTTACGAAGCTATTAGTTACCTAATCAAAAAAAAAAAGGGGAGGAACTGCACTTGAATGTACGAGGAGCATTGTTAGATAAAAGGGAATCGGCCTGAATAACGATGTCTTAATTTGCTACATGGACTTTGTATGGAGTCGTTCTCAGCGGCAGCACTTTTGCTTGCCCGACGTGGTGTGTCCGTGTTCGTTCAATTCAATGCATGTGTTTGAGCTATGAGCTCCTGCATGCTTGCCAAACTGCTTTAGTGTTGTTTCTTTTTGTATTTCTATGTGTAATTGTGTCTCATGTCTTCATCAACTTATCCTTACCCTGTGTAATGTGAACCGTGTAAGGACAAATGACTTCTTTTGGGTGCTTTATTTATTATTTATTTATTTAAGGGTCTAATTCTTTGTTTAACTGGCTCAAGAGTGGTTTAGCTCGAGACCCAAACCCCCTCCCCTGCCAGTGTGATAAAATATGACATGTTCCAATGGTTAAACGTCTCTGTTAGTTTGTTCTGCGTGAACCTCCAAATCCTGACTGTGGTTTTAAGGACAGAGTCACATAACATTGCCTTGACTTCTTCTTGACTCCGAGAGGTCTCTATGCTTGCTCTGTAAAGGACATGGGTCCTATACTTGCCCCCATACAGGGGACTGCTCCCTGTATTAGCCCTGTATGGGCGATCAAATCCATATTTTGGACTATTGCATATTTCTGTACATAAACTGACGAGGTAAGGGGATACAAGGACCCTGAAACTTTTTCATAAGAAGACTGTATTTAAGATTATAAATTATTTTACTTCCCTTAACAAGAACTTTAGACAGAGATCTGGGTAAACAGGACGGCATATTACTTGTAAATAATGTAGATAATACAAACGGAGTAATGTGCATGAGATTTAAGACAAAAGAAACATCTAAAAGAACACGCTAGTGGCTAAGGACTGTGAGAGGATTTTAACTGCTTCACTTTAAGAGTATCCAGTATAAGTGTTATTGAAAAAGAAAATTTTCTTAAAAGCATGCAAACGAAAAATCTAACATTAGAATTATAAGTGGGAAAACAAACTAAGCTGAAACCATGATCTTTCAGAGAAAAAAAACATTTACACTTTGTGCTTTTGTTTCTTGGCTAGCAAAAATTAAACCCATTTTGCCAGTAGTGCCAATCATTATGAATGCAATTTTCCATAACAACACAGTATGTTATGCTGGGGAAACCAGTACCCAGAAGTTATCAGTAAGATCCACAGAGGCAGCACATGCTGACAGTAAACCATAGTAACCTAGTAATAGCTCAGATGTAGACCTACATGTCCTGACGTTTGTCTAAAAAGGTAGACTTATGCATAAAACGGTGATGGGGACTTTGCAAATATAACAGATGATGCTGATGATGCTAATCGTGCTGATGACTATGATGTTTAAATGTAAATGCTATGACTGGGGAACCATAAAGGGAAGAGGGTGTCACCGCAGATATAAAAAGTCTGCACACACAAAAATTAATTTTTTTTAACTTATATAACCTGTAAATCTCAAATGTGAATCTTTTGAAAATAAAAATATTAAATAAAGTGGTTGCATAGGTTTAGACAATCCTCATCTAAAACTCTACAGAACACAGTTCTATTATTATTACAGCACTCAGTCTATTTGGGTAGGAGTCGATCATCAGGACATATCTTACCTTGGCAATATTTGCTCACTCTCTTTGAAAAGTGATCCAAACCTGTCATCCTGTGAACCGCCCTCCTCAGATCAAAGGTCTGAGCACTGGCTGAGCTACTCCAAAATGTGTTGATTTTAATGTAACCTTTGGGTCGCTGTGGTGCTGAAAGATGAAGTTCCTCTTCATCCTCGGATTTCTGGCAGTTTTCTACCTGAAGGTTTTGTCCCAAGTGTTTAACTAAAACCTCGGGTGCACCAAAACAAAAACATAAAACATGATCCTGTCACCACCATTCTTTACTGTGGTACCATGTCTTTTGGTGATGCAAAGTGTTATTTTTACACCAAACATACCTTTTGGAATTATGGCCAAAAGGTTCAACCTTAGTTTCATTGGACCATAAGACACATGCACATGCTTTCTGAAGACTTCAAAAGTGGTTTTTCAGATTTTAGCCTTGTAGGTTATTCTCCTTGTAGGAAAGAGCATCTGTGTTGCCATCCTAACCTTTTAGCCCAGAAATATGAGCGATAATGGAGATTTTTGTCATATGTACTTGCCAGATATTTCTGCTGCCCTTTAAATGTTACTGCGGGCCCATTGGCAGCCTCCCTGACCAGATTCTTTTTCTCCTGCCTGATATCTTTTCACAATAAGATCCCTTTGGTGCTTTGGAAGCTCTCTGCAGACCACGGCTTATGCTGTGAGATAGGATCTAAGAAATGTCAGAAAAATCTACTAAACGTGTTGAACTATATTTGGGATTTGAACACAGCCACATCTCTGGGTAAAAAAGAATGCACACTCTTGTGCAACCACTTTATTTTAGGGTTGTTTTTTTTGGTTCGCTTCAAAGATTTGGGTTTGTAAAGGTTGAAAAATTCTGAAATTATTTGTCTTTGTTGCATTTTTTAAATCACAAAAACATCATTTGAGCCGGGGTTGTGTAGACCTTTCATATCTGCTGAACATCCCTTACTGTGTGGTTGCGCTCCAGCAACATACTCGCGTTTATTAAGACCATCGATCACACCTACAGCTGACCCAGCCCGGCCTCCAGTCAATGCTTTCCATCTTCAAACAGAATGTCTCTGAACTCATGGTTTGTTTCATTTTTTTCCTTTTCTCCTCATTGTCACTGCCATAATTGTATGACATGTACTTTAACCTTGTGGAAAGCTCTGTTTAGAAAGTGCCTGCTCAACAACAAACAAACTACTATCAGGAAGTATTGTACATTCTCCAAAATGTTCCCAGTTTCTCTTTATTTTCCTAAATTGTGTGTCAAAATTGAACTTGACAGTGTTCTACTCTCTGTTAAAAGTCCTAATTTGTCTGGTATGAATGGATGCTCATGGCCTAATTGATAATATGTGTTACTTTGTCGGGTTAACAGATATGATAGTATCGCCCCTACCTTTGTGTGTACTTATTAGAGGAGGAAAAAAAAAAAAACTTTGAATTTTGCTTCTGTCTATGAGAGGCACTCTCACGAGTCAATTCGCAGCATCACCATTGCGCGGCCTATGTTTTTTATAATTCTCACTCCCATTTTTTTTCCCAGAAAATAATTTTGCAACATTAAAACAAAGCAGAACTCTGAAGTCTTTAGCTGGCTAAATATCTTTCACAGACATCCTCTTTGTTTTTTTTTTTGTGATTTTTTTGCTGTCAGTATCTCAATCCGACATGCTCACACACAGTGTGGAATGCAAAAGTACACAGTCTGGTGCACATGGAAATAAGGCCACACTCTTTCTCTCGTGTGCTTACGTCTTTGGGAGGCATGAAATCTCTCCCTTAGATTATACTCAGGGTTGAAGAACAGGGAGATGGTATGTGGATTGCATTAACTGCTGGCATACAGATGCCCCAGATGTGGAGGCTGTGGTACATTTTGATGTACATATGTGTGTGCACATTGTTTGGGATACATCAGCTGTCCATTTATTGTCTAGCACCTGCAAATTTTAATATGTTAAAATTTGACATGCATGTTCTTATATCCCAAACGAATCTGCATCATTCAAGGTATGTCATGGATGAAGTTTTCAACATGGTGGAATATTGTTATTTTTGCAGATTTTGCTTACATTTTAAATGACATTCAAAGCAAGTAATAAGAAATCGCATTGATTCAGATGTTCTTGATGTTCAAATTACAGTGTCTTGTGAAAGTATAATTAGCCTTGAACTTTATTACAATTCCTCACCTTACAATCCCAGACTTTAACATATTTAATTCGAGAAAAAATATACATGGTTTTTAAAATCTTTTGCTAATAAAAATATGAAAAGTGTGGCGTGCATTTAATTCAGCTAGCTATATCAATTCTGTGCAGAATTAAATAGTGGTGCAATTAAAGCTGCACGTAAGTTGAGGTTTCTCTCTACCAGCTCTACCAGACCTAAAGAGATTGATATTTATGTCCTAAACAATCCCACTGTAGCTCTGGGCTGTATATTTAGAGTTGTTTTGCTGGAAAGTTAACCTCTGACCCAGTCTTTTGCCGATGGAAGGTTTTCCTCCAGGATTGTCATCTTTTTAGCTCCATGCATCTTCTTATCAACTCTGGCCAGCTTACCTTCCATAAATGCCAGTGTTTGGAGCATCAAACTTACCATTCTCCTGTCAACAGATTCTCGCAGCTGAGCTCTGCAGCTCCTCCAGAGTACCACAAGCTCCTCGACTGGTTCTTTGATTAATGGTCTTTCTGCCCATCCTGTCAGTTTAAGTGGACGGCCATGTCTTTGTATGTTTGTGCCATACTTTCCATACTCAGATGATGGATTGAACAGAGCTCTGTGAGATGTTCAAAGCTTGTGATGATGTTTTATAACCTAACCCTACTTAAGACTTCTCCACAACTTTATCTCTGTCCTGTCAGCTGTGCTCCTTGGACTGTTTGTTCACTAATGTTCTCCAACAAACATCTGAGGCCTTCACAAAACAGCTGCATTGATATTATGTTGAGATGAGTGGACTCTATTATGTGACTTTATGGGGTGCACTTTAGGGGTATCAGAGAAAAGGAAGCTGAATACATTTGGCTGCCACACTTTTTAGATATATATTTTAAACATTTTGGAAATCATGTATCTTTTCCTTTCCACTTCACAGTTCGTGTGTTGCATAAAATCCCAATAAAATACATGCATATTTTTAGTTATAACAAGACAAAATCAGAAAAACTCAAGTGTTATGAATACTTTTTAAAGGCACTGTAAGTAACACACCTCCATCATCATTAAAACTTTTATGACTTTTCAATTTATTAATCATACTGATGGACAGCCATGGCGAGGACAGTTCCTGTTTAACACATATTAAACTGTCCTTCCTCTCTCACCAACAAACCTAAAGATGACATCCTAAAACTCCTTCACATACGTACACACACAGGCATCAGTCCATCAACTTGTACAATACACAAAATACTATCCCAATCAACAGAAACTCCATCATTAGGGTCTTGTTTGGCAGAGGATGGTAACTGTAAAGTGTATGTACGTAACTAAGAAAAACTAAAGATTAAAAGGTAAGAGACTTTGCCATAGTAAAAAGGTAGTAAACGTGCGCAGAGATAGCCTCTGGTCTCATAAGTCCGCCTAGAAATTAACCGCATAACCTTTCAGGCCTTGTTTCAAGAGGGCGTAGCCAAACACCACATTGCATGCTAGACTGGTAGACCCTTATAGATAACCTATGGCTAGACCTCTCCTTGCCTTCCTCCTCTTTCACCCTGTCTTCTCTTTCTCTCTCATCTCCTGCTGTACCATCATCTTGCCTGCTGTTGTGTTCTCATGCCGATCTCAGCTTCTCATTTCTCTCTTTTTTTGTAGCCTAGTTTTTAATCCTTCTTTCTGTTTGTTTTACAAACATGCATGCACAAGCATCACTAACTTGTTGATGTTTTCAAAAGAATATTTTGTTGCTGAGGCCATGCAAAGTGTTTTTGAATATTGCCCTTATATGTGGAATATGTCTTCTGAATGCTTTACATAATTTCTGCTGTAAAATTAAATCAGAATAAAAAGAAAATTTGCACTTTAATCTATTTCTTGGGGTGATGTTTATTGCTTATTATCTATATTTTTCTTATTTTTATCTTTACCCTCCAAATATACTTCCGTGACATGGTGTTTTGGTGTCTCCGTGGTGCGTTTGAGTCAAATTCAGTAAAGTATCTTCGAGGTGGGTTGTTGCTGTAGAAAAGGCCCTTCCATCGCACAATGGCCCTGATTCTCTGTGACTGTCATTAGTTGCAGCAATAGTTGAAATTAACTTTGTAATTAGCTTGACGGGCTACGGGTGGCAGGAAAGACCAGCTGTTTTACTTCCACCTCTGGATTGAATGTACTGAGAACTTCATGACAACGTGCAGATGCTTAGCTGGGTTAGCATGTGTTTAAAGTGCTGAAGCTTTTCTATAGTCAAGTATGCAAAAGAAATACAGTTTTGCACTTTTAAAACATTATTAGGAAATTAAGATCCGAGTACTAATGTTAAAAATATACATTTTGCGAACAAGTATTTCAGCAGATCATCTACAGTGGAAACTAGATACTTACACACAGTTTAAAAAGTCATAACCTTTTTTCTCACAGACAATGTCAGTTTGGATTACCAGAATTATGTCAGTTTGCTAAATGCCAGAATAAAGGGAGAGAGAATCATTTGTGGGCCAGTCTGATTTGATTTCTTTGTATGTGTAGATTACTTGGATTGTTGCCGTCACATAGTGAAAATTTTTAAAACATTTAAACTGACAGGTACAAGTCCTGACTTGTGGAGGGTGCTGAAAATTAGGGTAATGGCAAGGAAGTCTTCCAGTGTCAAAGACTTGGACTTATTCACCAACGATTGATTGATCTTCAATATACCAGTAGAAACATAAAACAGCTTATTACCAATTATAGGATTTTAATGCTGTAACGCAAATAAAAATTTCTCCATTGATCACTGACACTGGTATAAATAATTATTGTCATGCCATTTTAATAACATAAAAAATTAGGAATAATTTTGGACTAAACTGTTTTAAAAAAACACAAAAAAAATCATATTGTGCAAAAGTCATTATTACAGTCTATAAACAGGGCATCAATTCCAGTCTAGTTTAATAGCACATTTTAAATTCTAAATGTTGCAAGACAAGTAGCTCTAAAAGTATTTGCAATTCAATAAGTGGTTATTTTGAAAAAACGAATTCATACTATAAAATCACTTAACGTGTTATTTGACACTAAGTAAAGTAATACTTTCCTGACCAGAGGTTTGCAGCTACTCAATTTAAACATTAAATAAACAAATAAATTTTATTTGTATTTAAATATATATTTTAACATATATCTTACTACATCCACCAATCGTTTACCAGTGTACTAATTTTCTGTGTAATTTACTTAATCTCTTTTAAGCAGAAGTGGAAAAAAAAATGAAACTATTGAAAATGAAATTTTCAAAACAGCGTGAGTTAGACTATAAGTACTTACTTGAGGTAAGAAATTACAACGCTCAGTCCCAACGTGTTCATCAAAATTTCCAAGGCAATCCGGAAAATTACCAGTACTTACGTCAATTCGTTTTTACCGTAAATATGTGGTACCCTTATAAATATGAGTATCCCCTCACTGACGCCACTTTTTAGGACACTGTGGCATATAAACGAGTCGGGAGTTAATTTTATAACTCCAAATTGGAAATTTTTTTCGGTCACCCCTCTTTTACCCCCCAGAAAATGAGCATTTTCCTGGATCCGGGCTTTGGAAAATTTACCGTAAGTTCGGTACAAAACCGGACATATCTTAGAGCTCGCAGCTGATAGAAGGACGTGGTTCGTTCCGGGAAAAAAGTGGATTTGGCCACTCCACTAAGGGCGGATTTTAAGAGCAGAGCAAACGAGCTTCTAGCCATGAACTTTAAATATTTTAGAAGTAGAGTGTTTAATTTATCTGGAAAATGAGAGCTTTGTGTGTTTTCCCGTGGGAACTCGGCGCTGCAGTGCTGACCAGCTCGCCTTCGACTGAAGAAACAATGCAGGCCTAGCTAGCGGAGGCTAATCGGATCACTGGCCCAGCAGACCGCAGTGGGATTTAAACCGTGGACGGAGCTGTGATTTTGAAGCTGTTGCGATATAAAACGGTTGGTTACAGCTATTCAATAGTTTAGGTTTCGATTTATACGTATATGTCAATGTTGGTTTCATTTTTGTCAGTTAAGACGCTGGCTAGATGAGGCCATGGGTGCCAAGAGATAATGCGTTAGCATGCTAGCAGCAGTGTGTAGAGTAATCATTTTTGTTTATTTGATTCAAATCCTTCACTGGTGCGCTGCATTGTAAATGTATTTAGCTTAAAAACTGACAAAAAACTGAAAAAAACCTACAAATACAGTTTTGTAGGGTAAATGGTTGGATTTCCTAACATTTGTGTTGGGGCTGGGAGGGCAGTCGCTCAACACCCAGGCAGTAATAATCTCTTTGTAAAGGTAATAAAAAAAACTTCTCTGCTTCGAAAGGACATTTTGGTGTATTTTACTTGAGTTAGGCACAAAGGATACACCCATCCTTAAATGTAGAATCCCTTTTTTAAATCTCACGACGATGCTTCGCTGATTACTTTGTCGCAGGCAATTACCAAGGTAGAGATTCTGTTATATAACTTCTGTTATATAACTTTTTATAACTTTAAATAACTTTCGTTATCCAAAAATCATATAACTGCGACCGCTGCAGAGAAATGAATGGCCAAAAAAAAAAAAAACTACAAAAATAATCTGCTCTGGAAAGACAGAGGACATTAGCAGTTTCAGATCCTAATGTTTCGACCCGTTTTAGTGATCCTAATGTCATTAGACCTGGACCCAGTTAGAAGTCAATCTTTAAAAAATGTCTGTTTTGGTGAGCATAAAGTCCAGGCCTTGTGCTTTTTTTCTTCCTTGCAGTCTCCCTCTGAGGACAGGCCTTTTCTGTTTGGGAGCCCATGACCTGTGACTGTGTTCTAGTACATAGTTCATCTTGTCCTGTCAACCACTTTCACCATTCAGTTTCCCTGCGTAATGATGTTGTGACAATATAGTCAGTCCTCTTCCTTTCTGTTGCTGTAATGCGGTGTCACAAGTTTTTAGAGATGCATCCAGCAGATAATTGTGACCGATTTCCTGTTTTGTCCGGCTTTGGCCTGCTGGTACCGATTTCTTTTTCTAAACTATAAATAAAATCATTCAAATAGGATTTTTTTTTCTCTATCCTTCCTGCCATCATGAATTATTTCGGGAGCAGAGACGATGTCCCACCTTGTGTCCGAGCGAGCATTCATTGTGACTTAGGGGCTTTCTATTCTAAAATCTGCTTTACTCAGTAATGCTATCCACACCCAAGAGTCTAGTGGTTCTGTGACCTGCTAGCTTTTATATGGTGAGTTCACTAATTGGCAAAAGATCAGATAGTTGAGTTTTTGACAGCTGGGTCAAGCGGTAAAATCTGCAAGCAAAGTTTTGCTTTTTCCACCATTGAGAGGGTACTCCATTGTAATGGAAAATGAATCAAACCATGTTAAACTGACCAGACTAGATTGGGTACTAGTGGAAAGGAGGCCGTAGGCTAAATAGGGTGGGAATCTCTTGGCCTTTGGTTGTTGAATTACAATTCAGAGGGCTAAGATGTGATTACATATGGATCGACATATCATTGACGATCCATACAAAAGGATCTTTCACTTAAACGGAAGATTGCTAAAAAAAAAAATAATCTGCTAGACGCAGATGCCTCAACTTCATTGTTCTCAGTCGGAGCACACAACATGCTAGCTGCTGTGCCTCAGAAAAGGCACAGTTACAGTGACATAATATTCCTGGGGAATGGCTTTCCATGCATCACATGTTAGAGATGTTTTACCTGCTTGTGATTCCGTTGCTTGGTGTTTTGGTGTCTCCGTTTCTTCGAGGAGGATCTTTGTGCTGTTTCATAGCACAATGGCCCTGATTCTCAGGGACTGTCCTTAGTTTCAGCAATAGTTAAAATTAACTTTGTAATTAGCTGGACGGGATTCAGGGTGGCAGGAAAGATCATTATTTTCACTTCAACCTCTAAAAAGGCAATTACCCCAAATCACAGAAATTCACAATTTTTAAAACGTTTTTGATATTCCCATAAATTTCTTACTGATGAATAATTATCTTTTTTGTTACTCATTAAGATAAATTTTGGTTAATTGACGTGTAATAGGTCATTATTCAGCCAGACCATCACAGTTGCTACAGAATAACGGATTTAAGGTTTAAAGGAGAAAAAAAATCTAAGCTTAATCATTTGTATTTATTTATTTATTTTCCTAATTGTTGTAAATCGTTTTTTTTCTTTTTTCTTGCAGCCATGAGTTCACAGCTGCAAGTCTTCTCTCCCCCCTCAATCTCCTCCAGTGCCTTTTGCCGAGTTAAGAAGCTCAAGGTGGAGAGCAATGTTTGGGACGTATCCACCACTGAGGCATACGGTTCCATAGCAGGCCAGCCGGCATACGCATTTACCCCAGCCATGGCTGTGCCTCCCTTTGCACCGTCGCTTGTCTTCCCTCCTACAGTTACTGGCTCCAGGGGTCAAGTGGTGGTGCGAGCAGCTGATAGCACAGGTAGTCTTCCTCGTGGATCCAGTCGACGTGTCCCTGAACAGACGACCTCCTCTTCTTACAATCACGAGACGTCCTCAGAAATTAGGAGCCAAAGGCACGGGCAAAAGAGGAAGATTGAGGAAACCACTGAGGGCAGCGGGAGCGGATGTGGCAGTGTTCAAATACTAGAGGAGCTCTCGGCTCCTGCGGCAACTTACTCCACCCGTGCAGGCGTCGGTGGTGGAGGAGGGGGCACGGGCCAGTCTATACCTCACTCAGCTCCAACCACCAAGAGCAGCAGCTCAAATGGCGAGGGGGATTATCAGCTCGTGCAGCACGAGATCCTCTGCTCCATGTCCTCCAGCTATGAAGTGCTGGAGTTCCTTGGAAGGGGCACTTTTGGGCAAGTGGCCAAGTGTTGGAAAAGGGGTACCAATGAGATTGTGGCAATAAAGATCCTGAAAAACCATCCTTCATATGCTCGGCAGGGACAAATTGAGGTAAATGCTCAATCTTTTAAAAAATGTTGATTCTGATTCAATATCTTGCATCACTCGGGGCAGAATTATTTTGCATTTTACTGGATTTGGACTTTACTGATGGTGAGCAGAGAGGATTTTTAGTTTCTATCTTATTGGTTTGTTTCTGTTTTCAATAGGTGGGCATCCTGAATCGACTGAGTGCAGAGAATGCAGACGAGTACAATTTTGTGCGCTCGTATGAATGCTTCCAGCACAAGGGGCATACCTGCTTGGTGTTTGAGATGCTGGAGCAGAATCTGTACGACTTTCTCAAGCACAGCAAGTTTAGCCCGCTCCCCCTGCGCCACATCAGACCCATCCTGCAGCAGGTTGCCAAAGCCTGATGTCTTTTTTTTTGTTTGTTTGTTTCATGTGTATCAAGAAGTTGTAACACTTGTTTGCATGTTAAGGTTGCTACAGCGCTGATGAAACTGAAGAGTCTGGGATTGATCCATGCGGACCTAAAGCCTGAAAACATCATGCTGGTTGACCCTATCAGGCAGCCATACAGGGTGAAGGTTATAGACTTTGGCTCAGCAAGTCATGTGTCCAAAGCAGTGTGCTCAACCTACTTACAGTCTCGCTACTACAGGTTGGTGGCTTCAGATTTGGCTCTATTTTGCTAATCTTGGTGCATGCTGTCATTTAATAAACATGGTGGGATACGTTTTCTCATGCTTTTTGGGTTAGTTCTGTTTCGCTCATTAATCGCTCACTGCTGTTTGCTGACTAGGGCTCCAGAAATCATTTTGGGCCTGCCGTTCTGTGAGGCCATTGACATGTGGTCTTTGGGCTGTGTGATTGCTGAGCTGTTTTTAGGCTGGCCTCTCTACCCTGGAGCGTCTGAGTATGACCAGGTCAGTATAGATGTTAGTGCTGCTAGGGTCATATCTTTAATACCTGATCATCTGAAAGGAGAAGAAATGCCAGGATGCAGTAGATCATTAACCCTTGTTTTTGTGTCTCCAGATCCGATATATTTCTCAGACTCAAGGCCTACCAGCTGAGTACCTCCTGAGCGCCGGCACAAAAACCAGTCGCTTCTTCAATCGAGGCCCAGACTCCAGCTACCCGCTCTGGCGGCTAAAGGTTGATATAGCATGCTAAATCTTGATGCACATCAGTTACTCAAATAAACTGTACATGGGTCTTATGCAGTTTGGAAAAGTATAGAATTTGTGTTCAGTTTTCCAGACCCGCATCCCTATGGGAAAAATACCTCAACTTCTAGACTTCATTGCTAGATTTTTAAAATGTGTTAAATTTTGAAGTTGAAAATTTGTAGGAATCCTGGCTGCTGGGAAATGTTTTTAGTTTTTTTTTTCCCTGTCTTAGAGAAATCAGGCCCATATTTTTTTCCAAGTGTAGAGTCAGTATGTCAGAACAGTGTCGGTTTGAAGAGGTTGTTGTGGCACTGTCGAGATAAATCTTACTCTGAGTAACAATTATCTTAAGTATATTCTTGTTTTTATTTATTTTTTGTTATTGTGAAGCACTTTGTGATTTTAATGCCTTTAGAAAGGGCGCGGCGCTGATGGTGTAGGAGTTAAGCGCGCGACCATATGCGGAGGCTACAGTCCTTGAAGCGGCTGTCCCGGGTTCGAGTCCCGGACCCGGCAACATCTGCCGAATGTCTCCCCCTCTCTTCTGTCTGCCTACTGTCAAAAAATAAATAAATAAAGGCCACTAGTGCCGAAAAAATATCTTTAATGCCTTTTGAAAGGTGCCATATAAATAAAATAGTGCTTACTTGCTTAGAGTAGAATTAAGTGAAGAAAGTAAACTTCAACCACCCAAAGCCAGTCAGACTAAAAAAAGTATTTTTAGCTTCGATACACAAAATATTTCTGTGACAAACCTGGAACAGTTTAGATTTTATTTTTTTAGAGCATTTTATGCAAATAAGTGCAACACAGTCCTTTGCCAGTCCCGAAAAACAAACGGACACACACAAAAGCACACTTGAAGTAGTAAAACCAAGCATATTTGTCGACATTACCATTATTTTTCTGCCAGATATTCAATTTGATTCAAATTCAAAAATACTTTATTAATCCCAAAGGGAAATGAAATGTTGTTTTAGCTCATATTATGCAGGTTTCTTCAAGGAGCCGTTGCAGATGCTGATGGCTGTGGGCAGGAAGGATCTCCTGTAGAGGTCTGTCTTACAGCAGATCTGAAGAAGCCTCTGACTGAAGACACTCTGTTGTTGTAGGACAGTCTCATGAAGAGGATGCTCAGGGTTCTCCATAATCTTCATTTTATGAACAATCAGTCTTTGCACAATGATCTCCAGAGGAGTCCCCAGAACAGAACCAGCCTTCTTTATCAGCTTATCTTTATCTTTAAAGCTTAGCTTTATCTTTTTTGCCCTGCATTACTGCCTACACAGGCACGAATTCATGTATTATCCCTTAGATCAGCTGTTAAAGCAGTATTCTGCCTGATTAATCAACAAAGATAAAAAAAAAATACTAATGGTGATTAAGAACCTCACCCATCTTCCTTGGAAAATAGCAACGTTTGTATGATTGGAACTGTTAACAACTTCTGACCCAAACTCTGAAAATCGTTTTTGAAGAACAGCCATAAGAAGCTATGTGTGGAGGAAAGCTAGCAATGCATATCACCCTAAATATAACACCCCCACTGTGATGCATGATGGTGGTAGCATCATGCTGTGGGGAGGCTTGCCTCCAGCTTTTTCTCCTTTTGTTCTGGGCGTGAAGCTTTCTCGCTGATGCTTGGAAGTTAGAGGGCTGCAGGTTGGGTACATGTTTGGAGCGTACCTGACCTCTCACAAATTATGTGCCCATTGCTTAAAGAAACGCATTGAAAGTTGTTGACAATCCTGTTTTTGTTGGATTCTAAGTTGTCTCATAATATAGCGTTTCATTCAAAAGAGTTTTGTCACAAAAAATCAGCGTATGTTGTGTTCTTTTCTTCCAGACCCCAGCAGAGCATGAAATGGAGATGGGTATTAAATCAAAGGAGGCCAGGAAGTACATCTTCAACTGTCTAGATGATATGATGCAGGTAATTGGTGGACAAACCAGGGAGTCCCATAAGGTATTTGTTGATTATGTGACAGCGTTGTTACTTTCTGTACTCCAGGTCAACCTGTCATCTCATTTGGAGGGGACAGACATGCTGGCTGAGAAAGCTGACAGAAGAGAGTTCATAGATCTCTTAAAACGAATGCTTCGTCTGGATGCTGACAAAAGGATCACTCCCACAAAAACCTTGGGTCACCCTTTTGTCACGATGAGTCACCTAATAAATTATCCGCACAGCTCGCAGTAAGTGTGGGAAAAATTTAAAGCGAAAGTTCTTACCTTCGTGTAGCTTCTAAAATGCTGACACTTTTTCCAGTGTCAAGTCATGCTTCCAAAATATGGAGATCTGCAAACGCAGGAGCACATACGACAGCAGCAAGTCTCTGTACTCCACCAGTGCAGTTCCCAGTGCTGCCGCAGGAAACCTCACTGTTACCTTCAGTAGCCAGCTTAACCAGCATAACCAGGTATGAACTGTGGGTCCAAACTCTTATGTATAGCTGGTTATACGTTCAAGTGCTAAATGTAGGTGTGCATTTTTGCACTTTGTCAGTAGCATACATAAACTGGTTAAAACCTTGACTCTGCTTCCAAACTATTGAATTAATGCTTTGGTTATGATTATCTTGATGTTGCCGTCTGCAAATGACTTTCAAGCTTTAATTTCTGTTCATTTCTACTGTTCTCACTAATGGCTAGTTGTTGTTGTTTTCAGCAGAGTCCAGGTATGGTAGCTTCTGTTTTGTAAAGTTTGTGATCAGGGCTTACTCAACAGCAACATTTGGAGAAACCTGCCACTCTCTCCTGTGGAATAATTACGTAGATCTCTGTCCTCTGAGGTGGTGTTTTCTCGAGCTGGAGAGTAATGTTGACCGCATCATGTTATCTTCAAGGCAGCTGGATCAGCAAACAGATTCCTTTGTTCCTTTTATTATAAACGTGTTTCTGGACCCTTAAACCTCCTGCTGTTAATCAGTGTTGTTATCTCAACAGGTGCCTTCTGCAGGGGGTGCCGTGCCTTTGCTAAACTACCAGCCAGCTCTTTACCAACAGGCAACTATCAACATTCCTGGTTTGGCTCAACAAAGCGTCCCAATCCCAGCCCGTCCCGGTGGGCTGTGTAGCCAGACAGAACCGTTTCAGCAGACCCTTATTGTGTGTCCACCCTCTACTATTCAAGGTAGATCGCAGACTTTTAGTCACATGTACAAAGTAAGCTAACGTCCTCCCATACAGCTGTGGATTTCATTAAGAAGTCCATTTGCTGTTTTTCATCTTCCAATTCTAAATGTTTTTTATTCTTCTTAACATTGTGTTGTGATCTTTTGTTTCATTGTTGTGGACTTTGTTTTGTTTATTTCAGGGCTACAGCCATCCAGTAAGAGTTCAAGCTTCCCTGTGAGGGTGGAGAACTCTGTACCCATAGTACCTCAGAACCAGTCTGCTCAGTCACTGCAGATCCAACCAAGTATGCTCACTCAGGTAAGCCCCTTTTTAAAGGTATGTAAATATGTTACAGAACCTTGCAGAGGTGCTCACTTTTTCAGCATAAACATCAGTGTGTTTTAGTGGGGGTTTGATCTGATAGATGGACACAAAACAGTGTTTAATTGTGAGTTGGAAGGAAAAAGGATTCCTGGTTTTCAAATGTTTTTAAACACATCAGATTCTCAATAGTGTGACAATAGTGTTACATTCAGCTCCCTCTACTCCACTGACTTTTCCTGTTACTCGCGTTCCCTTTAACTTTTAATTATTAACTACTTTGTGTTGATCTATTACATAAAATCCCATTGAAATACACTGAAGTTCTTTGTAACATGACAAGATGTGGAAAGGTTTGAACCCTATGAATACTTTTAAAAAGCGCTTTATACTGGAGGCCTCATTGTGGGGTTACGCATAACTGATCTGTGTAATTCGTGTTCAAATGCATCAGCAGTTTGTCTAACTTGACTCCCTGTTAATTATTTGCATTTTGGTAACGTCATTTGGGGTCTTCTGTAGGAGATTCAGTGACTTCAGTCAAAAGTTGGCTTTACCTGAAAATATTGCCGGTTTTGGTTTATGAAGACTGAAAGGGCTTTTCCACCAACGTGGTCCCAATTCTTAACTGGAGCTGGCACTAAAGCATGGTCTTTGGTCTTGCAGTTACTGCCTGATGCTTTTCCTGTTTTTCTTCAGGGATTTTGTGAAGGATCGTGTTGCATGGAGACAGCTTAGTCACACAAATATTATTTCTCCTACTATCCTTGCACACAGATGCTCTTAGAGCACCACCGCTGGTCAATTTATTATTAACCAGCCGTGTTTGTGGGAGCTTTGCAATTCTAATTTGTTTGTCGCTCATCTGCATCAGCAGTGCTGGAGAGCGGGAGTTTAAGAGTATAGCAGATTTTATTAACGTCTGCTGAAGAAGGTTATGTTAAAGAACATGCCTTAAAAATATACTTTATGGATTCAATCGAATAGATAAATGAGAAACGCAACGCTCCGTTTTCCTGCGGTACCGGCTGACGCAGGATAGTGTCAATCAGCTGGAAGCTCAGTCGACTTTTAAAGAATGAAGCCAGGAAACAAACCAGTGCGCTCTCCTCCATTCTTCCTCCGTTTAGTTGTAAAGGCATTGGAGGCCAATGTGGCTAATGAAAACACAAATTATGGTGGAGCCAGACTGAAGCCGAGACCTAGATAAGGAACTTGTAGCAACCTACCCTGCTGCTGTAGCTGATCACTAAAGAAATTATTCTGTAAAATGACCAGAAAGACAGAAATTGCACATGGCTGCTGCTGAATACATTTGCATGGACCAGATCCTTGTTTACTGTAAAAAATGTTTTGTATGAGCCAGATCGGTGTTTGTTTTGAAACAATTTATTGAAGTATATGGTTCTTTTTATTAGTCACCTTAGCAGTCAAATTTATTTGTATCAAAATCAGATTTACAGGCAAATGGAAGCACACGGTGGCACAGTAAAGATTATTAAAATAATTGCACGACTGAATCAAAGGTACTTCCATAAAGGACATTAACACTTCTACTAATTTTTATCTTCTCTACTGTTTTGCAAAACAGGGTTAATTTGCTACAGTTCCCCAGGAACCTAAAAGAAGCCGCCTAGATGCAAACCAATGAGTTATTTCTGCTTTTTTTGTGGCCAGGGCTAGAGTAAGCATTAGCTTAGTAAGCGTTCGTACCAGTTAACCACTGGAACCAGTTTGGTGGAAATGCTTCCAACAAGACTTATGGGTGATGCAGGTTCATGGCAGTCTATGGTCGGAAACGGTATGCAGTTTCATGCTTTAAAAGTCTTAATAGAAGGTTGTTTATTTTGTCTCCTGTAGAGCTATGTGTTGCTCATCCATTCAAGCCCTTTCTCCTGCTTTTGGGTGTGCAACTGTTCTGCCACCTCAGGCTCAGTCTTTAGAAGGCATCAAGGAACATACTCACTGTGTGCACAATTATTAAGCAAGTAGCATTTTTAAAGATTCATTTTATTATTGAACAACTACAGCGCTCTCAATCAATCCAACATGTTAAACCTCAGACCTGAACGCTCCTTTGTGCACCTAGGACGCAGCAGTCTGTCACTGAAGGATCTCTCCAGTTCTGCAACAGCTTCATGCATGGGGGGTGGGAGACATTGTCCAACAGTGATGGTATTTTTGCTAGAGTCCTTCTGTCTCCCACCACCTGCACCTCCTATCTGGGATAGGGCTGGCCTTTCCGATGAGTTTATCTGACTGCTTCTTCTCAGCTGTAGATAAGCTGCTGCTACAATATAATACACAAGGTGGCCGGTGCACCACAGAGTCAAAAAATGTCTTCAGGAGCGCCCCCCACCAGCCAAATGATTTCAGCCTCCTTAGCAGCTAGTCTGCTCTGACCCTTCCTGTAGAAAGCACCAGTCCAGTTTATTCAGGTGAACCTATAAGAGTCCAGTATCCCAGTCAGTTACCAGACTATTCAAGCGAGATGTTCTCAGTGGAGGTTAGGTCAGGTAAGGATGGGCTCCATATCCTTATTCTTTCATCTTTAAGTCCTTTACTGGCTAGCCACACAGTGGAGTAGTGCATGCGATGCTTTGTCCTGCATAAACATCATCCTCTGCTTGAAGAAAGTGTCTCCTAAAAACCGGCAGTTAGTTTGGGAGTGGAGTTGATTTTTAAACCCATTTTTATCCAGAAAAGGTCAAACTAGTTCAGCCTTTATAACACCAGCCGGTCTCAGTACCCCAACCTCCACCTTGCTGGAGTCTGAGCTGAAGAGGAACTCTGTGTGCTTGTTACTGATCTAGCCACAGGCCAGTCCACATGGTCCATCAAGAGTCACTCTCATCTCATCCTTCCCTAAAAACCTTTGAAAAATCTGTGTTTCTCAGCCCAGTCTTGACATTTCCTCTGATCTCTTGTTCAGTGTTGGGTTCTTTAACTTGACTCCCATGACGCTGAGCGATGAACAGCTTTTAGTTATGGGCTGTCCAGGTAGGTCACTCTTCTAGAATATGAAAGAACCAGAGGAGAATAGGTTCCTGGTAACTTTATGCTTGATTCTTTTAAAATATTTGCCTATTAATTTGCATGTTTCCTCAAGCATTTCTATGGTTTTTATTTATTTATTTTAATTTTAAGAGTGCTGCATCCCTCTCAGACTTTAGGCATTTAAAAAAAACTTTTTTACGTTTCAGAGTTAATAATCTTTTTTTTTTGCCCATTTTACCTGAGGAATGAAAGCTGACTAATAATTATGAACACCTTGATTGAGGGTGTTGATCTCCTTAGGCCACACTCTCCCTCATTACACATCCCCTTATATGCTTAAATCCATAAACCTTCAGGTTTATACAGTTTAAAGTTGGAAAATATGTATAAAAAATGTTGTTAATGCCAAATGTTTGTGCACACAGAGGAGTAAGCGCATACTCTCTGACCTTGCAGAAAAAAAAAACAGCTTGGTAAATTATTACCATGATGATAGAAATAGGGGAGCACTTGCAAAGTTTTAGCACTAATTTAATCAAAGCGTGTTTGATCTGACTTTGGTTAAAATGGAAAAGCTGCTAGCAGCTCACAAGGATGTAAATGGCAGAAGAAACAACAAGATTAGGTCATAGTCTTCGTATAACAGCTTATCCTCTGAACATGTGGATAAATGTAGGCAATAAACCTCTTTTTACAAGAAGTTTTTGCTTTTCAAAAAGCTGTCTATGAGCAGCCTTATCGGACACTGAAGGTGATTATCGTGGCTGATGATGTCCATGTGCATTTCTTCGATTATGTTTTAGCTCATTTGGAGATCTGCTTTCAGAGCCGATAGGATTGTCATCCAGGTCCTATTCTCACTCCTCTATGTGAGTTGCAGACCTGTCCACCTGAAAACAGCTATTTAACCAGTTTTTTTAAGAGATGAGTTAGTATTGTTGAGTACTCCCGGGTCAGTGGTGCAGCTGACCAGGGTTGCCTCTGTCCGTCTCCTGTCCAGCTGTTTAAGCTTTCCCTCAGTTGATCACAGAGCTGAAGGGAATGACTTTTAATCCTAACCTAACACTGCCCTTCCCTATCCTCCCTTCCTCCTCCAGGGTTCCTGTACACCCCTGATGGTTGCCACCTTACACCCACCCCCAGCAGGCATAGCCCCTCAGTATTCTCTGCCCCTCGGGCTGGGCCCTGGGGTGGTTCGGCCCACCCTCCTGGAGCACACAGCCACTGTGCTGGTAAAGCACCGACGGCATCTTGTGAAGAATGACATGCGCACTACCACTAACATTGGCAGCTTTCCTTCCCCACTCTCCCTTTGTCTTTTCATTTCTTTGCAAGTTCTCTGTTCCTTGTGTGCCAAACGTTGTATGGGGCTAGTCTTTGTTGTAATGCATCATAGTTTCATATCTCATGAATGGATGCATCACAGTTGGTCCATGCTTTTTTTTTTATTTCATTAAAATTAAACCTTAGGATCCAGCATCACTTTTGATCTTGCTATAAATCTTTGAAACCTCTCATTTTGACATGACGTCAAGATTGACAGAAATTTCGCTTTCTTTTCCAACTCCAACGGACACCCCCTACCTCATCCGCGTATTTTCAGTCCCGTCCTCCATCGATTACAGCAGTGGAGGTAGCAGCTGCAACAATTAAAAGCTCTGACACACCTTCTGTTTCAGCCCCTGAACATGTGGCACGCTCTTTCTCAACATTTATTATCCGCAGACTGTTTGGCATCAGGGAACTAAACTAATCTGGATCTTCTTTAACAGGCACCATGGTTCTGTAAACAGTCGTCTCTTTGTCAGATCTGTTGACAGCGCTTCGTCGTTTGTGCTTTGCATGGTTTCATCCTGTGAATTATTTGTTGCAGGCTATAATTAAAGGAATGGCTTGGGAAAGGTTGCTCGCTTCTTTAGCTCTGGCAACTGGCTTGTTTTTTATTTTGTTTGTTTTTTTAAGTCTGTGGATTTCTCAGCATGGCTTAATATGTCCAGCCCATGGCAGCAATCAGAAAATTAATGCTGATTTTTTTTTTTTTTTCTTTCTTTCTTTTTGAAATAACCATTTATGTGCATCTGCTCAAGTGTGCCTGTTTATCGTTCTCAGCAGGCATGGCCAACTGGTACCCAACAAATCCTCATCCCCTCATCGTGGCAGCAGGTCCCAGGCGTGTCCATCCACGGCTCTGCCCACCAGTCAAACGTCACAGAGTCCCCCCTGGAAACGATTCACTCGGGCGCTGCCGTGCAGACAGGACAAAGCTGGCGGTGGGTTAACTGATCTATGCTCTTGAGTCACACGTGTGCATGTTCTGTTAAACAGGAAACAAGGTTGTGTAAAAGCAAAGAGTTTAGCGTAGTTGCTGTTTGTCTTACATCGTACATCGGTGCCATAAGTAAGGTTTTTAATGTTTGCATTAAAAAAGTGCCCTTAAAAGCTGACCCCAGGCAAATGGGTTAGATTTAAAAAAAATAATAATAATAAAATTTAAACTTTATTTTACAATTAACAAAGTTACAAGTCCTCAAAATGTGGATTACTACGTTATTAAATACATTAAATAATTAATAAATAAGTACAAGAAAATAACTCAAAATATATAAAAAATTAAGAGAACTGCATTACTTGTTCAGTAAACCTTTATTGTTATTCATTGCTTTAGTTTATTTTGTTTCTGCTCATTTAAATAAACTGAAGAAGTCAAAGTGCCTTTGGGTTGTTTCAGCTGAGAGCAGCACTTCATCTTGCACTAAACAACAAAATGGACTTTGTTTTCATAATAAACAGGAATATTGGCTGTGATTCTACTTCTGTTTTTTGAAAACTATTCAGTTTTCTGTTTGCTGGAAGTTCATTTGTCCAATCAGCGTTTTTCAGTACAGTTGTGTTTACTGCCATGATCTTGATAAAAAACCAAGCTTGGTAGCAACATCTTGCTCAGCAATGATGTTGTATGAAATAAAGTAATTGGAAATATACACCGTAGTGCGCCTTCAGTCATTGTTATAGCCATTTTTAATAAAAGCAAGGCACCTTATGCATGACCTGGAGATGACACAACATTGTGTAATTGAAATTTTATGCATGGATGTATTTCATTTAGTGCTGAAGTTGTTAAATTTAGCTGAACATGTATTCTCTTCAGCGTCTCTCAGATTTTTTTTTGGGGGGGGGGCATTAGAAATGTTCCTAAATATATGCAAAGATGACATTCTGCATGTTTTTCTTATGGTATTATAAAGGAATCTATTTAAGGCCAGTAGAAAGACTTTAAAAATCATCCATAGGCTGTGATTTGTTGATCTTTTGAAAAGCCTCAGAATTGTATCTTTGTCATCCTCATTTTACTTTTTACTCTTGTTGTTTGCAGTGCTAACTGTATTCTTTTTTTTTTTTTATTATTTGTTGACCCCCCAACAGAAACATAACTCAAGCCAGGACGCAGCAAGAGAGAAAGAAAGGAAAAGCCAGATGTGGGGAGAACAGAAACAGGTTTGTAAAGCTTTGACGTTGACACACCTAAACATCAACAGTTGATGCTACCCTGGGGCAACTGAACGGTGTTGTGCTAAATGAAACCAAATCTTAAACCATAATTAATTATTTTTGATTAAAAACTGTGCTGCTCTGAGCCATCCCTTAGCTGTCTGTGATGCTTCACACTGAGGCTGTCAAACCTGAATGTAACTGCTTAGAGGAGCTTAGAGAAAAATTTTACAACTTATGAAACAGTTACAGTTTAAGGAACAAATAACAACTAGCTATAGATTGGTTTGAAAATGTTAAACAATGTTCTTTTTAAAAAGGAAATGCTATAAATATCCTAAATCACCCAACGCTGCTCAGCACCAGTTTAGCAGAATGCTGTATGTAAACCTTAATAAAATTGAACATTTATTCAGTGTTGAACTTTAAGCCTGGTAGCTTTGGGAAAAATAAGATTCAAGATATTCAGCACAAAATTCAATGCGGATTTGGACAGGTGCTGGTTCTAGACCCAACATGGCTGAACTGTCGGTACAACGGCTGCAAAAATAATGTCCCAGTGGCATACTGAAGTTATGAGGTAGTAGGGTGGAGCGCTGGTGGTGTAGGGGGTTAAGCTTGCTGCCCATATACGGAGGCTTTAGTCCTGGACGTAGCCGTCCTGCGTTCGAGTCCCGGACCCGACGACGTCTTCCCCTCTCTCTCTGCCCCCTTTTCCTGTCTAACTACTGTCAAAAAAAATACTTGGAAAAATAAAGGCCACAGTGCCCAAAACAAATCTTTGAAGTTATGAGGTAGTAAAGGAATATTTATTGGATGCTTGCACAAATTGCTTCAGTTTTTTTGATTTAGGATAGTGTTCCCAAAACAGATGAAAAAAGACTGGACTGTGCTTACAAGCATCAGCCATGCTGGAAACCAGTGTAAATGACCATACCAGTGTTTTAAAAAACGGAGGTAAAATATTTAGCCAGAATTGTGCCAGAAGCTTATTGTTGGCTGCAAAAAACAAACAAACTTGTGCATCCAGTTTCTATTTTAGGAATCTATTGAAATGGTTATCAGATAAATCCTTAAAAGCCCCAAATTACACTGCAACACGCGAGTTGATGTTCCTAAGGTGTAAAATGTTTTGCTGTTGGCCTCATGTCATCTCCGGTTCTTAAATCTTGCCTGGTCTGGATGTTTACATCTAGAGGGGTATCCGCTGCATCTATACTTCGCAGCGCCATGACCCCGCCCTCCTCCTCTGTCGCTTGGTCCCAGCCAATCATCATCTCGGACACACCCAGCCCAGCGGTCAGCATCATTACCATCCACAGTGACACAGACACTGAAGATGAGCGCAAGTTCCATCCTGCCAGGTTAGATGAACAGACTCCTCTGCTTTAAACTCCTCTGTTTGACTTGAAAAATTTGACTCACACTTTATCTTTTTCCAGTGTTGGACTGAGCCGTACCAATGTCATCAGCTGCGTAACCGTGCACGACTCTGACTCCTCTACAGCCAGCCCGCTGACTCCCTTGCCTCGCAATCTCAACGCCACTGGCTCTCTGTCGTCACGGCAGGCCAAGTCTCTGGCAGTGGTGGCTCCTTCAGTTAAAAACCAGACCTCTGAGAGGTCGGCAGCTTCACATGGCCGCGTAGAGACTGGTGAGGGTTACACTTCAGCTAATGTTGGTGGATTTTTATTCCAAGCATTTCTAATGATGCTACTCTCAACCTTCAGGTACTTACATGAAGCCAAAAAGATCCTCCAACAGGCAGCCCTGCAGTTCAGGAGAAAGTATGGATCGAGCTGGGCTGGTCCCAAGCCAGTCACACCCTTTAAACCTCAGCCAGGTAAGGCTTTGTTTTTTGTGCCATGTTTGTAGCAAACTCGAAATGGCAATGAAATCACTAGAACTACTAACAGTAATTAAGACTGGCTAATTTGCTCTTTACCTCATCCATGTCTTCATCACTGTCTGGACTGGATGTGAGAGAAAACAATGTCTTGCAGATACAAGTCTCTGCCAAAGATAAGATCTTCCAGATTCATTTGCATAAAATGTGCTTATTTTACCTGTGGCGTGACTCTCAGATGTGTACACATGCCTATTTCAATTCCAGTAGTTGGACATGTTGAGACGGTGATTCCAGAATGTTTCCACCTTTTATTGTGAGATAACTTGTACAATTCACCATTTGGTTCAGTTTCAGCATTCAGTCTCTGATTGGCTCGGTAATATTTTAACACTTGATAGATTTTTATTTATATTAGGTTCTAGACTCTGGCTAGTCCAGAACTTTAATCTTCCTGTCATGAAGCTGTTCGTTGATGATCTTGATGGTTGGACTCATGCTGGTGCTGCAAAATTCAATCCATATTCACCAACATGCTTTACTATGGGCATGGTGTTATTTTTAGTGAGACGTAGCCTTGTTTCTGTTCTAAAACTTCTACTTTGGTTCTTTCAGACCACTAAACATTCTTCCTCAAGGATTTGGAGTATTTTTAGCCTGGTTTGGACAAAAAAAACAAACTTCAGTCTTTCTCCACTCTATACTGCAGATTGTGACATGCAGAACATAATCAGGACCTCCTTCTTTATTTTTGCTGCTGGGTTCTTGGCTGCCTCCCTGACCAGCTTCAGTCTTGTGTTTTCATCTGTATTAGTTTTGTCACCATGGTCCCACATTTCCCCAGGTATCAACTGTCTTCATGGCGTTTAATGCTCTGTCATATTTTTGATATCTTTCTTCTGGCTGATACCTTTTGTACAGTGAGGTTGTTCTCATCATTGAAATCTCTCTGAAAACTATGGCGTCATTTAAAGGATGCAGATTCTGCCAGAACAGCTGAACTTTGTTGCGGGTACATCCAGTTTTCTCTAACTGAAGGCAGCAGAAAACTCAAGACTCAATGTTGGAAGCGAATCGAATGGTGTTGGTGAGAGGTGGACTGTATGGTTCTTTTCTATAAAAATAAGTTCTTTCCTGAAAATACAATAAATTTACAAATTACTCTCTGAATGTTTTCAAAAGTTTTAGTTTCACAAAAATGCATTAAATTCATCTGTAAAAACCTGCTTGAAAACAAATGACATTTACAGTTGAGTCAAAGCTGCCCTCTGCTGGACAAACACTATAATAGAAGCTAGGTGTGTAAATGATCTGAGACTCAAACCGAACATATATGTATTTCTGGGGTCTTTATATCTTTTTATCCAAAAACAGTCAATTGTCTTACTCCGTGTAGTCTGGAGAATAGGGAGTTTAATAGAAGTATTTTCCAGGCCTGGATAAATATGAAAAAAAAACAGTTAAAGAAGTCTTACCCATTCATTTCTCTTTTCATTTGTCCATCTGATTTTTTTTCATTCATGTTTGTGCGCCATTGATTATATCAACCCATCCATCTTTCCTTCTATAAATCAGAGTCGGAAAACATGAGGAACGTTTGAACGAGGAAACTCTACACGGGTTTTATGAGACAAACTGCATGCTGAGTTAACAAAAAAAAATTAGAAGCTGAAATGTACCATTCAGTGTACAGTTCTAAATTCATACAATTAATGGATTTTACTGGATTTTACTGCATTAAATGTTCTTTTTTAGGTTCAGCCGGTGGTTTCTTCCTCTCAGGAGCGTTCGTTAGTCTCCCACAGCAACTCATCTCTACACCGCCAGCAGACGTTCCCTCCGACCGTATCCGCCTCTCACTACAGCTTCCCAGAAGTGTCGGCCCTGGTGCCTGGCTCGGCGGCAGCTGCCGCCGCCGCAGCAGCAGCCAGCCTCTACACCTACCCAGCTTCCACCGCCCTCTCCTCGGCTTCTCAGGCCATGGAGCAGCTGCTCGGCCGGGGGCATGGCAGCCACGGACACTCTCCCTCCGCCTATGCAGCAACGTACGCCTCATCCTCCTCCTCCTCCAGGAGGGACTCGGCCAGTCGCAAAGAATCGGTCAGCAGCCTGCTGCACGGCCTCCCCGCAGCCTACCAGCACCAATTTGCGGCCGGTTCTCCCTATGTCAGCGTGACGCCCCGAGCTGAGGCATACAGTGCCTACCAGCTGAGCCCCAGGCGCCTCACACAGTACCCCTACTTATAGGGAATCAATGCAATTAGAGAAACGTAGGCATACTTCCTCACTCACATACTATCACTAAGGGACGTTCGAACTGTAGAATTACTGTCTGTCACTTAATTGTTTGCTGCTTTTAACCACAAGAAAGCATTTTAACCCTAGCTATCTATATGCTCTTTTGGACTATTTTAGTGTATTTGAAATGACTTTGGTTATTATTTGTAATGTATCCTAATATTTTCTCCCGTGGCTCATATTTTATCCCCAACCCAGTCTGTCTAATTTACTGCTTACCTGGAGGTTCTGGGTGAAGAGAGGTCGTCCTCCTGTCACCTGCGGCAAAAATACTTAAAAACAACTCCTTAGTTTTTCAGGAGCCTTTCTGAAAAGTTTCCACACTAATCCTTTAAAGCCCTGTATTTATTTAGCGAACATGAATACTGTACCCTTGCCATGTTTGTTTACTCATGTCGTTTGACTGTTTTATTTTTTTTTAATTATGTTATTTGTGAAAGAGGAAGGTCCGTGAAGACGTCAGAGAAGCGGTGCGGCAAAAACTGTGATGGATATGTTTAATTTAAATACACGTTGTGGTTGTTGTGTTTCTGTAGTGACGGTGTTTCAGATGGATTGATCATGCCTGTATGCAATAGAGAACTTTAGACTGGGGGCTGAATGTACTGATCAAGTTCAGAGTGTGATCTCCTTCCTGAGCGGATCATGTAAAAAGCTTTTAAATTCTTGAATTCTCCTTGTACATGAAAAGTCAACTTTCATGAGGCCTGGAAAGAAAAATTTATGTATTCATGTGAACCCAGATTTTTAGGACCTACTATTACTAAAATGGATTTAAGGCCAGTTATTTTTCTGCCTGGAAGCTGTAACAAACTCTTTGTTCTGCACAAAGACTAATTTATCCAGCTGTGTGGCAACTGTTGACAAGACACTCCCAGCTATCTGATGCAAATCTTCCTATTGCGGATCTGCTGATACATGCAGGTTGGGAAACCAGCAGTCACTGTGTTCAGACATGTAGCTGTGAGACGGCTTCTCCTGCCAGCATCTTTGTTTTTAAAAGCGGGAATCTCTGGATGGTTTGCGTGCTTTTAGGTAAGCCCTCCCATGTTGATTTTCTTTAATTTTGTTTTTGCATTGGTTCTGTGTCGTAATGTCTTGAGTATTTAACTGTATTTCATCCTAACATAGAGTAGTTTAAGAGGATGTTTGGTAGAGCTAATTCAGGGAAAAAAGGAGTTCAAATAATCCACCTTCACTGTTTCCAATAAAATAACCACAATCTCAAACAAATGCCTTGTTTCTTTAATTTCCCACATTGTTCTGAATGGAGAGGGTTAATCCTTGTGACTTGGAACATAGGTGAGATTTAATCAGTGTTCTCCCCCATAAACATGACAACCATTTCCAGAGAAGTGTATTGGTGGCTCAAGGTTAAGATTTTTCTGTTGCACGCAGCACAGAAAAGTACCCAATAAAGTGTAATGGTCGCCAGAGTATCTGCAGTTTCAAATATTAGAGAAGGCTGCAGTCTGTGAGTCACCGCTTAAACATTTTGTTTAATAAAGATGGGATTGTCAGAATAGAGTGGAAAATGAGAAGACTGTGAAAAGGTTATAGCATGTCACAAAGGGTGGACTGAAGATGAACTCGCGTCATCTACGCACAGAAGTTTCCTACTCATGGGCTACAAGCATCTTACCTGGGCTGTTGCTCTGTGGTCTAAAGTCCTCTTTTCAGATGGAAAGTAAAGTTTGCATTTCATTCGGATATCAAGCTCCCAGATGAGGAAGAGTGGAGAAGCACAGAATCCTGAAAGACTGGGGACTCATCCTCCGGTGGAAACATAAAATCCTGGTTAGCAACTGTACAGAGATTTACTGCTGGAACACCAATAAAGATCTTTCTAGAAAGTTCTAAATCATTTATTACATACCATTATGTTTTGAAAGATGTCTGTCTCTTGTTGGAAACAAACGTTTTAGTTGAATAGCAAAAAATAAAAAAATCTAAATCTTCCAGGGGTGTGAATAATTTTGGCCTTAAGTGTAAATATATTAAATAAAGTATAGTTCCCTGATTATTCATGTTCATATGTTCCCCATTTCCTCCAGTTTCTTTCAAATTGTTCCTCCTTCAGTTTAATTTGGTATGTCAGTCTCTCCATGTGTTGTGTTGCATCTTAACTTCATCCACTGTTTTTCTGTAGGTGTGTCTGCCTCAAGCCAAATTTTGTGAAGGTTGTCTTCCCCGCAGCAAGGATAATTGGAGTAAAAGATTGTTCTCCTTTAAGCACCATCCCTTGTATGTAAACCAGAAACAAAATTTTAAATGTATCCTCCAACTGAATGAATTCCGGCCGAGAAGGGCCAGGTTCTATTACAAATGCAGGAGACGTGGGTGTGTTTTGGTTTGTGCGACCATATGATCCCCAGTAGGTACTTGTAAGTCTGGGTGTCATAAATTATCAAATGTAATTCTTCCAGACAGTGGCACCGTAATAACCATCAAGTTGCTGGAAACCATCTGAATTCTGGGGTGGGATAAAACTGAATGCTGTCTTACTCAAAACATTTCAAATAGTCTCCATTTTCTCAGCAGCGTATATTTCTCAGCCCCAACCTCCCTTTGACCATTTATTCATTAAAGCAATAGAAAACTTTTTCAAGGTACAGCTGATAGATAAAATATATATATATATATATATATATTTTTATCTGGTGCTTGTGGACCCTCTATTTCCAGTGCCGCTCTGAGAATCTGCCTGTATAGCCTACAAATAAAGATGCCTCCTGTCCATCGCTGTGAATTAGTTGTGTTGAGATGGGTTTTCCACATGTCCGCTGGGATTCTTTCATTCTCCTGTCGCCATTTGGTCTTCACATAACGTGTTTGGTTGTTGTAAGGACAATGGTGGATTCAAGCTTCTTTTCATTCTTCTATGAATTATTCAAGTGATCCAAGCACACAATGCAAAAATTATCAGCTAATGAGATCTGCGTCATCTGGGTTTGATGGTATGCACTTCCTTGTTTCTCTTGCTCAATGTTTTCCAGGTGAGCCTATTGTTGGTTCCTGCATGTTTATTGGCTTATTCTGCCTCCTGGATTACAACTACACTGAAATACAATAAACGTGAGTTTAAGGAACTATGAAACAGGCAATCATATAAAAAAATTTTTTTTACAAAAATAAATGAAGCAAAATAAATTATTTTCTAATTTTAGAGTTTTTGTTTTCGTGTCACATCAGCTGTATCTGCTACACGATGCTACATCTCACAGGAGCTTTAAGGACTAAAGGACCCTCTACATACTGAATTATATCATTTGCAACTGTTTCAGCATAATATAAACTCAGTAAGACCGAGCAGGGGCCAACTCAGCAAGTGGGCTCAGAGATAATTTTCCCAGTGCTGCGATGCATGAGGGATAAACAAAGTGGGGAAAATGCATAAAAACAGACTTTCAAAGGTAATTTTAAAGAGGCCTACACAAAAAATAACCACCCACAATGGAATGGAAATGCTAAAAAAATCAAAAGTCAGACATATTTAATGAGTGACCAGATAATTACTTTTTATTTCGTGAGTTGTTGACTGTGTCTATAATTTTTTCTTGCAATTTTGATGGTCACGGCACCCTAGATCACCTATTGACGAGCCGCCATTGGTTAGAACCCATCCTACAAACATTCCCTCTCTCCTACTATCCTTCTAGTTAAATGTAGTCTACAAAGTACACAAGTAGAATTTGAAAGAACTAAATTATTCTGTATCTTAAAGACATAATCAGACTTTTGTGATAAATATCAGTATTTTGATGTCTTAAAAATAATTACTATAAAAGTACATATTGCTATTTTCCACACTCAAACACTGGAAACTTGTACGACAGCTCTTTTAAAAACTATTTTATTAAAATGGTTCAAATGCCTTAATATCAGAACATTTTCCGTCATATTCCAGACAATTCACAGTTGCAAGTGCATGTTGAAAAAATATTAGACATATAAAAAAAAACTAATTACATATATATGTGTATGTAAATAAATTAAACTAAAATTACATAGCATAAATAAATGCATGTATCCTAAATAAATTATTCCTTATAAGAAAGTTCAATCAAACTATTTTACATGATCCTTATACACAACATTTGAGGTCTTCCTTTTTTTATATATAAATTTAAAGTTTGATTTTGTTTTTAATTTTAGCAAATTAAACTGTACCGCTTAGTTTAAAATCACATTGACATGTCAAACAAATTTTTGACTTAAGGAAAAAGGAGTCCTTCTCAAGCCAGTCTCCAGTGAAACTCGTCCAGACTTCGAATAAAGCGCTCCAAGTCTTCGTTGCTTAAACGTGACATTTTCCTCTCAGAGCGTCAGCAGCTCTCCACATGTTGATGCAGCGGCACACAGCTGAACAGTCGCTGGAGTCCCGACATAAAACCAGTCCGTCTTGAGCAAGGTCTAAAACAACAAAGCAAGAGCAATGTTTGTCTTTATATATGAGCTGCGCAAAAGTTGCACCTATCACAAACTAGATAACCGCACGAGTGTTTAAAAGTGCAAACTTAAAGGGTAAACTTACAGAGTAGACTGAATGAGTTGGGCCTGTTTTGTTTCCAGCTTTTCCAGCAAATCATGCTCCCTGTTGTGTTCAATGATCCGGTCCCATATATAAGTATCGACCCACAGAGCCCCACACAGAGACAGGTTGGCTTCGACGCAGGTAACCCAGCGGCACAGAGGGCATGAGACGGTGTAGAGGTTCCCGTGGTGCCTGCACAGTTTCTTCAGGCAAGGGGCGCAGAAGGTGTGGTTGCAGTGAAGGAGCCTGGGGACCCTCCCGGTGCGAGAGTACTCATAGCAGCAGATGACACACTCCAGTTCCTCACAGGTCACCATGGTGATTTCAGGAGGCGAGCAGCGAGAGACTGAAGACAAAAGACCTGCAAAGAAAAAGGAGGAAACTTGTTAAAGATCACAGAAGAATAACTTACATGTAAACGTTTAGTGCCAAAACATTATAACTAGCAAGAGACCTTACCGAACTCGCTTTTTGGAAGAGTTGGGTACAGCTCTCTGCAGAGTGGTGCGATCAAGGATGATGACTAGGACTGACGAGCTGTCTGCCTTTAAACTGAGCACCCCCCCCCCCCTCCCACAACAACCTGTGGAGGCGGTCTTACTTACCTTTCCAAGGAAGAGCTGAATGGCCTGAAGTAAACAAGCCTTCCGAGGAATATTTCCAAAAGACTTCCTTATGTGAAGGAAACCCTTATTATATTTATGAAATACCATCGAGGGTATTTGTTTGCATTCACCATTCAAACATACACAGTTACACAAGAATAACTCCAGAATGTTTTAAATAATGATTTCACTTATTTATCTAGGCGAAAACTGTTCCACCAATCAATCTGGCCCTGTGTGAAAATATATATTTGCTCTACTTGTTAAATTATGAATTAGCTGTGATTAACCACATATGTTTTGGATATCTGAATTTGAATTTTACAAGCCGAACCCAGGTCAGCCAGATCTAAAGAATCAAGAAATCAGGTTTAAACATGGAGCGCAACTACATTTCCACACAGGACCAGGTTGGTTTGGATAACTTTTGCCTCTTTAATAAATTAAATCATCACTTGACATTTTTGTATTTAATGTGGTTAAATTTTTCTGATATGAAGCAGCTTTTGTTTTAAGATCTGAAATATTTGTGACAGAGAAGCAACATTTGTAAGAAATCTGTAAGGAGGTAAACACTTTTTTGCAGCACTATGTATTTAGTCAACCTGGATGTGGAATGCGTCCAATGAGGACAACAAAGCCAGCATTTACTTGTGTTTCTTACCCTATGATTTAAAAAGCATTCAGTCTGTCATTTGTTGATTTTCTATTTTGCTTTTGTACTTTTCATGTTTATTTTCTTGGTTATACGCAAATGGAAATAGGTCCTGTCAACATTCGTGCGTCTGAGCAACTCATTTTTTGTGTGATCACCTGATTTAGGATAAATCCAGCGTCCCACTGGCATGTAATGCAGAAAGCTGATGTGTCCTTGTTCTGCTCCTTCAGCCCTCAGGCTGGTTTATGATTTGTAAGTAGTGAAATTATATTTCGACTGGACCCGCTCCAGCCATTGTGATCGTTAATATTATTGTTTTATTACCTTTTCAGCGAAAACACTCTCATTTATCCTCCTCCCACAGCAGTCTGTTCATGTTGCATGTAGTCCCGACTTGGCCCCTGTCGTACCTGCTCAGGAGCAGGGACCAAACAAGTAAGTTCCGGTACTGGAAATGATTCACCAATTAAGATCACGTCTAAGGGTAAATAGACTTACAGATATGTACAATTTGATATTTTCAGTTTTTATACATGCATGTGTACTGTGGTTATTTGAGTATAAACGAGGAATACGTATATGTTTATTATGAAGGCACTTTTTTTTTTTGCTTCACTGCCTTTTCTGAGAAGTGCTTTACCAATCATACCTGTTTTATTCCATGCCAGGTCCTGAATAACAACCAAATGTAGACTCCCTCTGCCTTTGGACTGCTGATTAATTTTGATGTTCAGCTGATCAGATCCAAGCTCTTTCCCTTCGAGCGTCTCCTGTTATCTCCTCTGAAAAGGTTTTGTTTAAAGAGATTTCACCTAATTGTTTCACTTCTCAATTTTGCATCACCATCTCTCCAACTCCCGCCTCTCGAGCTGTCAGTCAGCCGCTCTTTGTCGCCCCCATGTGGTATGGGCAGGGGCGGATCCACAGGGGGGCAAGGGGCAGCCCCCCTGCTGTAGAGCCCCCAGCTGCCCCCTTACTTTTATGTCCTTAAAATACTTGTAATTACTAGTCGCTTGTTTGTCCAAAAGCCTCTCACAGCCTTAAAATTAAACACATTTAATTTTATTTTATTGTAAATCATTGTACATATAATCTGAGGTCCCTGAAAAACATTAGTTATGGCCCTGCATCAAACACCACCTGCCTACCGGCCTGCACCTGCGTGCAGTCTCAGGCACATTACCGAGGCAGTTTCTCTGCAACCCAGCAGTGTAGCAACTGAACTGTCCAAGTTTCTGCACACAACAGTAGAGTCAAGTTAAGTTTGCAATGAATAAAATCTCTGGTGAAGTGACCGAAGTTCACTGTGTAGCCTAATAGGCTTGTTAATCATTTGATGACAGTGATTCACTTGTGTATGATTTGTAATCACTTGTGTATGATTTACAATGTTTCTCTTGTTAGTTTAGGTCACAATAAGCACGATAACAGTTCATGAAAAGTTCTGCTATGAAAAAAAATGTTTGGCTCAGCTTTTTTTAGGGGCTGCAGTTTCACTGACGGCTCTATGTGATCAATATCACTACACCACGTTACATCTGTTCGGTCAGATCGGGAAAATAAATTATTGGCTGCCATGACAATAAGTCATAATAATAATTTCTAAATATAAATGCTAGTGTGACCTGTGTCAATGTGATCATTTCTGGTTTCATATTGTTATGGACTCCTTGTGGTAACAAATGGGCAAATACTTCCAAATTTTGATACTTGCACATTGCAGATCACTATGAAAAGGACATTTTAAAAGTGGAGACATTTCCAGTTTCTTTGGCTAAAAAGTGAGGGATGAGAAGAAAGGTGGGACTGAGAATTGAGGAAGGAAGACTGATAGAGTGACCAGAAGGGTCACAGGTGAAGGAGGCCACTGAAAGTGCAACAGGTGAGGAAATGAGTGAAGATGAGAAGATTTCCGAGTCAGAGAGTGAGAAAGAAGAAGGAAGGCACAGAGTCTGGGAATCAGTCTATCCAGCTGGACCACCTGCTATGGATTTATTCTCTGTATAAAATCCAGTGCAGAGATATTAGATGTTTCAATAAATAACATATCTCCAGGTGTGTTATGAAGTTATATAGTACAGACTTTATAGATGTAATCAATTTATGTTATAATTTTATGTTATAAAAGAACATCCAACAACTCAGAAACACAGTGAAAACTGTATTAGATCCTTCTAATTGTCACTTTATATTTTTTTTATATCAATGAACTTCATTGAAGAGGTCCAGCATTGCCACCCTGCCTCGACCTTTTGCGCCTCCTTTGCCCCTGCATGTAAAATCTTCTAGATCTGCCACTGGGTACAGGCAAAGATTACTGCGCCACCAGAGCGGAAATACTTCACCAATCCGTGAACGAAATGAAACTAGTTTACTCATCATTAGCTATGAAATATTTATCTTGCACATCTGAAAACTATATATATATATATATAATTATTTGGAATATTTTATTTTATATTTTGAAATTTATTTCATTTTTATTTTTGATGTCTTTTAATGTAATGTGGTGAGTGGTGGGGCGACTCACTTACGCCCTCTATTGGCTCGCTGCTGTGGTGTTTATGGTAAATCAGGAAGAAAAAACACATGGCTTGTGACCTAATGAGAAAAAGATAACAAATCTTGCACCACAAGGGTCATTCTGTTGAGGACAATCTATCCAGATCTTGCATATAACAACAAACTGCTCAGTTCTTTAGCATTTTTGGCCAAAGGTTGGTTTTAGGGCCACTGTTGAGGGCCCAAAGAGCCACAAGTGGCTCTGGAGCTAATTGTAACAAATCCTTGATTTAGAAACAAATTCATATATATTCAGCAAGTAAAACAGGATATGGGTCAGTCTTTTTCGTAAACTCTAACTGTAGTTAGTCAAGTTTTGTGAATAGGTGTAGTAAAGGTCTTATATACCTTTATTTTTTTGTTTTATCAGTTATTTAGGCTCTCTATATTTCTTTAGCAATAAGACACTTTTTAATACAAAGCTACATTTCTCCCTCTATAAAATTTTGTAAATTGTTAATTTATCACATTCCAAGACACAGACAAATTTTACTTGTTTTACATGTACAAGTGGAATCTGTTTTCTAACTAGGTGACTTCAGAAGGCACCTGGTTGTACTGGATTCTATTTAGGGTTGTAAGATTAAAACAGGCTGAATACAAATACTAAACACATTTTTTAGACTTAGCAAATCTGTCCGTGTCTAACTTACTTCCCACTTAGTACATAATTAACTGCTTTGTAAATAAAACACTCCCAATAAAACAGACTGAAGGTTGAGGTTGTAACGTGGCCAAAAAAAGTGAAACAAACACCTAAAGGAGTTTCACATTTTTCTAAATGGCACCATGCTTCCAGAGAAGAGCTGGCCTGAAGATAAGCTACATTCTGTGGAATAGGCTGTGTGCCAAGGCCTTGCATATAACAAAAGAAGGTATTATAACACACCTATTAGCTCATAAACAATTTTTTATGTATATAAAAACAAAAGCGGCCTTTCTCATCTGCAGATATGCTAAACATTCATAGATAGTCTGTGACAGATGCAGAGGGAGATTTATTAAACGCCCCGTCAAGCAAGGGATTTATTTGCATTTACTATGAAAACATCACACAAGGTTAACTGAACAATGGAAATTTGGCCATTTGCTGTCACTACACAAATGGCACCCCATCATCAGCTTCACTTGACTTTGTTTGTGAAGGTGCAAAGAAAAAGAAGAGAATCATCGTTTTTTCTGCTGACACATTTAGATAAACAATAGAACCATTTATTCTAAATTCAAAAGTTAATCAGCAAATGACAGCCAGGGTCTTTGTCTTTTTACTGCGTGTTTAGGAAACACATGATCAGCTGGCAGTTTCTATAAATAAGAGAACAAAAAAAAAGGGGAAAAAATATATATATATATAAAAAAAAAAAATCAAAGAAAATTTTGATTAAGAGAAATAATGTCGGTTCCTTATTTGGACCTAGATAGACTGGCGGTATACTGGTCAGCTAAATCGATTCATAAAAACTCTCCAATGTGCACATTTCACTTGGCTCATGGGTTGACTGGGGGACTCTTACTGGAATTTGACAATGCATCAAGACATTAAACCCAATGAGCCTTGAGTGTTTTGCTGCTAATAGAGATGTACAGTTATCAATACACTTGTTTCAAAAGTCTCAATTCTAAGCATTGGAGTAAAAACTAGACAAAGCAAATATGATGTGAAAGCACAGACAACTCCCAGAGGTCCCACAGTTTTGATACTCTGCACGTTTATGTAAGAACTCATTGATTACTACAGAACCTGTTGGCCATATATGTATCAATAACATTCCTCTTAGTTTTTTTGCATAAACCTTGGATAAAAACCAAGAGTTTTTCTCTTCTAATACTTGCAAAAAAAAAAAAAGCAACTGAATTGATAGTGAAAGGCGTAATGATCTAAATATTTGGGAGGTTTCAGAATTATGTAAGCCGTTTTAAAAGTGGGGCAGGTTCCTCGGTAACTCCGCCGTCTCTGTCTACACCCTGCGGAGAAGTAAACTAATAGCAGGTTGTGGCGACTATATTTGCATGTAAGCACAGCAAGATCAAGGTATGCCAAAGAAACTCGGAGCCAACTATAGTTATGGAATTATGCCCTGTGGGGTTGCCTGAGCTTGAAATGCATGACTGATGGAAGCAGCTCCTTTTTTGTGGAACATGGAGAATGTTTTCAGAGTAAAGATGAGACACAGCTTTTATTTTTAAGGGAAATCCTTTTTCTAGTCAGATTGAATTTATCATTAATGTTGTGTTGACCATTTAAATTAAAGTTGGAGTCCACCTCTTAGTTGCTAGGACCAGAACTTATGGACTTATTTAAGATGGTGGGCATTGCTTGGGTGGTTTTTTTGTCTATGCCCATTGATAACCCATGAGCCAAGATTGTTCCCAGGAATACTATAAATCACTGAAGCAAAAGTGGATCACAACTGTTTTTAAAAAAGCCGGTCCCACCCCGTCCACATCTTAACTCCTGCTCTCAGTCCAGCTGTGGTGGGGGAGCTTTGAGTTTCTTTCTGGTGGGGTCCATGGCGGCAGATGTTGCTGTGGAGGGATTTTAACTCAGGACTGAGAATTCCTCCTCCAGGTATTGACTGTGTAAAGTTTAGAGTCATTTGGAGGCTCACTCGCAGGAAGGAGAGCACCTCCTCTTACTCCTGAGCTATGCTCCTCAGAACATACTTGACTGTATAGGCGAACGCAGCAAAGCCTACAATCACAAACAGGTTGGCCAAAGCTCCGCCTAGAAGTCCATGGTTGCGATTGGCCTGCTGCAGGCCAGGGGCAGGGTTGGCGCCCCCCACAGGGACGGGTCCTCCATTGAGGACTGGGAGGCCGTAATGAGCTTGTTGAGGGTCTCCATCAGGCACCACATCTGGTAAAGGGAGGGGCTGTGTGCGGGCGCTTAACTCTTCTTGGACCTTCTGTTTTTGCTTAATCTCCTGGAGGAGAAAAGGAGAAACAGGACATTATTAGAAAGAAAACATAATTCTTTAATCCAGGCAGTTTCTCATAAAAGCAAAAGGAGCAAATCAGTGATAAATCTTCAAGTACTTACTTCTACTACATCCGGGAACAACTCGCAGAATACTTTGTCTTTGAGGTTAAACGCCAGGCTTTGGGCTGACAGCTGTCTTTTCTAGAAAAACGCAAATTAAAAAAAAAAAAAAAAACAAAGCATCAAATATCTGGTTCAAACATGTCCTCCCGCTGTTTTATTCGTTTTTAAATACTTCCACTCACTGTGTAGTCCGAAGTCTCAATGCTGCCGAGTGTTGGTCCTTTCTCCACCATGAAGCTGAGCAAACCTGTAAGGATGGTGCTGACGGACCACGCAGGGTTCCACGTATCTGGATGGAAGTCTGTGATGGACAAACATAACCTGTGCAAAACCAAAAACATTTACTAAAAGATTTCTTTTAAACATTTACAGAAAACTTTTTTTTTCTTTTTACCTCGTGTTACATTTGAACCTTCCGTTTGGTGTTATCATATAAATACTTGGAGGTTTAAAAGGAAATTCCCGAGGAAATATGAGTTTTCCGTGATAATACCCTCCTACAAAAAAAGACAAATGGAAAGGACATAAAAAACTGAAGTTGAAAAAAACAAAAATGTATGAGTCAGGCAGAGCTAAGCCAACATCACATGATAAACAAGTTTATCATGTGATGTCATTTGACACTGGGAATCATGTATTACCTTCATACGGGGTTTTCTCAGGACCTCTGACTACATAGTGCCTGCAGAAAAATGAACAAATATTCAAACCATTTCCTAAAAATCTTTTTTCTTCTTCTTATATTTACAGGTATACCACTAGTGCCATAGTTCTGTAAAATTTCAGTACAAATGTAACATGACAAAAAACCCAGCTAAAGATGCCTTTTTATTTTCCTGATATTTAAAAAGATGGCTCAGTTCTGTTGTTCTTCCCTACTGTCCAAAGTTATGAAGACCCACGTCAGCTGGCTTAAAGTGCTGCAGGTCACAGACTCCTGGTTCGGGTTATAAAGTAAGATTTCTACATTCAATATCATTTGATATTAGTCTTATATAATATTTAAATGTTCTAATAATCTGAATTTCGTTTTTCTCATTAGCTGTAAGTCATAATCATCAACAGAAATAAATGCTTGAACTATATCACTGTGCCTGTAGAATTTACTAGAGTTTCACTTTGTGAACTGAATTACAGAAATACAGTCATATTCAACCAGTTAGAATCTCCTTTTGGGGGATATTCTCATTTAATAAGCTATACCTGTTTAAGTAATAAAGTACAAAAAAAAAACATTGTTTTCAGTAACAAAATACTTCCTTTTTGACATGTCCAAGTAACCTTTGAATTGTTGCTGCATATGCAAATTATAGAAGTGTGAAGAAAAACTCAGCATAAGCCTTCTAATCAAAGAGTAAGAAAAATAACATGTAGAGTTCCCAGAGACAGGAATAACTTTCCGTGGTGTCTTTATATCTGTGACTGATCAGAACATCATTTAGTTGGAAGGGAACAGTTAAAGAAAATGTAAATAAGTTGTTGTTTACTGCATCAAATTCATTTGCCTGGAACCCTTGCTGTGATCCCATAGTGAGGCTTCACGTGGTTAAAAATATACAGCATCTCATTTCAACTGAACTGTAAAGCTGATACTGTATGAGCAAGGAAAGGTTAACAAGGCTGAACGTTGAAATCCAATGTTTCATCAAAGGGACACGTGACCATTTTATGACAAAGATCGGTAGCTGCTTCCTAACATTTGCAAAATGATCCCAATCAGTTTTGTTTAACCTCAATATTCCATGGAATACTGACTGATATACAACTGTCACGTTTGAAGTAATAATAAAATAGTCACACAGTAGCTCGTTTATTTGAGCCAACAGCTGACTCAGGGCTGCCCGGGGCAAACTGAATGCAATTTCCTGATCTGATGCAATTATTCATTTTAACATGAGATTGTAATTTCTTTTCTTTCTAAGAACTAGATTTGACCACATGTACACTCAACTAATACAGTGAAATACTTTCTGATTAAAAAATGATGTGTGTGACAGTAAATAATGTTTACATTGTCCCAAAACAAAGTTATTTGTTTAAATGAGAAAACTCCTCCTAGTTACATTCTCATATAAAATCTTGAATTGCTGCTGGTCAACGTTTTTATCACCATATCTAAAATATCAGGATAATGTACAAGACCTGCATGAATCCCAATAGTAACACATAGACAACATAATACAGCTGACGTACTGTCTTAATCATGTTTTACTACACCCTTAGCAGTGAGGTTAGGAGAAATATTCTCGCTGAACCATTTAAACGGCTGCTTGATTGACATGTAGCAGGAAGGTGTAAATAATAGGAGTGACACTATTAGGTTAGTGGATTACAGTGTAGTGCCAGAGAGTTTTGTACCTTTCTCACTAAACACTAGATACCAAAAGGAATTGTAAGATTCCTTAGAGGAGAGAAACAAATAGTTGAGGTATTGATCAATGACCCTTGAATTTCTCATTTTTCAACAATCGCTCTCTGTAACAGAAACAAATTAAATTCCTTAATACACAGGCCAACAGGAATGTGTGTCTTTCCAAAGGCCAAGACATTACACTATGAGTTTAGTATTCTGCCAACATTCTGAGATAGTTGAGAAGTTACTTCCTTGTGGTGATCTCTTGGGTGAAAAAGTCAAGGGTTTGTATGCATACAGAGCTGATCTAGATGAGGGACTTGCAACCTGCAGCTTTAGGGCCGAGTGTCGGTCTTTATGCCCTCGACAACTTAGACCAGAAATTATATAAATGAGATAGATCGTCATATTTGCCAAAATATGACTTTGGCTAACGATATAAATTAATAAAAAGGTTGACAAAAGCATTTTTCTCTCGTTGTGGTAAAATCTTTGATAGTTGCCTTTGTTCTAAACCCTTAAAAAAAGGCAATAAAAATGTTGTTCTTTAATTCCACCATTAAAAAAAACTACTACTGTACATTTTTAGGGTTGGGAATGCTACAGAATTAGTTTTTTGTCAGAAAAAGGGCAAAAATGGCTGTTTGGAGTGTAAAGGTTGCTGACCCCTGATCTGGACTCAACATGTGTAGCAAACATTTCCAACAAATTGGCAACGTCCAGGAAAATCTGAATATTGCACAGAAAAAAAAAAGTGTAGCTTTGTACATGTAAAACATTGAGTACATGTCCCATCGAAGGTTGTCCAGCTCAAGAACACTAAGGTTGAGAACAAGTCCATTACCTCAAATATGCTAAATGTAGCATCTAGCTAAGTGGATGATTTATAAACCTGGTAGCAAGCAGAGCAACACTGCTTCATTAGATAATATTGACTTTTATTTGTTGTTAACGCCTGCTTCTGTGATGTCTTTCCAACGTCTGGTAGCTGTAGAAAGGTTTAACAGACAAAACTCTGACTAATATTTAAACTGCTGATTACAACCATGCCATCCCTTACTAATTTCATAAAGAACAAAAAAAACTGTTTTTCTACACCTCAGTTTATATACTTGTACCAACAGATTATATTCACAGGCACTTTTAAATGAGGAACATGAAAGTTAATGTGGCCAAAGTCTAAAAATGTAGAACATTCTGTAAGCATAACTTTAACAGCAACATCATTTACTTCTGTGGAAGAAACATAAAAAACTTCATGCTGCGTGCACAACTGCTGTTTTGTTGCTCTCAACTAAATTTACGAACACCATGTGCAAGCCTGTTTATAAACACATTCGTGCCTCAACATCTACTGAATGAATCAGGTTACAAAAAGCATGCCTAGCTCCCATATGTGACACCATTTATACATATTTGATTTCTCAGCACAGCAGTGCAGAGACTGTACATCAACTGTGCTGATTAAAAAAAAGAATTAATGAATGAATTTATTTCAAATAAACACCCTAAATTAGCTCAAAAAAAAAATAAAAGATGTTTCTGTCCCATAATCTGGCTCATCCACGTGTTAAACCTTTGCATTTCCGTTTCAACTGTAAAGTATGTTACCTTTCAAAGGCATAACCACAACAAAACACCACAGGTTTTATAAAAAGGAAGCTCAAAATGAAGTATTGTACATAAGTACTGAGACTATATAAATACTAGATTACAACACATATATATATAAGTTATGGAGAATAAACTAATAATCTGTATATTTCTGTAGTCTGCATTAAATGCGTAGAAATACTCTCCAACCAACAAAAAACATAAATCAATTTTACGGTTAAATATTCACTGAAATAAAAAGTTTCGTTTTTCCAAACGTTTGACCTGATTAAAATCCAAATAAATAATGTGATTTTTTAATTCATGCTTACATCCTGACCCTGCTGAACAAACTAACAAGTTAAAGGGAGTGGAAACTCTTTGGTGATGGACTCCGGGTCTCCATGACCCAGGACAGAAATCTTACCATTCTAAGATGTTTGAGGGGAGAGGTTCTGCACAGATGTAAGGCACTGGGTCTTTCTTTATCCTGAGGTAATCCTGTTTAAGTCTCTGAGTGGCTGTCGTTGGAGCTCTCTTATTCCCGGTGCTGTTCATCTGAGATCAGGGACAAAATGAAAAATTTATATCTTACACCCAAATTAATTTGTAAAATAGTTTAATACACAGAAAATAGGTCTCGAGCTTGATTTCTGGTAAGCAACAAAACTTTTCTGCGACTTTTTTTTTTTTTTTTTTTACTTAATATATAAAAAGAAAAGGACAAGAACAATGTCAAATTACTGAGATTAAATAAAACCAACAGTAGCACAAAGACTATATGTGCAAAGCACCTTAAATGAGTAAAAAACCTGTCAAAACATGTTTAAATCAAAAGAAATAATAAGTAGAAAACCACACAGATGTGACTGAGTCCATGTTTAATTTATACAGATCAAATAAGAAAAACCCCACTCGTTTCAATTTTTTCCAGATCATTTAATGAGTGAAAATTTGTCTCCCATGCATTCTTGAAATAGCTGCATGGACAGATGGATCAGAGTCCAGCACAGAGATTATACGTTGTGTAATGCGATACAGTGAGACAGGAAGTCAATTTGTTTAATCCGAAAGGAATGCAGTACACTTTAGTGTGTGGAAGATCTTACCATAAAAAAAAAAAAAGCAGAAAATCCCAATTATAAAAATATGTGATGCCTTCAACAGTTGGACTGGGCTTAGTCATATGGACGGTACAGGCTAGAGTTTCACCACTTCTTAAAGTGGAACTAAATCGCATGTAAAATAATAACTCCGCCCCCAGACAAATTTTGAAAAATGCCACTAAAGTGGGCGGTGCCAAGAGACACTGAGGGGCGCGGCCAAGCGTGGGGATGAGCGAAGGGGGTTTAGCCCGGGGTGTGGTCAGTGGCAGCTAGCCTAATTTGATGTATTAAAACATGGAGAGTGAGCAGAGCGACGCTGGGAGCTTCGCCATTAATAGATCTTCTGAGGTGGAGGAATTTTTTACCTCCCTCTCAATCGGAGGTTAAGAGAGGCTTTGTAGAGCCTCATCAGTTCGACCCGCTGGCTCAAGGGGCTGAGTCGCCGATGTACGAAGCCGGTGCTGCCTAGGCGGTGGGAGAACAATCCCAGCTTCTGACTCGCTATGGGGACATGTGTCTGAGTGAGACGCTTTTTTACCTGAACGCAGGGCTGTGACGTAGACATGTACCAAGCTTGAACGTTTGAACCAATAGGGAAATTCAGCTGCAGTAACCACTGTTCAACCCAAAGAGGGCAGCACTAAGACGGTTTTACGACAAATATTCCAGAGTTAAACAAGTTTACATGAAATTTAAACAAAATAGCACAGTAACAAAGATAGCACACCTAAGGCCCAATTTATATCAACAAAAAAAGTTGATTTGGGGATTAGTTCCTCTTTAAAGCTACTATTACTCCTTGCTGATATAAATACATGCCAGCTTGACAGATCTGAGAAGATAATTCTTACTTAGACGAAGATAATTAGCTAGCGTTTATTTTTTTTTTGCAAACAGTCTTTAATTCTATATGCTGATCGGTTTAAGCATTGGCTGGTAACCTTCATCTAGGTATACCAAGGTTTCAATCAAAACAGCTAAAACGTTTCATCACACTGTTCCTCAGGTTTAAAGTCTTTTTTAATGGCATGCTGGACGGACAAAGTGCCGGAGTGACTGGAGTGAAACGCAGCTCTACCCCACTGGTTTCTGCACACTGCCCATCAGCTGACTGAAAGATTCCTACAAGACATTTTTTTCCACTGACAACAAAGGTATAATCAGCTGTTTGGATATTATGATTGCTTCACACACAGACCGTGTGGAAACTAAAAGGGGTTTCAAATCTGCAGTTGGTAAACTATAGAGATTATATTTATTAAGAAGCTGAGTGCAGGGTGGCTACTGGAGCTACAGCCCCCTAGTAATACTTCTAACGTTATTTTAAAAACAGCAGAACAGATAAATAAAAAAATACTATTACATTTTAGGACTTTTCACTTAATATTTTTGTTTTGGTCAATCAAAATCAAAGCTTTAAAACAAAAACAGAACATGGTATAATTGCTGCTACGATGAAACATTGGATACTACATGTCACAATGGTGCAATTAACATTTGTTTTTTGATAATTAGACTAAAGTTAAAAAATAAAAACTCACTAAATTAAAAAAAGTTTACAACGGTTTGCACATATTTCACCATTCTAATCTTTATAGAGCAAAACAAGCCATCTACTGGTAAACTGGTTAATTAGTCAGACCAAATGCTCCAGTAGCCAACTCATACTTGACCAAATGTAGTTTTGTACTTCACTAAGCGGGATGGCGGCAGTCTCTTTTTGGGACTCTGTATATATGGATACCGGTAACTGGTCCATTCCTGGTTCACTGAAAGTGAATTGCGTATCTGGATCCTATAGAACAAATATCCATGCAAATTGCGGATGTCTGAAAAAAAAACTGCATTTCCTTTGGACATTTAGGGCTGCACAATGTTAAAACATTGAATTGTAATATTATTATTAAATACTGACAATAGGCTATTATTATTATTTAATTTCCCTTTGGGATGAATTAATTACAATTATATGAAGTGTGGGCATCATGTGAAGTGAAAGTCTACTTGCATGGAGGTAATCCTTTACAATTGTTTCACTGCATTCATTGATATTGTGCAGTTCTATTTGTTAGACTTTTTCAGATTTTGACCTTAGTTTTCATAAACCTAGTTTCTGAGAGCTTGAAATATAAAAATACCATTAGGGATGTTACAGTAGATGGCTGATTTTAGATAGCTAGACCATTTTAAAAGTCAAAATTATCATGTGGACTACAAGGAATGTCGTTACAAATCCATCAAATGACTACATTTGAAATATACTTTCCAACCTCTCATTTATCAGGCCGTTAAATGAAAATGAAAACGGGGCCCTTCTACCCATTGACCTACTGACATGTGGCCAAACAGAAGCCAGATAATGAGCCATACGTGGACTGCAAACAGTGTTTATAGTATGACTAGATCATCTCCTGATAAACAGGAGCTTCTTACCGCAACTTATTTAGCTAGTGCTAATCCGCTAGTTGACAAGCTAAGTTAATGTTAAAACCCCATTAGATCGATAAATTAGCCATCTCAGTGTGGAGCAGCTGTTTACTCGCGAACTGTAAACAGACATCTCATTAACAACCTACAGAAATACACCAAATATTTCTTGACAACCTGTGAAATCACAGTAGATACTGCCCGTTATAGCTGGCGAACTTCTCCAGGCACCAGCCTCCAGCTAGCAGGTACAGCCGTTGAAAAGCCGTTTCAGGAGCGTTAGCTAACGCAGGCCGCTGCTACCTAGCTTTAGCAAGAACTGTCATAAACAGCTCCGATACAGACGAGCTCCCCCACACTCTCTTATGTTTAGTTCTTTACAGTGGGTGTGTAATGTCGACATACCTCTTCAGAAACTCCAGTGAGAATTTCTGTTCGTGGCTGGGCACGAAATTAAGATTGTTGTTGCGGTTGTCAAGCCTCAACACCGAGAAAACGATGACAGCAACGTAGCTTTAGCTAACACCACCAGCAGGAACCGTTAAGCTTCCGGGTTCTTCTTCCTTTTCTTCTGGTGTTTAATGGTGCTTGGCAAGAATCTATAGGTATGCATTACCGCCACCACTGGTATGGAGTGTGGTTCATCATGGATTAAAATCTTTCTTATATATTCAAATTCTATTAAATAATTTTGCTCTTTTTAGGAATCTTAAAATAATTTGTATATGTTTGCTCCTTATGTTCTTTTGTAATGAATCTATTATGCTAAACTTTTCTTTATCCTTTAAATTCTTCTCTCATTCATACTCTTCTTTCCAGCTCCTATTTCTGACACTCTATAAAAATATGTTCAGTTGTTTCATCCATCCCACAGTGGTCACATTTCCTGTATTATGTTTATGTATTTTAAAAAGTGTACAATTAAGTCCTGTATGTCCTGATCTTAGTCTTGTAATTACCCTTCCTCCTTTCTGCTCCTTCTTCCAGATCTTTTTTCACCAACTGCCTTATTGATCCTATAAAGCCATCTTCCTTTTCTTTTTCTATCCCACCTTTTCTGACATTCTTCCTTCAGTTTTTGTTTGATGATGCTCTTTGCTTCTGATTTACTTAAATGTACTGTAAAACTGATATGATTTTGTGTTGCCTTCTACCATTCTTCTTAGCATATTTAAGAGAATGCAAAAGTTAAAATAGAAAAAACAAATGAAAGGACAAAAAATTAAATAAAAAATAAAAAAGCATACGAAATCTGCGATCTCATTTCTTTAGCCCAATATGTGGCTGGCAACCATAAAAATACTGATTTGATAACCCATCATTAATTTTACAGTCTGAATAAAGGGTATCATGCGCTGTATTTCTAGTAGAAAATGTCCCCCACACCTTGGCCTACTGTCTGAATGGTTTATGTTTTAAAACTCAATAATACTGAGTTGTCTGAACAAATTATTGTTTTTTTAAACATAGGTTAATTAAAAAGGTTTTACGTCTTCCACCCACCTGTTACTGCTAAAAGTTATATTATTGCTAATATTCCTCCTGTGTATACTGATTAAACCAGTTTGTGGATTCCGTTTTCCTTATTTTAATTTGAAAATATCCGGTAACAATGGAATGCTATTCCTATTTTGATTATTTTGTTTTTGAATGCATCTGTAATAAATTGAAGGTAAAATTGGTAAATTAACACTAATTGTTAACATATGCCTGTCCTGTATTTAAATCTAATCATAGGACTACCCATGTTTCTTTTCTTTTTTTTTTTCCAATATGACATAATCTAACCCCGTTTTGCTTCTGGTAAGATCCAGGGTGGTAAAATAAAAAAAAACAAGGAACACAGCTAAGTGGGCAGTATTGGCTTATTACATATTTTGTATATGAAACTCTTCTGTTATGTTTTTTTAATGATCCATTCCCAATACGTCGCTTGTCCCTCCTTTGTGAATTTTTTTCCCAACCGGCCCCAGCTTATGGCCTTCAATGATGTCTACGTGTTGGATGACCTGGTTTGGATTGTCCTTGTAAAATTTATTTCCATAATTTATTGTTAATTGTGTGTCTCCTCCTCAATCTAACGGGATTTCTCCCCATTTCTACTTCGAGTGATGTTTTAGGGGTTGTTTTGAAAGCTGCCTGTACAAATTTTAATTCTGGAATGTTGTTACTATTTACATTTTTTCCAGAAAATGGGTCTTTAGCTGCTGAACCATATATAATACTTCCATAATCTATATTTGATCTGATCAATCCTGCGTAAATTTGTTTTTTTTGTTAACGCTTCCCTGTCTGCTACCCAGTCACTGCCAGCCTAAACATCGCAAAATATGTTAATACTTTCTTACATGATATCTATCATTTTCTGAATATGTTATATTCCATAGATTTTTCTCATCAACCATATCCTAGAAATTTTTATACATTTAAAATAACAAAACTTTGTTTCTAATTCTTGATTATATAATTTTAATTTTATTTTCCTCTCTTGTTTTTTCGTGTAAATACCTTAACTTTGTTTTCTCTCTTCTCGACTGAGAACTTCAATCCCCATTGAGAAGCCCACTCCTCTATCCTTTTTTATCCCGCCCGTTCGACTCCACCTGTATTTTCTTTCCAGTTCATCTTTACATTTTTTCCCCCTTTTCCATATGGCTCCATCATCAGCAAAAATGAACATCCTATTTCCTTTCCAATTTCTGTAAATACATTGTTTATCAATATAGTGAACAATATTGGACTTATAATACTACCTTGAGGTGTTCCATTGTCTACGACATATTTTGTTTACATTTCTTGATCTATTCTAACTTGAAGAGTTCTATTTGTTAAAAAGTTTTGAATCCAGTTAAACATTTTCCCAGTAATTTTCATTTAATTTAATTTAATCAGTAAACCTTTAACCCACATCATGTCATAAGCTTTCTTTATGTCACAAAATACTGCTACTACACTTTCTTTATTAACTTGCGCTCTTCTGATTTCATGTTCTAAACATAACATTGGGTCATTAATATTTCTCCCTTTTCTAAAACCACTTTGCACTTTAGTGATGTACCCGTTGCTATTGAAATAATATCTTAATCTATTATTAATAATTTTTCCATTATGTTGCATATATTTGATGTTAAAGCAATAGGTCTATAATTTTCTGGTTTTGTGTTGTCTTTTTTTTTCCTGGGTATAGTTTTAGCTATTGGTACGATGATTGACTCCTTCCAGCTTCCAGGCAGCTCCCCTCCTCTCCAGACTTTATTATAAAGCTCTAATATGACGTCTTTGGATGTTTCACTGAGATGTTGTATCATTGTGTAACAAATCTGATCTTTACCAGGTGCTGTATTCTTTATTTTTTTGAGTACAGAGTTCAGCTCAGCTTTTGTACACGGTTCATTCATTAAGTTATTTTTTCCTCTTCAGTGTTCTGTAGTGAATATTTTGTATTTCAGTTTTGTGGCTTCCTCCCTTTCCTTCCCTCATCACTAATGTTACTTGGAACTATGAATTTTATTGAATTGTTTTAGCTATTATTTCAGCTTTTTTCTTCATCTTTTATTATAGTTGTGTTTTTCTCTTTTAATATTGGATATCCATCATTCTTCTTAATACCATTCATTTTTAAAATTGTTTCTCCATATTTTATCAATTTTTTGTTTCTGTGCTTTCTGTCCCTCCGTACCGGTACTACAAAAAGTCCTCCAATATTCTCTTATTTGCATTCCTAATAATTTTCTACACCAATTGGGGGGGCTTGCTTCTTTTATATTCAAGTGAAGTTCTGAAATAACTGGATTTCTTTAAGTGCTTTAAATGCTTTATTTAATTAATTTTATTACTTCTCTACATTCACATTGTCCACCAGGTACCATTTTCTTATCACACCGTCTTCCTCCTTTCTTTCTTTATTGAATTTTCTGCAAGCTTCTATAATTGTTTTATACAAACACATTCATTTATATTATTTACATCCATTGTCATGTCTATTTTTTCTTCTAGATTCCTTTTCACTCAAATATTGAAAAATTTAATCCAGTTGCCTTATTATAAAATGCCATTTATTTATTTTACATTCTTAATGTTTAATGTTAGTCCCTGTTTTGATCTTAATGGGATAATGATCACTACCTATAGTTGTTATTTTTATCAATGTCCCACTCACATATACCAGCTAACGAATTTGATACCAGGTTAAATCAATTGCTACCTTCTACCTCTATTCCTCTTCTTACATTAATTCTTGTACCCCTCCCATCATTAAGACATACTAATTTTTTTGTTTTTTTCTATCACTTCTTCTATAACTTGTCCGTTTTTATTTATTCATTACAACTTCCCCATATTGTGCTATTAGCATAAAGTCCCCGCACCATGATTACTTTCTCCTCCAGATATTCCAACATCTCTTCCATCAACTTCCATTGAAAAAATGTTTTTTATGGATTAAAAAATCAATTATCTTACATTTTCCTTCGTTTTTCCCTTTCCCCAAACAAAAACTATGCCCCAAAATCTTTACCTTTTTCCTAATTTTTTATATTGAACTCCTTTTTTTATAAATATCGCACACCCCCTTTTTCCCTTCTGGTCGATCCCTTTTATACTACCCAACCCTTTAATAAAAAAATCTAAATTTTTGGGTTTTTAGCCATGTCTCCCCTTTTACACAAATCACCTCTGGTTTCTCTTCAAGTCCATAAATATACCCTTTCAGTACCTGCCCATTACCCATCAGACTTTTTTCCCTTCCATTGTAGTACTTACCTAGATTATCAGGTGGGTTTTCCTGGTCCCCCCTCTTTTTCCAAACCTCTTATTGATGTTCCCCCAAAGAACCCTTTTTGAAACGCAGAAATTTTTTCTGCTCCTCTCTCAGTTTTTTTTAATTTTTTTTCTTTTTAAAACGTTTGGCCTGGTCAGTGCAATTGATGAAAAAGAAAAAATAGTATTAGGTTTTTTCTACCGATAATGTGATATTCTCTCTGTTTGCTGTTTTTTTTTTGGGGAATTTTTTTTTTTGTTCCCCGCCTCTCTTATCTTTTGTCCTTTTCCCACACTTTTGACTGCTTCTGCAATAACTTGTTTTTTTTCTCATCTTAACATGTTGGATTTCCTTTGTTTTTTTCCCCTCACCTCACATCCCCCATATTTTACTCTATTTTGACTTCCACAGTTATGGTTGAGGTGCAAACAAAAACACCCCTCCATTTTTCTGCTACCTGTATGACCCCCCTTCTTTTCCAATGGTTATGGTCAATCTGACAGAGAGAGGTATCCCAATCGTTGGGGGTTTTTTTTAGTATAAAAAAGGTGGCCATCAGTGGGCTCTAGATGGACCAACTGTCTACTTTTAAAGGGCTAGGCTTAAAACTTTTTTTTTTTAAAAAAATCTTATAGTTAGAGTGGCTTAGGTTATCCTGAGCTATCTCTGTAGTTATGCTGCTATAGGCTTAGGCTGCTGGAGGACATAATGACCACTTTCACCCTCTTTGCTACTTTCTCACACTACTCTTCAATTTTGTATTTTTTTTGCTGTTATTTCAGCTTTTAACTTTGTTCTCTCTCTTTTCTCTTCCTAGAAGCTACACCTGGACTGACTCTGTGTCTACCTGTGACACCTTTCTGGAGAGGGGGGTCCTCCAAGCTTCTGCTGGCAACAACTTAATGCTCACCCTCTACCGATGATCCACATAGCCCTGTCTTTAGTGTTTAACCCTTTCTCTCTCCTAGGCGATTGACTGAGCTTTTACTGTAACTAACTCTATGTGCTCTCTTCAGACTTTAAACTTGAAAACTGGCTCAGAGTTTATCTGTTCTTTCTTTCTAGGTGAATGACTGAAGGAGCTACATCCATTAAAATTTACTTTTCCTTCCCATAGAAAGTACTCCTGGATCAGTGCTTCTTTGTTCTCTCTAACCCCCAGTGGGTCGTGGCAGATGGCCGCTCACACTGAGCCTGGTTCTGCTGGAGGTTTCTTCCTGTTAAAAGGGAGTTTTTCCTCTCCACTGTCGCTACATGCATGCTCAGTATGAGGGATTGCTGCAAAGTCAACGCCAGTGACTGTCCACTGTCTCTACATGCTCATCTGGGAGGAGTGAATGCTGCAAGTCACTGACTGGATGCAATCTGCTGGGTTTCCTTAGATAGAAAAACCTTTTATCCAATTTGAATAAATAACAGAATCTGGCTGCACTGTTCAATGATTAGGATTAATTGGAATGTATGTACCTGACTTTTGTGAAGTGCCTTGAGACGACATGTGTTGTGAATTGGCGCTATATAAATAAACTGAATTGAAAACATTTTTTTGCACTTCTTTACAGTCTTCTATCTTGTGGTCTTCTCCACACCTCTGCTTTCCTTTGCAAACTGCTGCTCTGTGTCCATATCTCTGGCATTTGTAACATCTAAGTGGTGGAGGGATGTATGGTCTTACTTGGAAGCTCAAGAATCCTATTTTTATGTTTTCTGGCAAGACTGTTTCTGCAAATTCAATCAGAACTGACAGACTTCCTACTCTTTCTCCGTTGATAGTTTTTGATAATCTCTTCAGCGAGTTCACCTTTGCACCAGTAATGCTTCTTTTTATTTTGTCTAAATCTTCGTCCAGAGGGATACCAAAAATCACCCCCCGGATTGATTTATTTTCTCCTAAGATCTTTTTCTCTACATGTAAAGCCTTCATTTTTTTGTTCTTTGTTTTTACACGTCACTGACAAGTTTCCATCTCTTAATACTTTCACCATTTCTACATCTCCTATTTTTTTTATTTCTCTAGAAATCACTATCGGGCTTAGGTTGTTGTTTTCCTCCTCATTCCTTAATTGTAATATTATTTTAAATTCCTCCTTCAGTATTTTCCTTCTGACTATTCTCTCTTCATCTGAGCTGCTTCCTTCCAACTCTCGCTTGTTGCCCTGATTTTCAAACATCCCTCCTTCCTCCTTTTTGCCACGTCCTCTTCCTCTCCCCCTACCTACCAGTGTCCATCCCTCAAAATCCATATCTTCCCCGTCTCCCACCTCTACTTCCATCCGAACCATTCACATACCAGTTTATGCCGTATTCCGCCTTTTCCAATATGAAAAACAAGTTTATCCAATAAGTCAAAACGAAGCTGGATGGTTCAATAACCCGGGTGCAACCACTTCGGCTCTCCAACGCTCCCAATCGACTTCAACCGCCACTTCCGGATTTTTCTTCTTGGATGACTTGATGAGAAGTTCTTTACTGTCACCAGCTGATGTGGAATACCAGGCCGATTAATCCTTTCTGAAGGCCCATTATCACACAAAATGTTGTTGGGAAATATACCCAAGCTCATTTATTTTAGCTGATTACCATTAAGAAAATATTCTAAACAAAATCTTCACACAAAAGCTTGGCAGTTTTGACTCTTATTTCATTTCCACTGAAGATGCAAAATAAGGTTTAACAAACATCAAAATGGCATCCTGTCTTACTTTTAACACATTTAGTGAACTCATCACAGAGAGTATGAAACCATTTCCATACACGTTTTATTTCCAGACACCAACAAAAAAGATGAGCAACAAAATGGTTGAATTGAAGTTATCATCGCTGAAATAATGGGAAGATCAAAAACTTGCTCACACTGAGAAAAACTAAATGTTTCAGCTGATTTTACTTTTTATAATAAATATGCCATTGCCATGACCCATTTGTCAGAACACCTAAAACACCACCAGTTTAATACATATGTGCAAACTAAGCTACAGATACATATCGCAATAAATTTAATGGAAAAGTACATTTATTTCAGTAATTAAATTACCACAGCCTTGGGAGGGTTGTACAGCAAAGTCTATTCAAGAGTTTGAGGGAGATTCACAAGATGTGGGCTGCAGCTGGAATCAGTGCTTCAAGAGCCACAACAGAGATATCCAGGACATAAGACTACAACTGTTACATTCCTTATTATAAAGTCACTCCTAAACAAGTGACGACATCAGAAGTATTTTAAGAGAAGGTTAAGGAGAAAGCGGGCATTGTTCAGTGGTCCAAAGTCTTCAGATGAAAGTTAATCTAATTTTCAAATCATGATTCCAGACTCTGGATGAGGAGTGGAGAGACAAGTTGCTTGAGGTCCAGTTTGAAGTTTCTACAGTCAGTGAAGATTTGGGGTGCCATGACCTGTATTGGTTTCGGTCCACTGTGTTTTAGTCTAAAGTCAGAGCAGCCATGTACAAGGAAATTAAAGAACACTTCATGCTTCCTTCTGCTGAAAAGCCTTATGGGGATGCTGATTTAATTTTCCAGCAGGATTTGGTACCTGCTTTAATGACCATGGTATCACTATGATTGATTGGCCAGCAAACTCACCTGACCTAAATACCACAGAGAATCAATGAAGTATTGTCAAGAGGAAACGGAGAGACACCAGACAAGCTGAAGGTCACTATTAAAACAATCTGGGCTTCCATCACACCTCAGCAGGGCCACAGGCTGAAAGCCTTAATGTCAGACCCCACTGATCTAGTAATTCATGCAAAACGAGGCCTAACAAAAATATTTAGTGCATATGCCTATAAATATATAGGCTGGTGCTAAAACAACCTTTAAATGATTTTATTCTAATTTTCAGAGAAACTGAATTCTAGGTTTGGAGGTTCACTATTTTGATGTACTGAAAAAAATGAACTCCTTAATAATATTCAAATTTGTTGGAATAACGCTGAGATTTTGGTATGACCAACAACCAAAACTTAAGCAGTGAGACGCCAAATATTAGACATGAAATTCCATATATTGATAGAGGGGCACTCTGCAGCAGCTTGATTTATAGCCTATTACCACATAGGATCTTTAACAATCTAAGCTGGGCTATCTAAACAGGAAAACAAAAGTGAAAACATGATGCTGGGCTTTCAAACAATTTAAGTCATGTTCTGAAGCATGCATTTTATACAACTGCTTCTATTTTATTGCACAGGGACTGAAGATAGGTATTGAAGATGTGGCTGACAGTGGTCACTACAGCTTCTGAGAACGGCTAAACTGTATGCTTCTTCTCCTCAACTTCTGGGGCTGGAGAGACGCGAGGACAGAAAACTTGCGAAAGATATCAGCACAGGGGATGTCACCTGTAAAAGGAATATTGAAATCAACGTAACACCATGGAGACCTGAACAAAATCTTTTTGAACCTTCTCAGCATTCGTGACAAGGGCCACAAACCCAGCAAGTAGTACATTGGAAACCACTTTCCAGAATTCAGGAAGAAATCCCCAAACACATTTCTACAAACACCTGAAGAGGAAAACCCACAAAGCAGAGCATAACAATGAAGTAACATTAGCCTTCCTTATCATAAACAAAAAATTTACTTTTAGCTCCAAGCGTTAAGCAGATGTAGAGCTAGCAAGAAAGTAGGAGTTAGAGTCACATCTATGCAAGTTCTTTAATCAGTAGTTTTATTCATTTCATGAGAGGTTTGTAGACTTACCAGTGAACTAAATGTTTGTGTCATTTTGTTTGAGTTCAAACTAAAATTAGATGTAATTTCACAGTAGGCAAAATATTTCTCATTTTAGGAGAAATTACATTATTCCTGTTTTATACCAATAAAGGAAACTTTGTTCCTTTATCTGTGTATTGAATAACACAGTTATTTCACGGAAAGGCTAGAGGAGGTAAGTTAAACAGCCTTATAAAGTGCAATGCAAAAATATTGTTTTTCTCACATTTTGTCACATTATAACCATAAACTTGAATGTTTTTATTGGGATTTTATATAACAGATCAACACAAAACATTATATGCTTGTAAAGTGGAAGTAAAAGGCCACATAATGTTCAGATTTTTAAATGTAATATTTAATATCGGAAGTATTCATTACTATTTAGTTCCCATATTACTCTGACGCCCCTAAAAAAATGTGCAATCAGTCCCCTTCAAAAATCTGTAAATGAATTCTTCTTTTGTGCAATTAATCTCAAAAGAAAGTCATTGTTAAAAACAAAAGCCCACATGCAAAATACTCTTTGTGATGGTAAAACTAAACATCATCCTTAACATGCCATCTACATGGTGAAACACGGTGGTGTCAGCATTATGCTGTTGGCATGCCATTCTTTAGCAGGGAAAGGGAAGCTGGTCAGAGTTGATGGGAAGATTGATGGAGCTAAACACAGGGCAGTTTTGTAAGAAAACCTGTTAGATGCTGCAAAACACTTGGGATGGGTGCAGAGGCAAACCTCCCAGCAGCATTGGAGGGAAAATAATACATGATTTAAAAAAATTAAGCAATTTTTTTTTGTGCAACATGCAACTCCAGAGCAACCAAGTGCAGAAATCACCTAATGCCCATCACATGAAATCCCAATGAAACACATCAATATTTGTGATTATAATTTGACCAAATGTGAAAAAGTGTGACAGACATGAATGCATTTGCAAAACACTGTAAATTCTCCACTCTTATAAATTTGTGCCAACACTCAGCTGAGGTCTGAAATACCTCTGTTACCTATTTATAGGAAGATTAGAATAGCAAATTAAAGACAACTTTGGGGTTGTTGTGTATGGTTGTGTTAAATGTGACTTTAGATTGCTTCTAAAAGGTCAGAGTATTTTAAAATGCAAGATTTTTTTCTGCAGAAAAAGAAGTGGAAATCCTCAAAAACTTAAAAGGAAGTCAATTATTACAAAAATGTTCTTGTTCTTAGTCATTTTAAAACTGATTGATTAAGATAAAGAAATAATATAAATTGAAATAATTGTGACAATTATGTAATCCGTGCCCTTACCCCTTATAGAAACCATTTTGATTTGTACTCTTCGGTATGCAAATATGTAAACTGGAGGCTAATTTATGCTTTTTTTAACTGGCAGAGATGTTCACAACAGATAAGCTAAAAGGGCAGGAAACCGAGGCACCTCAACAATCACCCCCCAATCACCAGAGCAGAAAGAAAGGTCACAGTCGTCCTCAGACGGCCCAGATTGCTTCACTCACTCTATCCCGAACATCCTTGAGTTTATCTTTCCTGCTGCCTTGGGCAACCCCTGTGGTAACAGAAGCAATGATATGTCAGGCAGTGTTTATTTCCACACATGGACATGTGTTATGCCTTTGGTGTAAAATATGAAGTTAGGCATTTATAATACATGATATTTGTCAGTGAAGCATATGAAGCTAAATAAAGGTTAAAAAGCTTATTGAAGACTTTTTAAACTGAGAAAAATAAATTAGAATCTGAATGCTGATTTTTGGTCTTAAAATGTAAAAAGCATTGAAAACAGGAAGTGAAGCTAAAGTTTCTTTCAGTTTCAACAAACATAAATCACTTTAGATTTTTTTTTTTTCAATTGCACTTTTTTCTATAAATTCTTCTATATTATTTCTTTTACATATTTGATTTATTCTTTTTCTGTTAGGTTCATATTTCATGTTTTCAGATTCTGGTCTGTTTTTGTCAAGTTCAACTATTTATGTCCAACTCTGTGCCACATCATCATGTAACTTAAACATTTCTTTAAGCGCAATTAAAAAAAAACACTAAAGTGAATTATACATTCTTTAAACTAAAACAAACTTAGCTACAATTATTTTTATTTTAAATAAATTAGGACCAAAACCTGACGTTCAACTTTATTTTTTCAGTCTCATCTTTCTTTTCAAATAAACATACTTTACGGTCTTTTTTTAAAGTTCCTTGGTTACTCATTAAACATTAAAGCAACTTTTGTAAATGTTTTGACAGCAAAGAGGTGTCAGTTTACAAAACTAAGTTAGGATTTTTTTTATTTTTATAATTCAAGCCATGTGAAGAGTTTACCAATCACTGAACCACACATCATATTGCATAAAAACATTCTCCCAACATCTTAAAACTCTTAAGATAGTTAAATATAATTTTTTTTCCCCCCAACCACAATATTCATGAAAAAGTCATGTTGGGAGGATGTTACATTGTGGTACGAAACAACAAGGAGAGCACGAAGCAGGAAGCCTGGGTTAGTTTCTCAGGGATATCAGGTTTATTTGTTGCATTGTTTTTTTCCCCATAAGTGCTTCCAAAGACAAGAAAGTTTTCCTAAAATACTCAAATGTAAGGAACCCAAAGAATGCCTCTAAGTACTTTAGAAGTGAATTTCTGTCTGACTAAGAGAAACCTAAAACATCATCAGTTAATCAGATTGTGTGTAAGAATGCTGAGAGGCAGCCAGCTGGCATCAAGATAAAATACACACATAAACTATTTACAGGACGTTTCCTATGAACAGCACCTTGAACCACTCTTAAGTCAATACACACAAATGAACACGACATTTAATGCTCCCTAGAAGATGGCGGCCCTTGACAGTTTGGTCACAGTAGGTTCACCTCGCCCCTTTAGCCTGGTTCTACTCGCAGTACACTGAACTATTGCATCTATCAGGACATCTCTGGAAACTCTTCCGTAGACACCAACAGTGTTTCTACCTCTCTGTCGGTTCACATTGGAAGGCAGGACTATTCTGTATCTACACGTTCCCTTTATAAAAGTCTTTGGCAGAAGAAAATAAAACCACAACCGTAAAAAGTAGAAATGACTGTGATACAGAGATACCGAGGTCACAGACTAAAAGCTGTGGCTGGAAGAATGGCACAGATGTACAGAGAGGACACCAGAAGGCTCTCATGGTGGTACATGCTTGTTCCACAGGACTGCACTGTACAAAGTGATCAAATCACTGAAAAAGTAGTTCACCATGCTTTCGAATGTGGACAATGCTGAGCTCCCCATATAGCAATTCTAGCAAAGCATACATTAGTACTGACCAGTAAGGGAAGCCAGACACAGATCCTTTGACCACACAAGGTCCTCTGTTATCTCCTCATACATAGATTAATATACATGAGTATTTACAGGAAACTGGAGGTCTTTTCATTTACAGTATCTCGAGTCACTCATCTTCAATACATGGTATTAAACAGAAGAATGTGAAATGGAGATGTAAGTGAAGATGCAGTGCCTTACAACAGTATTCATACATATTAAACTTTAATTGGTATTGCTTGAGACAAACCAACACAAAATGGCACATAACTGAAGTGGAAGGAAAATAATAAATGACTTACATTTATTTGTTGCAAATTAAAATCAGAAAAGGGCGGCGTACCTTTGTATTCAGCATTTACTCTGATACCCCTGAACGGAATCCACCGTAACATATTTCCTTCAGAAGTCGCTTCATTAGTAAATAAGAGTCCACCAGTTAATTTAAATAGTAAGCTGTTCTTTGAAAGCCCCAGAGAACATCAGTGAACAAACAACATTATGAGGACCCAGGAACACAGGCCAGGGATCAAGTTGTGGGCAGGTTAGGCAAGAAGTAGCCAAGAGGCCAATGGTAACTCTGGGGGAGCAACAGAGATCCACAGCTCAGGTTGGAGAACCTGACAGGAAAAGTATTAGTTGTGCACACCACAAGCTGGCTTTTATAGAAGAGTGGCAAGAAGAACAAGAGTGGCAAGAAGAAAGCCTTAATGAGAGAAAGCCATAAGAAGTGCTATTTTCAAGTTGTGGAAGAAAAGTTAATCTACCCAAATTAACTTTTCACCTACATGCACAATGCTATGTGTGGTGGAACACCAACACTAACCATCACTCTGAATTCATCAATTACTGTGAAGCGTGGTGGTGGCACCATCATGCTGTGGGGATACTTTTTTTTTAGTAGGGACATGTAAGCTGGCCACAGTTGATAGGAAGATGAAAGGTGCTAAATACAGGGTAAACCTGGAAGAAAAAATGCTTAGAGGCTGCAAAGAGTTGAAACTGGAGGACGTTCACCTTCCATCTTAAACGTGTAAGCAGAGCTACAATGTAAAGGTTTCAACCAAAGGATATTACTGTGGTAGAATGGCCCAGTCAAAGTCTATACTTAAATAGGATTAGGAATCTTTGGCAAGATTTGAAAATTGATGTTCACAGACTGAGCTTGAGTTATTTTGAATTAAGTTGGTAAAGACATAAAACAAAAGACTTGAAGCTGAAATCTGTTTTGCAAAGCGTTGACTCAGGGGAGCAGAATGCAACTGCATGCCACACCTTGGAGCTTTTTATTTGAAATAGAAACTAAAAAACAATGCATCATTTGTTTTCCTTCCATTTCCAAATTTGCATGTGGTTTTGTATTGGTCTATCACATAAAATCCCAATGACGTCTGTTGTTGTAACGTGACAAAATGGGAAAAACATTTAGGCGTATAAATAATTTCGCATGGCACTGAATAAGTGCACTGCAAGCTTCCTGCTCTGGTTTGTTGGCTCATGTACAGGGGTTGGACAATGAAACTGAAACACCTGGTTTTAGACCACAATAATTTATTAGTATGGTGTAGGGCCTCCTTTTGCGGCCAATACAGCGTCAATTCGTCTCGGGAATGACATATACAAGTCCTGCACAGTGGTCAGAGGGATTTTAAGCCATTCTTCTTGCAGGATAGTGGCCAGGTCACTACGTGATACTGGTGGAGGAAAACGTTTCCTGACTCGCTCCTCCAAAACACCCCAAAGTGGCTCAATAATATTTAGATCTGGTGACTGTGCAGGCCATGGGAGATGTTCAACTTCACTTTCATGTTCATCAAACCAATCTTTCACCAGTTTTGCTGTGTGTATTGGGGGGCCATTGTCATCCTGATACCGGCACCGCATTCAGGATACAATGTTTTGAACCATTGGATGCACTTTGGTCCTCAAGAAATGGTTCGGTAGTCCTTGGCAGTGAACGCGTCCATCTAGCACAAGTATTGGGCCAAGGGAATGCCATGATATGGCAGCCCAAACCATCACTGATCCCCCCCCATGCTTCACTCTGGGCATGCAACAGTCTGGGTGGTACGCTTCTTTGGGGGCTTCTCCACACCGTAACTCCCCCCGAGATGTGGGGAAAACAGTAAAGGTGGACTCATCAAGGAAAACAATACATGTTTCACATTGTCCACAGCCCAAGATTTGCGCTCCTTGCACCCATTGAAACCGACGTTTGGCATTGGCATGAGTGACCAAAGGTTTGGCTATAGCAGCCTGGCCGTGTATATTGACCCTGTGGAGCTCCCGACGGACAGTTCTGGTGGAAACAGGAGAGTTGAGGTGCACATTTAATTCTGCCGTGATTTGGGCAGCCGTGGTTTTATGTTTTTTGGATACAATCCGAGTTAGCACCCGAACATCCCTTTCAGACAGCTTCCTCTTGCGTCCACAGTTAATCCTGTTGGATGTGGTTCGTCCTTCTTGGTGGTATGCTGACATTACCCTGGATACCGTGGCTCTTGATACATAACAAAGACTTGCTGTCTTGGTCACAGATGCGCCAGCAAGACGTGCACCAACAATTTGTCCTCTTTTGAACTCTGGTATGTCACCCATAATGTTGTGTGCATTTCAATATTTTGAGCAAAACTGTGCTCTTACCCTGCTAATTGAACCTTCACAGTCTGCTCTTACTGGTGCAATGTGCAATAAAGACTGGTGCAATAAAGACTGGTTACCAGGCTGGTCCAATTTAGCCATGAAACCTCCCACACTAAAATGACAGGTGTTTCAGTTTCATTGTCCAACCCCTGTACTTTACAAGTCAGCAGCCAATTAATGGCTGCAATTTCAGAGTTTGCTCAATTAAACAGAATTTTAATTCAAACGTTTGAGCAATTTAGCAAAAAGCACTGCATCTGAGATACCAAAAAGTTTATTCACTGCAACTTAAGGCTATTCCCCATCTTCTCCCATAAATTCCAAGCTTTGGGATTAAAATGACAATCATTGAAATAAATGCAGATAGGAACTGCATTAAAGTATGAATTGCACTGGTCCTCTGGAATTATAAATAAAATAACACTCACATTGACATAATCTAGACATGAACAATGTAAAACAAACTAAATTATAATACTGTATTATGGGAAAAGTGCACAGTTTCTTTTTTTTCCTTTAGATAATGTAAAAAAACACATTAAACTGTTGTTCTCCTGTTCACTCACTCATCAAATTACAAAGTATCTTACACAGCAGACAAAGGACTGTTCTCCACAAGCCCTTCAATATCTTTTTTGTCACAGTAAACTATCCTGGCACCTCCAATGTAGCTTCTCAGGTATTTTTCTTTTTAGTAATTGAACAGATACCATTTTTTGACCTCATGCCACGGTACACAGTTTCTAGTCCTCTAAATACGATTATAGTAAGATCTCTAGTACAGAAGAGATGGGCGAATGGGATGTCACGCAGATGGTCTGTATAGATAGAGAATGTGGAGGGAAAACGCAGCGAGATCCTTCAGAGGTAGGAGCCAGAAATAAACCCAAAGCGCGCAGGCTGCAGGTTACACAGCGTTTTGTGAGCTTAGAAGATTAACCCTGTCAGTATAACGCCAAAAAGCAGATGTTAGTTTAGGTTTATGTAGTGTAGACAGCAACAGCGTGAGTGGTCCCAAGAAATAACAAGCAGAAATTTAGCGGTGATTCAGAAAAATGGAGATGGCGACTATATTGTTAATAGAGTTAGACAGCTCCATCATGGGGTCTCCATCTAATACACCCTCTTAGCCACCTCCTAAAACCCCCTGCTTGCAAGAAGTTGCCTGTAAGATCTAGATCTACAGAAGAACTTGAGATCAGCGTCTAGGGGCAACTTCAACCTAATTGGGCTCCTGGTCTGGACGTAAAAAAGTTTATGAGCAGGACACGAGCAACGCTCCCGGGTAAAGAAGGGACCTCTAGCTCTCGTCTATGTTGAGGCAGATGAATTCCTGGATGCACTTCCTATATTGCTGCTCAGTGGGGCTGCTGCTCGGGTATTGACCTGGTTGACCCAGCGGAGCCTCCGCCTCCCGCATCTCCTCGTTCATCCGCGCCAGTCGCAACCTAGAGGAGAGGAGGAGAGGCAGAGGGGCAGAAGGAGGCGAGGGGGTGAAAGAAACGGGTTACAAACAGATTAATAGAAGAATGGAGGTAAATGAGAGAGAATGAACACACAAAGGGAGGAAAAGATTGGAGATGACGAATGTAGGATCAGTTGCAGAAAGACTTAAAGGAGCATGAGATTCTCATGGTGTGACCTTTAGGAAAAATACCACAGTTTCACTGTAATTACACAAATATTTAATGCAAAAAATGTAAAACATGATTCAACTGATCTCATTTTAAAACAGAAAAGCAGCAACTATTCCTACTGCCACTAAAATAATATATCATATAGATTATTACAGCTGTGACAATATCTCCTACAGGGGTTTAAGGTTAATTATAATTTCTTTCTTTCCTTATTGACTAGTTGCAGTAATTGAGATATAATTGTGCTGTATTGCTTTTAACTAGACCATTTTTATAGAAAAAAATCAAACTGAGAAATAGAGATGCTCAATTTATTACCAATTCCTGCTCATAATCTGTATAGCCACAGAGTGAAAACCGATAATGAGTTTTAGTCACAACATTTAAACGAATCTTCTTCTCTCCCATGGCGAAAACGCATTCACTACTTTTAGGGTTTTTCCACCAAAGTGGTACCACTGCTAACCCAGTGTTGGTGCTGGAGCCAATTCCTAACTACTTCAATAAAAGAACCCGTTTGGTTTCCCACAAGCAAACAGCGCCAACTCTGTGCCACATCATCACATAACTTAAATGTCTGTATAATAAATGTTTGATCCTCTCTCCATTATATTTTGAAGTTCTGCAGAGATGTAAACTGCAATTAAAGAGGTTCTTTCTTCTGGCCCAGCTAGGAGTTGGTGCTGAGATAGCTCCAGCTTTTTAGTGACTCAATCCGTGCTTTCTATGATGAAGACACAAAGGAACTAGCACCTGTTTAGCGCTGAAACAAGTTGGGTGGCACAAAAATCCCTTTGTAAGTGAGTGATTAAGATTGAAACAGTGTGTGATCATTAATAAAGCACATGGTAATTATGATGTCTTACAGTGTGACGATGTCTGCGTTGGCAGCCTGGACAGCGATGCTGAGGGGATCATTACCCTGCTCGTCCACTTCCGTCTGCGATGCTCCTCTCTTGAGAAACAAACACACCTGACTGTAAAGACACAGGTAGGAAAGGACAAACAGGTTATTATATCAGTCCAAACAGAAATGGAACAAGCATGGAGATAAAAGAAGGATGGCTAAAATATTACACAGACAAATCTTTTTTTTTTTTTTAAATGGGCTAACATATCTGACCACATCAGGACTTTTAAACGCTTCCAAACATTTCAAAACGTTATTAGCCAAAATGCTACAAGATAACAAGTGACTATGACTAATCCAACTGACACACTTATGATTCAGGCTCCAACGGTAAATCCTCTGAGGAAAATCCGGTTGATATTATGTATTGCCAAACTGAACAGAAACCAGAAAAGTAATGTTTGAATCACATCGCCTCATGAGACTGACGCGTGAACTGGAAGCTCTTCACAAACAAAAACTAGGTCATGTATCACCCTCACAAGTGTTTCTTGTAAACGATCAAAAATTTCCTTTTTCTTCACACACACAGACTAGTTGCATCACAGAAAGGAAAACATTTCCTCTAAAAGTCTCTTACCCAGTGTGTCCCATGTAGGTAGCATGGTGGAGTGGGCCTCTGCCTCTCATGTCTCTCTGGTTCACATCAGCGCCGTTCTGTAGCAAGAACTCACAAGCAATCAAAGAGCCCTGGAAGACAATCAGAAACACGCAGAAACGTGAATTACTCTGTGAAATCGAATCATTTATAAGCTACCATTAGTGGAGCCAGAGGGCATAAGGGAGAGACAACATAAATAACGCAATGGCAATATACCAGCATCTAAACTCACTTAGATCAGCTCTTTTTCAAAATGTATACTACCTTAAATTAGTGAGAATAGGTCCAAATGAAGGTTCTTTAAAGCACAGGTTGTGATTTTTTGTAAATTATTCTGTTACTAAAAAATTAAAAAATAGAAATTTCAATAATTCAGTCACTAACTCCAAAACTAAAATAATAATGGTGAAAATGTTCAAATCATTTTTAGATGTGCCAAATCTAAGAGTAATAGTGTTTTCAAATATTAAGTGATGTAAAAAGCACAATGTCTTTTTGAAATTTTTATTTGTATATTTTCACAAATAAAATAAAGCCTGGTAACCCGAACATTTTCCCATATTTATTTCTCTGTTTTCCATATTTATCCAGACCTGAAAAATGATTAAAATAAATTCCATGCTTTTCCAGACTTAACGAGAGCGTGTTGGAAACCTGCTTAATCACTGAGCAATTATTACACAATTTTAAGTATCAATGAGATTTATTCATGTATAAAACAAAATTTATTTTAACAATCCCAATATAGACCCTTCTATTCAGACAGGTTGATCATTTTGACAATATTCACTAATAGAATAAACAATTTACCTATTAGTAATCACTATTTTAATAAATAATTAAGAACTAACAACTAAAAGAGAGATGTCTAAAGGAACTGAACATTCAAAATACCGTTTTTAGGCTGATTTAAATCGTACTTTATCAGAAGCCTATCAATTTCTCTCACTGAAACTTTATTATGATACATTTTACCTGACTCAGATCTGAAGAAAAAGAAAAATAAGAAGGGCCTATTTTTAAAGGTTGGAGAAGCTTTATGTGGAACCAACTTGTATCTCTACTTCAGGTCCCATCAGTCCCTCTCTCAGGGAAGTCGGCTCTTCAGCCTTAAGGTTATTCTATCTGCCCTGAGGTCACCTGAGGCTCAAAGGGTCTTAGTTTTGGTTCATTTTGTTGTACATCTCAGTGATTCCTCCCGCTGAATTTAGAACCGAGTTGCTGCATAAGCTGGATCTTGGTACGAGTGGGGGAAAGGAAACAAAATGTTGCTGGAACTTCAGACAGATGTTTTTTGCAACCGAATTATGCAGGGTGATCAAGCCTGGATGGCTTGGTAGGGTAAAAGAGTAAAAGCTTAAAGGACCAAAGGCCAAAATATATTCTATGAGACCCTTTGTTTTAACCAACAGAGAGAGATGTAAATCAAACAATTTGATAAAAGGACTATCCCAACTAGAAGAATAACCATCTCAAGGTTCACATGTATTTATCAAAGACAAAAAACTAATTTCGGAGTTTAACACATTGAATCTTTATTTAATTTCAGAACTGATCATAAATTAATTATGAATCATTTAAAAAGCTTACCGAGCTCTAAACTAAAAGAATAAGATCATTCACTCTAAAGGCACTATTTGACATGCATCTAAATAAACTTATCATTGTCATCATAATACCCCCTTGTTCTTAAACGCTGCTGGTTCTGAAAATCTTAGGAACATTCCCTGTGGGATAAAATATTATTTTAGCACAGTCTAGAATCATAATTAAGGTATTTTTCCAGACATTGGTCAGAGTAGTGAATTCTGTTGAATGTAGGTGAAAAGTCAGGGTCCTGAGGGTTCAACTCAATATGCTGTAGATAGGGTCAACACATCCGGGTGGCCTTTGTGCAGGGTCCACTCCCTGCAGGCCGGAGGGTAGATGTTACGATATGAATGGGAGTCAGTCCAACGTCTGAAGTGTTCGGCGCAATAAAAACATAAAATGGGCAAAAATTCATTTTGTGACTTTAAGGTACTTTGATATCATTGAAGACAAGTTGATATGTTGTTGTTTCTGTTTGCTGATTGGCAACGTTACCTAAAAAAACTAAAGTAATGGGACCAAAAGTGTGTCAGGTCAGCCTGCCTCCATTAAAGTGGATAACCAGCTCCAGCAAGAGGACCCAGCTATGAGGCCATAAAACCCTTATTGAATTTCCAGATATTTTCTTACTTTTGTTTTTTATTACAGTCAGTTAAGTTTTGTTTTTACTGGAATTGTTCATCGACGTTAATGGAGCTTGGCAGAAGTGACAAACTTTGGTCCCTTTACTTTACAGCTTTTTTCTGTCATCGTCATTTATGCCTATTAATGCATAGCAGCTACATCATATAATTGTTTATTTTGTCTGGCATGATATTTTGGACACCTAAAACTTGCAAAACACATCTGCGTGATTATTTTGAGGTGTTATTTCATCAAACACCCCATATGTTACACTGTCTCTTAATTAAGCCACTGTGTCTACTTTGTGGAGGAAGGAAGTGATGTGACATTGAATTTATCTATGGTTTGACAACTCTATAAAAATATATATATTAAGTATATAACTTAATATAAATTCACTCAAGTTTCATTGCTTTTAACTCTAAACCTACAGACAGACCAAATAACTTCTCACCCCGATCACAGCCTGTATGAGAGGTGTTTTTCCCTCCTCTTCTTCATTGGTGGCGTGCACGTCAGCACCGTGTGCCAGTGCCTCCGCCATGAGTGACAAATTGTGAAGACGGGAGGAGCGGTAGAGCAGCGCCCCAGGATGCAGCTCCCGGGGATCCTCAGGATCTGAAGATCCTTCCTGTTCAATCTCCACCTCCCCACTGGAGGACTCCTCTGACTCCTCTTCTGTAAGTGGGCAAATGAACAGCGACAATTAAATATTTTAATCTTATAAAACACAAAATGAATGGAGTGTGATTTAGTTGGAACGGGTATACTGTTGCTTATAAAACAACAGTACAAGCTCTCTTTCTCCTTTATAAAATGTATATGGATAATATAGATGCAGCAGTGAGCAGATTTGGCTGTTTTTCAGCTTGATCAGCCCTGACTGGTTGCTGGTCAATCAGAAACTTAAAAATCCAATCTTTTAATGATCAGTAAACGCACTATATTTAAGAACTACTACGTAGCTGTAAAAACACTTCAATTTGGATACTGTAACACATCCAAACACGAGCGCGCAAAACTTTATCAGACAACAAGAAGGCTGGCAAAGTTGCTCCGTTTTATCCTTTTAAGCTTTCAAGTTCTCTCTGTGGTGGGACCTGCTGGATTTGCAAATACTTTTGGAAAATATAGACTGTTGAGATTTTATGAGCTTTCTTGGGAACACATACAGAAACTGCTGTCACAGTACAGCTAGCCACGATAACCAGGCTAACTGCTAACATAAGACACTAAAGCTAGTTTAAAATGTCAACTCCGTAATAATTTTGTCTTCGTTTTAACTAACGATTGCTCTCACACAAACACAGTCTTATATTGCCTCTGCAGATATTATAACAAAGAATGATCACTCACAGCAGGAAGGCAAGAAAAAATTTTTTAAATGCTGTTCCGATATCATATCTCCTTTTATTATAGCTCTTAAATACAAATCAGAACCATCTAAATTTAGTATGGTCGGGTGAAAGCTTTAGAAAAACCAGAGACCGGAAAACAACCCAATCTAATTAATATGGATGTATTGTAGCTTCTTAGTAGAGTAACATGTGTTAAGGGGGAAAATTGAAACTGTTATGTAGTTTACACAAGGACTCTTTTTACCTTCCTCCGTTACACTGCCAAACACAAGGATGTCTGTGCTGCCGTCTGTACTTCCTCCCAGGCCGCTGTCGCTGCTTAGACCTGCAGGGCCAAAGCATCGCCAAGACACGGACACGTTAATCATTACACACAAATTCCATTTTCAAAACAAACACACTAGTATCTGAGATAGAACTGCACAGCCACAGTCACTATAATTACTCCAACCAGACAGCTGTTATTAGACATTTCTTCTGTCTAAAAATTATTTTCCACCAGATTCCATCTGTTTTAATTATGTTTGTTGTGAACTTACTGCGTGGACCAGAGCCAGTGTCAAAGTAAGAAAACAGTGAGTCCAGCTCGTCTGGACAGAAAAGGGAGTCCCGCCGAAATTTTGCTGCAGCTGCTGCAGATTACAAAAAGAATGACTGAAAATTTGATTAATTTTACTTTGCGTTCATAAACATGTTTATGCAACCTCCACATCCATGTTGTGATTCTGGATGTTTTTAACCTCCACACTGACCTGCTGTGAGGTTGGCAGGTGAGGTGCTACCAGGCTCGTAGCGGTGGTACTTCCTGCGGGCCTTGTTAGGGGCCCGTACAGAACTGCCGTGTCGCTGGCATTTCTTCACCATCCAGGGGCGGGACTTCCTCTCCCCCTCCACCAGTGCCTCGCTCCCACTCAGCTTTTTCAGGAAGCGTTTCTCAACATATTTAAACTTGATCCAGGCCTCTTTCTCCTGCCTAGAGGGAGAAGAGAAAATGTCATCTAATCAGTCCTCAGGAATACGGTAAATAAAATGCATTCCTTCTTGTTATATCATATTTTTACCTTTTTTCAACCCATAATGATAACTTGGTATAGTATCAAACTAATCACAAACAGCTCTATTTATAAAAAAATATTTTTAAGAGTTTTTATGGATTTTCAGTGCAGTACAGTAGAATATTACGAACAGATGAGCACACAAACGGGGCAAAAGAGCTAAAAATACTGCAATAAAAAATATTTTAAAGATAACATTCAAATAAGTATGGGTACTTCTGGGATGAAAAGACCTTTATCGCTAAAAATTATGGACGTTGCAATCCGATACTTGGAATCGGATAGGCGTTTCAATCACATGTTTCAATGACTGATATCTGAGTCTCTGACTAACCTCAATTCTAGATAGCTATTTTTGGTGTACTGTTTATGATTTTATGTCTGCTGCAACCTCGGCAAGCTGTGCAGCCACCATTGGATAACACATTTTTTCCAAGTGTCCTGTTTTGGTATCTCGACAAACCATATGGAGAAGCTGATTGCCTACATCTCTCACAATCGCATAATTATTTTAAATCACAAACCATTTTCATTTGCACAACTTGCTAAACTGTATTACACCTTATACACAAAAATTTAATAATACGTTTAGCTGTTATGTTGTAATTCTCATGAATCATGGTTTTACCTAACAGTCTAAGAGTCTTTCACCCTTTACAGTGGCATTCACAGTGAACGATAGGCTACAGGCTGCTACATCTCCCAGACTGGCTGTGTAATGTGATCAGCTCTAGGTGCTGTGCCCAGACAGTTTCTGGTGTGGAACTGCACAGAGAGCAGCTGAATCACTAGTTGTTAAATTTTAAGACATTAGACGCAAAGTGATGAGTTTGAGTAGCAGGAGAATAACTTTTTCTGTATGATTAACTGGAACACTACTAGAATATGTTACAAGCAGAAGGATTATCAAGTCATATCAAAACTAGAATAAACATGCTAGTGCTACCGTTAGCCAAGCAAAAGGGATACCGCAGCGTCTGGACCTACAATACTGTCAGGATCTGTCTGTGTTAGGTTTTTGTGTTTGTTTACTTTCTGCTCAGCCAGGTGCTTTTCTGTTCTTTTCTGGTTCTTTAGATTCCTTCTGGTTAGTTTTGTTGTTTTTCTGTGTTCTGGTGTTAGATACGTTTAGTTATATTCTGAGATCTGGTTCTTGTTTATGTTCTTAGGTCTAGTCATTTTTGTCTTGTATTTATGTCAGGATCTGTCATGATTGTGTTTTGGAGGTAGGACCGAAATGCAGAATAAGGCTGAAATGATAATAATGTTTAATTGAAAACAAAGAAACTTACAGCTGACCAGGCACAGAAACTCAGGCAGGTGAAAAACATATGAAAATCAGGCAACAGACAGGGAGGCAACAGGACTGGACCGGGGCAAAGACACAGGGTAGGTTACAGGGTGTTAACGTAAGGAACCAGTGGAGAACAACGCAAACCAAAGAGCTGATAAACAGAGGAAAGTGGAGTGAGAACCAATGAACTGGGAGAGGAGCTAATCAGGTGAATATGAGACAGCTGGTGACCAGGGATGCAAGAGAACTGAGGGAGAGTGATCAATTAACACAAATGGGCAATGTAGATCATGTAATACTGATAGTAATGTAGATGATTATTTTACTGCATTTTAAACATATTTTTCAAGTATTTATAGCACTGATTTTAATAATGGAGCTTGGTATGGGTAAACCCTTTATCTTTTATGACTCGATCAGTATAAAAGTAAAAAAAATCCTTACTGGGACATCATCACCGCAAATATATATATAACAACTGAATAAGTATTCATGATCATTTTCTTACCAAACCCTTCTGCTGAATTTAGCTTTACCTTGAACTGGACGGTCCTGGTTTTTTAGCTCCCAGTTCCTCACAGGCTCCCTCGTAAATGTTGTTGATCACAGTGTTTCCCAACTCACACATGAGCTGAATGCAAGATAAGAAAAACACGTGACAAAAAAGGTACACAAACCAGAAGGAAGAAGGGAACATCATTTTAAAAGGAGTAATAAAAATGTAGCAGCATAGCAATATGCTGGAGCAAATTAATATTGTAACACCACTGGGAGAAAAAGCGCTGCACATGCAGGATAAGCTGTGGGCAAACTGGTGAGGGAGACGCACCTTGAGTAATTCTGGTTCCCATGAGTCCAACGTTAGTGAGCGCACTTTAGAGAAATGGACGCCTAAACTCCTAAAATAGAAAAAGAGAGAGGGAGATGACATAAACCAAAATTTGTTTTACTTATCCCATTTTTTTTTAAACTGCCTGGGGAGACAGATGTCCTTCGAAGTTCCCCTAAACTTTTTGTGTGTCTTGGGATGTTTGAAACTTGGCTGAAATTGCAGTTTTCATATTACACACAGCTGGAAGTGAATTAAAATGCAGTTAGGACTCCTGCAAACTGTAGATTGTAACTATATCCTGTTTACATATTGTTAACATCATATAGCCGATTAAATGTGCTTTTACAGGTGAAATGTAAAGGGAAAAAACGTTAAGGGAGTAGAAAATGTAACGGTTAAATGCTAATGTTTCCTTCTTTAAGGAGTAAAAATAAAGCAGAATGAGGTGCAAAGAGAAAAAAATAGCACAGACGGTGATGATTTTTCACCTTATCTGTAAATATTTTATCCAGATGGTTGAAAGTAGCCTAACTTCCTGAAACAATTTGGAACCAACAATTAACACGATAAACTAAAACGGCTGGTTCAGTGCAGGAAAAATGTAAAGGTACATTTTCATGCAGATACCTGTGGATCCCCGAGCACTCGATGCACAGCAGCACACCCAGGTTGATCGAGGCCCAGCACGGTGCCGTCTGGCCGCAGTCGCTGCACAGCTCATTGCCTGGCAGGCTCTGCACCCGCTGCAGGAGACTCTCTCCCCCTCCCCGACACGCCTTGTCCCCCCTCTCCCCCCTGTCCCGGGGCTCACTGGCAGAGTCTATGCTGCTGGTGGAGGGCGAAGCCGTCCGGTCCAAACGCTGCAGGACAAGGCAAAGATTGAGATTTAGCCACATCTCAGAACCGATTTAAAAAAAAACAAAAAAACAAGCACAAATCTTGGTATTCGGGTGCTTTCTAAATTCATCCAGTACCTCAATGTAATAGTTGTCGCCAATGTCTTTGTAAGCAGATGCGATGCTTGCCTGGACCGCCTGAATCCAAGCCTGCCTCAGCTTCTCAGACTCTGCTTGGAGCATACAGCTCCTAAAGAAGCCAAATAAAACAACACACCTCATTTGATTGTTGGTAATATTTAGTAATAATCTATTAAAAATGACACAACCTGCCATAAGACAATTAACCTTCATAAAAAATATAAAGTAAATTGTTTATTCTTGAAGTACAGTGGTTTTTGAAACTTTTGACAAGAAATATTTAATTAAATTCTATTTTTAGGTACCACCGTATTAATAGACATTGTAAAACAGTACTAGAACTGGAGTTTGTAGTACTGGCATTACTAAAAGTAGCATATTTATACTGTGGCTTCTCAAAATATTCTCTAATACGCTTCCCCTATAATAAGTGCTTGGATAACCTTTCTCTTTGGCTGTTCGTGCTTAATGGCAGAAAAGGTATTTTAGCTTTCTCTTGACCTTGTAAGTAGTTGATTCAAAAATGTCTTCTTTGTGTCACTAAAGGGAATCTTAGTAGCACCAGCTGCATTTTTACCACAGTTTGAAAACTGTTTTGGTATGACACGTTAACACACTGACACACTCACTTTGTGGGTGAAACCACCTCAAAGCAGAACCTCCTCTCATTATCCTCACATGGTTTGACTGAACACAGCCTTAGATCCTCAACCACCACCGTCAAAGAATCCTGTTGGTGGAGGAAAGGAGTGTCACAGAAACTGCAGAGTCCACAGAGCAGGTTTGACTACTCATATGTAACAGGAAAGACAAGTCAGTGCAGGCATCCTTTCCTCATTGCCAAATGACTAATTACAAACATTCAATGACAAGAATTAAAGTGGTTTTGTTTTGCACAAAAAAATGTTACCTACTACTCTTACCTTAAGTTTCTTTTGGTAGACCAGCTGGCTGTTTTGGATTGAAAACCACCGTCTGATGGAAGCAAAAGCTAAATGATTAGATGGATACTCTGACAGAGATCATCTACCATCACTGTATAAAAAAATCTATTTTCTAGTTTGAATAGGTTATGTTATTATACATATTGACTGTGTAAAAATGACAGAAAGTATGGTGGACATAAGGAAGGGAGAGAAAGACACCAGAACAAAAGGAAGGACATAAAAAACGGACTCATCCAAACTTATCCAGACCTGGAAAATGTCATATTTTTCCAGACTATTTTGGGATGCTGGTTGTATATATTTACAGGTGACATAAACTGTATTATGTTCTTTAATTCCATACCTGTTCCAAGTCTTGAAAGCATTGCTGGCTCTCTTGAACAGATAACCCTCCATGACTACCCCATTGGGTGCATCAACATTGAACTCCAGCTTGGGATCATCATAGGAAAAATCCTGTAGAGGGAACATGTACAAAAAATGTCAAGGTCTGGCTTTTCTTTGATTGTGGTTTTAATTTGCAGACAGAGAGCAATGAGTTGTTGATCTGTGCTAAAACAAATTTACCTATGAGGCCAGTGAGTTACTTTCTCAGCCAGGATAATTAAACCCTGGAAAACTACTGCTATAAACTCGCAGATCTGCACTACCTTATCTAATTTACTGTAAAAAGATTATACTGATTGATATTGTTGTGTAAAGCCTATCTGAATTAAGTGTCAAGGGACAGTGAAAAGACCTTATCGAAAACACATTCAGTAGCAGTGCTTGTAGCTCTCTTCACAATGGAATTACGTTACGTAACAAAGATTCAATCTGGAGCTCTGGTGAAAACCTTTATCTGTCTTTATTTGAAACAACAAAGGTCTCAGAAAAAGATGACATTTGCTGAGCGTAAGAAAAAAGAACACAAGCTCACATTCTGCACAGACTGTGATTAAGTTTCACTTTAGTTAGACAGCTTCTGTTCACGGGTAAGGAAACACTGAGCATATGGCGGGCTGGGCACACACACACAAAAAGTATTGACATCTGTTGATTGATTTAAATCAGCATTAAAAATCAAGGCCATAAATGGCCGTAAATCTAAAGTATCCACACTCCTAGAGTTATTCCATGTTTGTTTTTGGGGGATTTTATATGATGGAACAGTACATAAAAATGATACATGGTTTCCAAAATAAGAGTGGTGTGCATTGCAGAAAACTAACACTGCCTATCACCCTGAATACCCCATTCCCACAGTGAAAGATGGTGGTGGCAGCATCATGCTGTGTGGATGATTTTCTTCAGCAGGGACAAGGAAACTGAGCAAATGGGTGGAAGAAAGAAAACCTGTTACAGGCTTGAAAAAAGTTGAGACTGGGAGGAAGGTTCCCCTTCCAGAACATACAGCAAGAGCTACAATTGAATGGTTTAGATCAAAGCAATTTCATGTGTTGGAATGGCCTAGTCAAAGTCCAGATCTAAATTCAAATGTGAATCTGTGGTGCGATTTTAAAATGGCTGATCACAAACACGTTCCATCCAATCTGACTGAGCTTGAGATATATTTATCATAAAAAAATCAGTTTCTTCAGGTAGAGACTTCCAAAGACTTGAAACAAAAGCTGGTTCTACAAAGTAATGACTGAAGAAGGCTGAATACTAATGCATACAGTTCTTCAGATTTCTTTAAAAGCTTTGAAAACCATGCATCATTTTCCTTCCATTTCACAACATTGCAATGGTCTATTACAATAAATCCAAATAAAATACACCAAAGTTTGCGGCTGTCATGTGACAAACTGTGAAAACATTCAAAAAGTACTAATATTTTTAAAGGCACTGCACGTACGTTGCTTTTCTCTGGAAAACTCCAGAGAAAAGCAACAAAAGGCTGACGTCCACATAAACCTCCAGAAAAAGAAGTGTATATTTAATGACTTGATTTACAAATCAAGTAAAAAAAATAAACGGCACTTTCCTCTGATTCTTCCATATAATTAGAGGAATGTGCACCAGCATATAAAAACATGACATCTAGAAAACAGAGTTTAAATATTAAAGTAGTTCTCTACCAAGCAGCCAGTGCATCATCATGTACAGGGATGAAAGCACCCCATACAAAAGCCCGCATAAAAACGGACTGAAAAAAAGACATAAAAGAATGAGAAATTGTGCTCACCAGCATAAAGTCCAGCCTGCCAAATATCTTCATCTTCACCAAACTGACATCTAACAGCATTACGAGCAACAACAAAGTTACGTAACATAAACAGCAGAATAGATGTTTCAGAGTATCCTGAAGGAACCAGGAGTCAGGCATGCATGCGCACACGAGTCCAGATGAGATCTTCAGCTGACCACAACACACTCGTGCCGTTCCTTCACTCTGCGCCACCTGCCAGCAGACTGGCCTTTGCCGCACGGATGTGGAGCGGGAGCTCATTACCATACAGCTGCCACACTCGTGCCCCGCTGACCCCATCGAGAGAGATCAAACATCTCATTTTACTGCAGAGAGTAAGGGGGGGCGGGGGGTCTGCTGCATGTCCTGTATCTCCTCCCTGCCCTGCAGCACGATTTAAAGCTCCCCTATAACCCTTGCAACAATCCCGAGGCCCGGTGTGTTCAGGGGGGAGTCAGCTTTCCATCTGTCTGCAGCTCCGAAAAGCTGACATTATTGCTCCCCAAGCACCAGCACAAGAACCCCACTTCCCACCTTAAATCAGCCAGGACCCTGCAAGGATCCAGAGTGCAAGTGCCTGAAGGCGTGGAGGCTGCAGAACCGGTGGCCTTCAGAATGCATACCATTTAGTGTGCAGAACTGGGCCAGTTTAGCAACAGTGAGACCGAGATATGCATATTTAAAGCAACCCCATACAAACTGTGATAGAATCAAGTTTAATTTTAAGATGTAATAAATCAGATATAATAAGCGTGCGGAGCAGCTAATAGGTGTGTTTGAGTGTGGGTGAATAAATGCTACAGCTGGCAATTATGCCATTCATTAATGCTTCATAAAAACGTACCACATAAATAAGCACCTTGCTTCCCTTTTCTAAGATGCAATGCCAGAGCTGCAGCAGCAGCAGCACCTCTCAGGTCAATCACGATCACCGTTACTCACACAGACATTGGGAACGTAAACCAACTCCAAGTCTCTGAATATAGATTCCATGCTGCATCATGACTTACAACAAACCCGCCAGACTCAGATGCTGCTGCAGATTCAGTTTAAACCGCCACAAACTTAAGTTAGAAGTTCTTTATTATGTGAGAGTGTGTTTTTAATCTTTTGTGTTTATTTCTGCTAACATTTCTCTGGCCCAGAATGTTCTTACTGGTAAACACAGTGGAGGGGGAAAAGTTGAGGATACAATTCTCTTGGGAGCCACAATAAGGTCCTCATCACATAAAAGCTCGACATCAATAGAATAGAAAGAGTAAAATAAAAGGGAGTATCTGAACTTTAGAGTGAGACAAAAGACATATAAAACCTGAGAAATCAAAGGAAGTTCTAGGTCAGTGGGAAAGACATTGGGGAGAGAAGTGAAAAGGATGAAGGAAAGGTTTCTGTTTTATTTTTCTATACTTATCCAGACCTGGAAAAAAACTGAAATAAACTTTCATAGTTTTCTACAATTCCAGAGTGCATAGAAAACCTTCACATTTAACTTAACTCCCTCATAATAAATCTTCTTTTACTTTTTTGATGTAACTTAGAGACGCATTAATAAAGAATGTCAGCATTTATTATTCACCAAATCTTCCTCTTCATAACAGTGCCTCAGGCTGCACTGTATTTGCATCTTATGGAAGGAATAGTCTGAAGAAAGAAACGGATGCAGAGGGGAGAAATTCTGTCTAAATGTCAGGCTATTCTGCAGAAAGTCTTCATAGAAAGAGCTGATGGAAACAAAGGGATTTTCTTTGTATTGATAAATTACAGCATACCTGAGTCAGTCTCCCATGCTCCTCTGACTGAATGCGATTAGCGGTTATGTTTCATGCAGTTTGGCTTACACTAGAATGTGACTGACTATGTAAGATCTCCAAAGAAATGTTCACTTTAGTGGTGAGGTGCCCTGAGAGGTAACCACAGAAGCCCTCTCATTCACAGCTTTTTCCTCCGTCACACTCAGCTGGCATTGAATCCTACTCTCCTTTTATCTGCTTGTCCTCTGTCTGTACCACTCGGCCTCACATTCAGCGCCCTGCTGCGCCTCATAATGCCATCTGTTGACTTTGGCTGGAGCTGGCAGCGGATGAAGGAGGGAGTGGAAGGAGGCTGGCATCGTGCAACAAAACGACCTTTCTGGCATCATAATCACCAAAGCTGTAGCTTAACTGAGGACAACATCTCAAATCAGAGCCAGCCCAGATCACCCTACTGCTGAAAATCTGTTGTTTTGCTGAGCTCAGAAGAAATTTTGATTTGTACTCATTAGTGTTGCGACTATTTATATACTTAGACTCTTGTATAGTTAATATCATTGTAAGAACAAGTTTTTATTCCTCACATTGCCACACTTGGGGAGGATGTGAAAAAAGACACACAAAAAAACCACACAGTTATTTTCTTATATTGCAGCACCATAATTTCACAATGAAATGTTTAAAAATTCAATCTTTAATACGATTAGCTTTTAAAGTGGGGGGGAAAAACTATTTTTTACAAAATGTTGGTGCCAAACCAAGCTATTCCCACACAAAAATGTAACTGAAACAATTTTTTACATGTATAATTCACTTTGTCATGTTGATTGGCGCTCTAGGAACTTTTAATTAATTATCCATAGCAAATTTTTTTTTTAGGATTTAAATATATGACCCACATATGCGACACATGCCAATTTTGCTTAGGCGCTCTTCCAAATGGGAAAGACAGAGTAAAAGACCATTGAATTGAAGCAGATATGTTTCAATCTTCCTAAGTGGCTACAAGAAAACGGCAACTTGCCTAAATCTGCCCATATTAACAGTCAGAGCATTAAATAAAATGATAATAACTACTGGAACTGTGACAAATAACAGTTGATGCTGCACAGACAGTGTGGAGGATGATAAGGAAAGGTAAAAAACATCCAGCAAGGGTCATTGTTAGAGAAGTGTAGCATTTTTTTTTGTATGAAAGTATTTACCCACAATAAAAGCTGCATTTATTTTGAGGACTTTTAACAATCTTTATGTGAAAAGTGCTGCATAATACTTTTACACAAGATTAAAAGCTTAGGAAGCACTATTCGGGTAAATAGAAATTAAATCCTTTACATTCAAAATGAAATTATCTAATAAATATAAATACGAGAACTTTTATAATCAAGAAGTTAATTTGTTTCAGTAATTTATTTCAGAAAGTATAGTAAATATACTATAGATTCATTACAAATGAACTGATATAATCGAAGCTTTTAATTCTGTTGTAAAGTTTTTTGGTAAACAAGTGCACTGACTTTGGACTTAATAAGAAACAGTGGCCCGTCCCCAACATGGCACCCCAAATCATGCCTGACTGTGGAAATGTCACATTGGACCACTGAGCAACAATCCAGTTCTTTTTTTCCTTAGCTTAAGTAAAACACATTTGACACTTCTGGTTAAGGAGTCACTTAAGAAAAAGTATACAAAAGTATACTTTATACAGTATACAGTTCATGTCCTGGAGATGTCTGTGCATAGTGAAGTACCAACTCCAGCTGCAACCCACGCCTTGTGATTCTCGCTCAAACTTTTGAAAAGTCTAAGCTTCATAATCCTCTCAAGGCAGCAGTTATCCCTGTTGCATGTGCATCTTCTTATCCACACTTTTTCCTTCCACTCAATTTTCTATAAACATAATTAGACGCAGCACTCTGTGGGCAGCTAGATTGTTTAGCAATATGACCTTTAGATTGTCTGATAGACTGTCTGCTGGACGTCTGTTAAGTCAGCAATCTTCCATTATTGTTATTGGTCTTATGTAATATTAAAATTTTCTGAAAAACTGAACTTTGTTTTCATTAGCTGTAAGCCATAATCCACGTTAGCAACGTTAAGTGCTTAAAATATATAACTTTATGTGTATTGAATCTGTACAATATATGAACTTCACTTTTGGGAGTGAAGTAGTGAAACAATCACAGTTTTAGGTGATATTCTAATGAATTGAGATGCACCTTTGCATGGCAACAAAGAAGAAAAAATTACTTAAATCTGCAGATTTTTTTTTGTTTTTGTCTTCTGGTTGCACATGTCTTTGTTATGAGACTACGTGACCCAAGGGAGTCAAAGATTTACAGATATTATTTAAAAACTTATTAAAACAGACATTCCTACTGTTCACAAAGAACCAAAAAGTTTTTAATAAATATAAAAACTTATATTTGGAGCTTTATCTAGGTAGTACATTTAAGAAAGCTTATAAACTCACCTGCATCAGAGTCTGAAGGTGGAAAAACAAGGCCACACATTAGCATGGAGAAGGAAAATGGAGAAAAACATTAATAAAATATTAGTAGTGTTTAAACTGACTGCATTAATAAAAGTGCATGTTTTCAGACAACTTGCCAACACCTAAAGTTTTATAAATTCCTTGTTGGGCTATTTTAACTTTTCTGATTATGTTCGATGTATGCGGAAATAAAGTGAAACTGAAAAAAGTTTTTTTTTTTTCGATTACAGAGAAGAGGTTGCTGAAAGGCCATCAGGACACAACGTTGTTTGTCAAGTCTGACAGAATGCCTTCACTGAGCACCTAAACCAATCAAATGGAAAGGCCAAGTCAGGCAGGAAAACATGCATGTAGCTGGCATCGCCTTCCCTAACAGATGGAAGATTTTTTTTGTGCATCCGTGCATGAATGTTGAACAGGGAGCAGGAGGGCAGATAAGACTGTAGGGACTGTTTTTCCTCAGCCAGGAGCTTTTCAGAATAGAAATGTTTGACCTCAGGGACATCCTTTTTAATTGTACCCTTTTACTTTCAGCTTGAATGGCAAAAAAATTTCCTGCATTCCTTTAATGGTTCATTGCAATGTATAAATGTATAACAACATAATACATAATAAAAATACCTTACGGCTTCTCTGGAAGGCAAAACAAAGACGTTGATAACAGTTGAAGATAAAACTTTTTTTAATTTTAGAGAGATCAAATTTTTAACATCTGCTCTATTTCTTCTGTGGAATGCATAGAAGACTATTAAGCTTAGCAAAAACAAGCTTCACTTGTTATAAATAAAGATGTTATGACAGGGTGTCGGCTAGAAAATGAGAACGGTGTTGTTTTCTCACTCTCTGCTGGATGAGAGCGTGTTTGTGCTCCAGCTCCCTCTTCTCCATGGCAGAGTCAATCACCAGCTGATCCAACTGAAAAATAATGCAGAACCCCGAACTTCAATGTGCTTTATTCGGATTGTATGTGACAGACACAATTAGTTCGTAATTGTAATGGGTGAAGAAAAGGTTAATGCTTTTCAAAATATTTACAGATATAAATCTGAAAAGTGTGGCATACTTTTGTATTCTGCCCTCACTGAGAGAATATTTTTGCAGAACCGCCTTTTAATGCCATTACAGCTGCAAGTCTTTAGCAGTATCCCTCTACCAGCTTTCCACAGGACTAATTTGTTTTACCCATGTTATTCTTTGCAAAAAAGCTCAACTCAGTCAGATTGTATGTTCATGGACGGTTGTCCAAATTTGTATTTGTAGATAATTAAAAAAAACATTTAGCATTTTTCTTCCATTTTACAATAATGCACTGCTTTGTGTTGGACCAAAATCCCAATGAAACATGTTGTTGGAGTCTTAACGTGATAAGTTGTGAATATGGGCACTGTTTACCTGTGCAGCCAGCTTTTTCATATAGGGGTCAATCTCATCTAAGATGTTGAAGCCTTGTTGAAACAAGGTATACTGGGCTCGCATGAAGGACAGCATCTGCAGGAAGCATAGGGAGAAAGCAAAACAATCATAAAATGATGTTTAAAACCACAGAATGTACATATACTGAAAATCTGTGAATGTCTGTGAGTATGAGTTACATACTGCATCAAGGATTTCAAACTTCTTCTTAGCCTGAAGGACATTAATCTATCAGAAAACAAAAAGAAAAAGCAGATTTTAACAAGTGATCTGATCTGATTTCTTGTTCCAGCCACACAAGCCCAAGCAGCTGTGGAGTGTAAGTGCCACCTACTGGACAACACTGGAAAAATAATCTGGGCGTCTTACCTGAAGCACATAGTCTAAGGCCAGGTGCCTGAAGGCCTTGCGGCTGAGCATGAGCGTCTGTGTGGCCTCCTCTGCTTCGTGCACCTTGTTCCTAGGTGCTTGCGCGTTCTTCACCTGAGCCAGCTCCATGTCCTCACGCACGCGGTCAAACTGCTTCTTGGTGTCCTTGAACTTACGTATATCCCTGGAGTGGACACCAAATATAACTAAAACTATAGACAGTACATACAGCGCCTTTCAAAAGTATTCAACATTTTTTCACATTTTGCCACGTAGTAACCACAAACATTATGTATTTTAATCAGGTTTTTTATGTAATATACATAACAGAGTGGCAAATAATTGTGACGTGAACGAAAAATGACACATGGTTTTCAAAATGTACAAAAAAAATCTGAAAACTGTGGCATGCATTTGTATTCAGCCCCCTTTACTCTAAAACCCCTAAATACAATCCAGTGCAACCTCTGTCAGTCACTTATTGAGTAAAACCATCTAACTGTGATTAAAGGGTTTGGGAACAAGAAAATATTCCAAGCTTTGAAAATCTCATGTCCATCATCTGAAAATGGAAAGAAGATGGCACAACTGCAAACCTTCCAAGACACAGCTGTTCAACTACACTGACTGGCAGAAGCAGCCAAGAGGGCCACGGTAACACTGGAGGAGCTGAAGGGCTCTGCAGCTCAGGTGGGAGCCTCTATCAACAGGACAACTAGTAGTCATCCACTACACAGATCTGGCCTTCGTGCTGTCAACATACATGTGGAAGATGATGATCTGATTAGACGAGAGACCAAAAGTGAACTTTTTGGCCAACATTTTAAATGCTAAGTGTGGCAGAAAACTAACACTGCACATGACTATGAACACTATTGCCAGTGTTAAACATTGTGGTGGAAGCGTCATACTGTGGGGACAGGGAGACTGTCCAGAGCTTAAGACTGAATGGAGGTAGATGCTGCAAAAGACCTGAAATACATATAATGGAACGGTTTAGACCAAAAGATATTGATGTATTTAAATGGCCCAGTCAAAGTCAAGGGCTAAATCCAATTGACAATCTGTGGAAACACTTCAAAATTACTGTTAAGACTCTCTCTGACTAATCTGCCTGAGGTTGAGCTTTTTGGCAAAGATTATAATACGAAAAAGCTGTTACAGAACTTGTGGTTGTGCACAAGCCTCTTCTAAAGAGAGAGCAGTGAAAATAGTCCACAGCAAGTGTGTGAGTGGTTAAGGATGAGGTTTCTAACTAAGAACATGTACTGCTTAGCTGTGATACCTTATACGGGAGAAATCCTAGTGATCTGGGATGAATGGGCTAAATACAAATGCACGGCCCACTTTTTATATATTGCTTTGTAAAAATATCGAAAATCGTCTATCTTTTCTTTCCGCTGCATAATTATACACTTTGTCTTGTTCTGTTACATAAAATTCCATTAAAATACATTGAAGCTTGTGACTGTAATGTGACATAATGTGGGAAAGTCTTCAAAAAAACTTAAACAAGTGTCACTACAAGGAGCTCCGCTTAATAAACTGTGATACTCACTCCTTAATGAAGGTATGAAGCTGCTGTTTGATCGACCTCTGTGCCTGGTCAAACAAAATCTGTAAGCACACAGACACAAACACAATGCTTCACATTAAAGCAGCAGCTAAATATCTGCCATATGATAGAAATTGATGACTGGTTTCGCTCCGGAACTGTGTAGTGGCAAGATTTCACCACAAGATGGCGTTAGAAACCCTTTCAGAGTAAAATTTGCGGCACAGGCTGAGAAAGGGGGGGGGCAGGACACATGTGCATTCACACTCAGTTGCTGCTTCACATTTCCCTTCCAGTTAACCTTAGGATTTCCACTTCTTCTACTGCTCCTTCTTCTTTTTCCCCTTCAGCTTTCCCTCCATTTTTCTTGCCTCATGAGCAACTTGTCTCTCCATCTGGGAAAAAGGATTTTCCCTTTATTACTATGTCTTTGATGTGTAATAAAACAACCAGCAGCTGATGGTGGACAAACAATATGGCCTTATTAGGAACACAATTTTCACTATACACACAAATGCTCTGAAAATGTAACTGCATCATAATCGCACACAGCAATCAATTCTGGATGGGATTAAACCCAATATACAAAACCATTATTTACCCTAGACATACACATCACAGATTACAGGCTTAGTCCACGTGTAAGCCTCCATTTACATAATGATCCCGCAGTGCCTTGTGACATCAGAGAATCAGGTCGTGGCACATAAGTAGGTTTCTGGAGGTCAGAGGTCATGCATTTTCAAAGAGGGTCATCTCAACTCTTTGCAAAATTTCCCTCCAAAATTAACTACAGATTTATCACTGTATAACATTCTCCAGCTCTAAAGCAAAAGTGGAAATGTGAAAAATAAATTTAGATGAGAGTGATCAGCATCAAATTATAAAAAAAAACAGGACTAACAGCTATGTTCAAAAGTGAAATTAGAGAATAAAGATTGAGCTATGGAGCTATGGAAGAAGATCATGTGGTCTGATGAGCCTAAATTTACCGTTCCAGAGTAAGGGGTGCATCACAGTTCTAAGAGAGGCATAAGTAGTGATGCACCCATCATGCCTAGTGCCTACCGTACAAGCCTGTAGGGGGCCGTGCTATCTTCTGGGGTTGCTGCAGTTAGTCAGGTCTAGGTTTAGCAACCTTGTGCCAAATGAACGAGCTCAGGAGACTACCTGAATATACTGACTGGCCATGTTATTCCATCAGTACATTTCTACTTCCCCGATGCCATGTCCATATCTGAAGAGGAAAATGCCTGGATTCATCAGAATGTGAACAAATGGTTTAAATTGCATGAGACATCATTTTGACACATGGACTGGCAACCACAGAGTCCAGACCTTCACCTCATGAGAATCTTATGGATGTGCTGTAGAAATACAGGGGTTGCACAATGAAACTGAAACACCTGTGATTTTAGTGTGGGAGGTTTCATGGCTAAATTGGACCAGCCTGGTAGCCAGTCTTCATTGATTGCACATTGCACCAGTAAGAGCAGAGTGTGAAGGTTCAATTAGCAGGGTAATGAGGACACAGTTTTGCTCAAATATTGAACACTGCACACACATTATGGGTGACATACTAGAGTTCAAAAGGAGGACAAATTGTTGGGTGCCACGTCTGGCAGTGGCGCATCTGTGACCAAGACAGCAAGTCTTTGTGATGTATCAAGAGCCACGGTATCCCGGGTAATGTAGCATACCACCAAGAAGGACGAAAAAATCCAACAGGATTAAATATGTGGACGCAGAGGAAAGCTGTCTGAAAGGGATAGTCTTCGGGTGCTAACCAGATTGTAGCCAAAACAAGCTAAAACAAAGACTGCCCAAATCGCCCAGGCAGAATTAAATGTCGCACTAAACTTCTTCCTGTTTTCCAACAGAAACTGGTCCGTCGGGAGCTCCACAGGGTTCAATATACAGGGCCGGCGCTGCTATATCAGTTGCAATCGGTGCAAGGAGCGCAAAATCTTGGGCTGTGGACAATGAGAAAAAACACCCTGTATTGGGGGTTCTCTGATGAGTCATCTTTAATGTTTTCCCACATCCGGAAGAGTTACGGTGTGGAGAAGCCCAAAGGCAGCGTACCATCACAGAATGTTGCATGCCCAAGAGTGAATGCATGGGGGCTGGACAAGGGATGGTTTGGGGCTGGCACATATCAGCATTCCCCTTGGCACCAATACTCATGTGCTAGCCAATTGGTCGCGCGTCACTGCAAGGACTACCGAACCATTCTTGAGGACCCACCATGTGCATCCAAACCAAAAAAAACCACAACTTGCGTTCAACAACAACGTATGATCATCCTGCAAGGCACTTGGTGCCCCTGTGTATATCAGGATACAATGCCACCAATACCCAACACACAGCCCAAGACTGATGAACAGATTTTGGTTTGAATGAACATGAAAGTACGTAAGTCACACATGTGTAACATCCTCGCTACCCAGAGTGCCCTGCCACAGTCACAATCTAAAATATTATTGAGACACTTTGGCCCTGGTGTTTGGGAGGACGAGTCAGGAAACGTTTTCCCTCCACCAGTATCACTAGCTGAAATGGCCACTATCCTGCAAGAAGAATGGCTTCTTAAAATCCCTCTGGACCATGTGCAGGACTTTGTATTATGTCATTCCAAGACGAAGTCGACGACTAATGTTTGGCCGCAAAAGGAGGCCATACACCCAGATACTAATCCATAATCAACTACCTTGTGGTCTAAAACCAGGTGTTTCAGTTTCATTGTCCAACCCCTGTATTTGCACAGTGGTCCAACTCTGCCTCAAGTCTTTACAGGAAACGGGCAACTCTAGACAGAAATAACATAGCCATAGAACTCTACAACAAAATCTAAGCTTGAATGCAGGTGTTTTTATCACGGCCGGACTTTCTTATCAAAATCTTACTATACAAGAACTGGTTTTACAGATTTAAACAAGTATGATTTTTTTAGGTTTTGGTAAACAATATCAACCCAACTCTCAGGGGACATCTAACATAGAAAATACACAAAGTCTTACAATAAAAATAATTTTTTAATCCTCTGTGTCTGCTATCCTGCAATAAAACAACTGAAATTGTTAACTTCACAAAGAACAATTCACAACGGAGAAAAAGCTATAAACAAAAAGTTAAACACCACGGCCTGACTTTCATCTGTTTAGTCTTGTGTTAGATTTTTGAACGTTTGAGAAATTGTAAAAGATGTACAAAGAGACAAGCAGGGAAAAGCTGCCAACAGACTGTCCTTCAGTCTCACTCCATAACTCCATTAATAAATGGATGAGGTGTTAGCGTAACTCCTGAGTGTTATAGTGGAGGACTGGGACACCTTTACTGAAGAGTAATATGAGAAAGTCATGAAGGGGAAACTAAAAAGGACATGGAGGTGGATGAACAACACCTATCCAAAATCTGGATTTTCTGAAAGTCGTTTATAAGACTGTAACTAAGCAGCACAGTGGCCGCCTCAACAAAGTGTACATAAAAGATGGTGGACTGTCAGAGAACTGTATGAAAAAGCAGAGAAGATCTCATTAGCCTGATGTAGCTCATCGGTTCGACTTCATTGCTTAGATTTGAAAAGATAAGGATTAAACAGGCTTAAAAAGACAATGAAGAAGAGATATGGAGAACGGTTACTGGAATAGAAGCAGACAGAATACTGAGAAATAACGAATCGGCAGCTTACATTGTACTGGATGTTGTGCGTGTGATTTACTGCTCTGTGAACACAGCTGGAAGATATTTTATTTGTAAAAAAATGTTCTTGTGAAAGCCCCTCGACTGATTTAACCAGAATACAACAAAGAGTAGTTGTTTGGACAAAGGTTTATTTATCTGTGTGCCTTGCAAAACCAAAGATTTTAAGAGGAAATTCCACTCAAAACCCAAATCCAATCCAGTCCAAACCAACTTCATTTATAAAGCACCAGAGGTCAAGGTACTGTAAAGATAAAAGCAAAATCTAAACCGATAAAATTCTAAATAAATAAAATAAAAAAATTCATAGACATAAAACTGACATAAAACAACATAAAACAAACATCAACATTAAACCACAAAAGGAAATGACACATTAAATACAAAGTGACACAACTAGACTGGAATGTAATTCAGATTTAGTGAGGTCAAAGAACTACACTGAAGATAAAGAGGAAAGTAAGGAGTTGTTTTTAATGGTCTAACAAGATCATAAGATCCTTCAGTGGTTCAACACTAACATGCAACAAGGCAGCGTTAGATTACACAGCCTCTCCAAGCTTTGCAGGACGGCACTGTTGGTCTGTTGGTTCAACACAATCTCAAAACAGAACATTTAAGAACTGCTGTTCACTGCAACGCAATGTTTTAATAGTGAGACTTAATCACAGTTATTCTTCTCAGTTTAGCTCTACAACATACCAGACTAAGACTGCATGCTTTAAACGTCAACTACAACAAGGTTGATTTCTGCAGGGTCACAGAGAGGATTTCAGATTGTTTTGAGGATAAACTAAACTTCCATGGTGAGATTGTTGGAGTTCATTATAATGGGGTCAGCATAGCTGGGTTCTGGGTGAGCCTGGTAGCATCAATGGTAGCTTATCTATAACGCATGGTACACATGAGAGGTAGATGGTTTATAATAAGACAATCTGTAATTTAATCTACAAGTTACTTTGCGTGCCCTAGTGACCCCGTAGGAGGATACACGTTTCGCTTGTGTAGCAACATTCGTTTGACGACTCAACAAAAATGATCGAAAAGCTCTTCCAAAGATGTTTTTTTGTGCTTTGACGGCACGTACAACTCTTTTTCTAAGATTTTGGACTTTGCGCACAGATTCACTTTCAATTAAATGTGGTGTGGAAATCAAAATTTAAGAAACTGGTCTTCTAAACAAATGAAGGTAACACCTCCCACCTGACTGTCGTTCCACTGCAGTTAAAGGTGGAATTTTATTTATGTTTAAATCAGCTGCCAATCTCAGTTTTTAAACACACTTTTTTGCTGCCTGCAGATATCCAGTATTAGTTAATGTTTCACAATAAATAAATAGCCTAGTACAATATATAGTGGACCTGCTGGGTATTGGTCAGCGTCCGCTGTGTCTTAGGTTGGTGTCTCCCTCACCCTGCTGTGGTTTTTGTTCACGACGCCCCTCCCCCCAGTTTTATAAATTAACTACGGACAATTTCATACAGCACTACACTGCACATATAAATACAAAGACATACACACACACACACACCCACGTTTTACTATCTTTATACGGACTTTTCATTGACTTCCATTCCTTTTCAGTCATTTGGATATCCTAACCCTGACCCTAACCCTTACCATTACCAGTGCATACCTAACCCTAACGTAAACTCGATTCACACCTTAGTCCTAAACCTTACCTCTAACACAAGAACAGCATTTAAAAAAGTGAGGACCAGGAAAATGTCCTCACTTTGCTGGTAAAATACGAAAACCTCTCACTCAGCAGCAAGTACAAGAACACATACACATCACCACCATTTGCCCTCTCAAATGCGCTGCTTAAAGTTGATGCCATTAACCTAAAAAAGCCACTGTTCATTAAGGGAAATCCCTTTTCAAATGGGTCAGGGCAAGGCACAACTTTGCTGAGATACACAACATTCCTAAAGGTCCAGAAACTTCCTAGACGCAGTAAAAAAATCCAGCCATATAGTTATAAAGAACGACATGTATAACTGTATAGCATTGTTTAGACATCAATAACATCCAAATCTGCACGCCTGAGTTTAAAACTAATGTCTCATTCTGCAACATGACGCTCTGAAAGAATTTTTTAATATCAAGGTCTGATTCATCTCAGCATATTCAAATTACACTTAGTCACAAAGAAGAACCACTCTGGGGTCATGTAGTTAAAACTGTGATTTATGTTTAACATGAAAAGTGTTCCACACAGATCCAACAAAATATAAAGTGGGAGTTTGATTGTGTGTGATGCTTGTGTGTTGAGCCCGAAAGGGGTAGCAGGATTTCTGAAAGATGTTAGGAAGATTCAGGCATGTGGGAGCGCCTCTCCTCCACCTCTCACCTGTGGCAACAACTGTGTGGGGTTTCTGTGAGTGTCTGTGTGTAGAACCGTCTTACCGTTTGATAGTTGACAATCTCCTGGAGGCTTTCTCCACACTTTTCAAGGCATTCCTGCAATATTACCAACACACAAGTGTTATTATGTGTCCTTTTCTGTGCACTGAACATCTTTCACAATAGATTGTGGATGTGCTCTTGGTAGAAGCCTGTTTAAAGACTCAGCCCTTCTTTCACTGACATGAGATGCGGCCTGAATGTTTCACTAAAAAAAATATAAAGTTGGTTTTGTGTAAATATTTCCTGTCTGTATGTGGTCAACAGCTGAACATGTCCATGTCTGGACAAAAATGTTTATATAACTTTATAACTGTTTTTATGGAGGGGAATCTCTGGAATGCATTCCCAAAGATATATGGCTGCTTATTTGTTGGAAAAGTCGATTCTCAAACCTTTCTCGGCTTGTACTCACCGATATCATCTCCTCCTTCTTGCACTGGTGGGACAGATCTCTGATGCCATTCACAAAGAGCTTATTGGCGCTGACATAGGCCCTGCCGGCCTCGATCATCCCACTGCACAGCTTCACCAGCTAAAACGATGAAAGAAAAAAAGAAAGCATCGGTGCCTGTTTAAAAAGTCACATGTTTTACACAACGTGCTGCGAGGGTTATGACAGCAGCAGTGATGATGTAAATCAAACAAAGGTTCAAAGAATCAGTCACATGAGAGGATGCTCATGTAAAAGACTAATTATCATTTTTGCTTCTGTGAAGTTATAATGTGATTATTTGAATAAAGGGAAAAAAAATAAACTGATAAAAACAATGAAATGATTTAAAGCCAAAAACTGCATGGCACAGCATCCACGTTTACTTAATGAATCACAAATCTAAAACCAATAATGAAGATACAGTGAATAAATATTTCTATATACGCATCTGTGAAATTTGTAGTTTGTATCATATTGACTTAGGTTACAAAGTAGACCTTCTAGGGCAGGGGTTCCCAAGTGGAGGTCGGGAGCCCCTGGGGTTCACGAGACACCAAGTGGGGGGTCGCAAGAGGATTTTCAGAATCATATGATCGCTGAGGCGTATGGAGGGCCAAAAAAGACAAATTAAATAGATTTATCATGAAATAAATAAATGTGAATGTCCCATGAAATGAATAAATGGACCATGAAATGTCCCATTAAATAATATATGATAAAATTAAATAATCAAATGTTATTTAAAAAAAAAATGCATTCATTTAAAAATACATATAATTATTTTGCTCTATACTCTATATTTTATGAATAAAATGTAATTTTTGGGGGTCCCAAGGGTCTGACACTTATTTTGGGGGTCACAGGCTGAAAAGTTTGGGAACCCCTGTTCTAGAGGAGGCTGTTGTATGTATGTCAGGATTGTTATTTGTCAATCTACTTAACTGAGTTTGTTGTTTTCTGCAAAGCTTTCGTAGTTCTTTTTTGAAACTCATATATTTGCAACCATATTTTTAAAAAGTATTTCACATGTGGCCACCTTACAACCACAGATTTATGGGACAGATACAAAGTAATGCCTAATTGTAAATTAAAAGGAAACCGATACAGTTTTTAATTTTTTTCTTACAAATAAAAATCTGAAAAATGTTGTGAATGTATGTATTTAGTCCTGATGAGAAAATGCTTTGTAGAACTACATTTTTCTGTACTGCTGCAAGTTAAAACGTGAAACGTTTGTCCATTCATCTTTGCAAAATAGCTCCAACACAGTCAGATTGGTGAGAAAGCATCTGAACTATTTTAAGTCTCTACAGTTTCTGGTCATGTCATTGAGGGTTTGCAGATGTCCTCTTGTTCTTCTATTTTCAGATGTTGGATTGAACAGTGCTCTGTGAGATGTTTAAAGCTTGGAATATTGTTTTATAACCTAATCCTGTCTCCACAACTATATCCCCGACATCTCAGCTGTTTACCTTTGTCTTCATGATGTTGTTTGTTCACTAATGTTCTCTGACAAATCTCTGAGTATTTAACAGAGCAGCTGAATTTATACAGAGATCCAATTAATCACAGGTGGACTCTATTTAGTAGGTTTTTTTTTTACTTCAAAAGGCAATTGGTTGCAATGGATTTTATTTAGGGGAATCATGTCAAATATCAATATATATATATATATATATATTAAATATTATATATATATATATATCATATATATATATATATATATAACTATTTATATATATATAATACAATTACATATATACATATATATAATACTATTATACTATATATTATATATCATATATATATATATATATACATTACACATATATATATAATATACACCTACATATAACATAATATTATACATTTATAATATATATATATATATATATATATAATAACTCTCTAGACATACATATATACACTATATATATTTTATATATACCATTACATATTATACATATACTATATATATATATATATATATTTACATATATATATCATATAATATATATAATATATATATATATATTATATATATCCATATATATATATATAGAATACATATATCATCATATATATATATATATAATACATACCTATACATATATGATTTATATATATAGATACTATATATTATATATATATATATATACACTAAATATATTTACACATTCATCTATATATATATTATCTATATACTATATATATATAACCACATTTTATACATAATATAATATATATATATAGCACAGTATAGAGTACAATATATTACTATATATATTTATATATTATTATATAATATAGTATCTATATATTATATATAATGTATTATATTAGCAAGGACACACTCAATAAAGGAGTGGTTCTGCAGGTGGGGACCACAGACAATTTCCAGTACCTATGCCTTTCGGCTGATGTTTTGGTCACTTTTGAATGTTGGTGGTGCTTTCACGCTCGTTGTAGCATGAGACGGACTCTACAACCCACACAAGTGGCTCAGGTAGTGCAGCTCATCCAGGATGGCACATCAATGCCAGCTGTGGCAAGAAGGTTTGCTGTGTCTGTCAGCGTAGCGTCCAGAGCCTGGAGGCGCTACCAGGAGACAGGCCAGTACACCAGGAGACGTGGAGGAGGCCGTAGGAGGGCAACAACCCAGCAGCAGGACCGCTACCTCCACCTTTGTGCAAGGAGGAACAGGAGGAGCACTGCCAGAGCCCTGCAAAATGACCTCCAGCAGACCACAAATGTGCATGTTTCTGCACAAACGGTTAGAAACCGACTCCATGAGGATGGTATGAGGGCCCGACGTCCACAAATGGGGGTTGTGCTCACAGCCCAACACCGTGCAGGACGCTTGGCATTTGCCAGAGAACACCAGGATTGGCAAATTCGCAACTGGCCCCCTGTGCTCTACACAGATGAAAGCAGGTTCACACTGAGCACATGTGACAGAGTCTGGAGACACCGTGGAGAACGATCTGCTGCCTGCAACATCCTTCAGCATGACCAGTTTGGCAGTGGGTCAGTAATGGTGTGGGGTGGCATTTCTTTGGAGGGCCACACAGACCTCCATGTGCTCGCCAGAGGTAGCCTGACTGCCATTAGGTACAGAGATGAGATCCTCAGACCCCTTGTGAGACCATATGCTGGTGCGGTTGGCCCTGGGTGCCTCCTAATGCAGGACAATGCTAGACCTCATGTGGCTGGAGTGTGTCAGCAGTTCCTGCAAGATGAAGACATTGAAACTATGGACTGGCCTGTAGTGTGTTTTTCCACTTTAATTTTGTGTGTGACTCCAAATCCAGGCCTCCATTGGTTCATAAATTTGATTTCCATTGATGATTTTTGTGTGATTTTGTTGTCAGCACATTCAACTTTGTACAGAACAAAGTATTGAATGAGAATATTTCATTCATTCAGATCTAGGATGTGTTATTTGAGCGTTCCCTTTATTTTTTTTGAGCAGTGTATATATACAGCAGTGTGATCCCAGATAGCACCAATGCTGCAAAACAAGAAGCGAAGATACTGTAAGAGGCCAGCAGGAGGCAGTACAAGCAGGAATGCTGCACAGGTGTATGCTTTGCTGGTGTTTTAGTCTTTTTTTTTGCATATAGAACATTTACAACGTTGCTACATATTATTTCAATTTAGTGATTTGAAGAAGTAAATGCACTTTGTGTCATAGAAGCCGTTGATATTTATCTGAGACGAAACATCAAAAACATGAAGGGGCAATAATAAAAAATCACTGATGAGGTTGCTATGATTAAGCTGATATTTAATTGACACAGGTACAAAATGATGGCACTGAGAAAAAATATATATTTCTTGGTTGTCTCAACTTCATTTACCCTACATGAGGAAGCACTGAAGTGTAAAGAGACGAATCAGAAAGAGGTTGGGAGGTTTTTGGAAAGCAATCCAGCAGCTGCTTTGACATTTCACTCAAATCTAAATAGGTGAATCTCATAGTATCTCAAGAGAAAAATGAATGCTCTTTAATTTTATTTATAATCTAAACAGCACAAAGCAGTGAGGGAAGCAGCGAGATCAAATATTAACAATGGATGACACAAGCATGGCAGATGTGACTGTTGTTCTGCTTAATATAAGTGCAGGCTCACACTGGCAGGTTTTAGCTGCATTTCTCTATTCACACTACATATAGAGCAACGCTAATACATGTACTTCAAACTAGTCAACAAGCTAGTTCCCTTTACTACAGACTCCTTCAAAATATACTATATTGCCAAAAGTATTTGTCTAATTTTACATGTACATGAACTTTGATGACACCCCATTCTTAATCTATAAGGTCCAATTGGTGTTTATAAAACACAGCAGTGTTTTATGCACTAAAGAAAACTTCATGTCTTTTTCTACGCACAGCGGTCATTTCGGGGAGGCAAAGTGGAGTCTGATGGTGGTTGCATTAAAATTATAATGTCAACAAGCACCCTAAAAAAATTCAGATCTCATAAAAAAATAAGACCTGGAGTGTGAAAATACTGAAGAGTAAGGAAATGTGTAATTGCCATGTTAAAAAAATAAAAACACAGCTGCATGTTTTCTTAATATCTTTTGGCTCTGGTTTGTTCCAGGATTTATATATGCTCAATCAGTTTTCAACCTATTAACAAATAGTCACCAATGGTCACCTGACATAAGTGATCTTAAGCGTGCTTAAAGTCGAAGGAGAACAGCTGATACCTTGAAGCTTCATAAACAAGGATCATTAGGAACATACTGCATGTTCCATCTGTTGGTAATATAGAAATTAACAGATTTTTAGATGATGAAGCTAGAATAAAAGGCATCGCAGGTTTTAAGATGAACATGACATCAGAAGACATGTTTCTAGAATCTGGGTTCTTGGATAAACTTCAAACAAAATCTGTATCGCTTTTCAGTACCCTGCTTCCTACACCCCAGTTTTCTGCCTGTCTCTAGTGTAATAATAAAATGTAACATAAATTTTAAAAACTCTCATCTTGGATGATGATTAAAAAAAAACAAAAAACATATGCAAACAACTACATTTCATTTTAGAACGTGATTTAGACAGTGATGGAACCTTATAGTTCTGGTAATGCCAGAACCAGCAACTAGAGAACAGAGAGTGAGCGTTTGACACTGACCACTATGATATTCATACCAATGTAACAAAAAGTACCAAGCTGCAAAATAACCATTAATAAGATTTACCCACAAAGCACAGTTTGGATCCCAAAAACAGCTTATTTTAAATAAATAGAAGCAGGCTGGATGGTAGGTTCCATTTTAAACACCACATGAGGAGAAAACTACTACACCTCCCCACTGAGGAGGAAATATGATGCTACAGAGTGGTACGCTGTCATTAGCAGCACATTGGCGCATAAAGCAGCATTAGAACATGTGCTTGTGTGTGTTGGTGTATGGAAAGTGTGCAGTAAACCTTTAATTATCTCATTTAGAGCAAAGGTTCCCAAGGCTGTAGCAATGTGTGTTTGGTTTTCTGGGAGGCTGGATGTATGGTCTATAATGTTTGCAGACAGACTATGTGAATAAATGCTGCTAAAATGAGCTGCTTGAATTTACGTGTGTGTTTCTGCCATGTAAGGAGTGCACACTCCTATGTAAAAGGCATTAACCAATATTTGCATTTAAATTCACATGTGCAGGGCTGATAGTCTGCATAAACCAACAGAAGATGTGAGTGAGCGTAGCACGTGCTGACCCTTCGAGGCAGGCGGTGGCATGCAATGTATGTAAACACACTGACAGATATGTGAGCAAGGTCATTACTTACACAGTAAATGTGTTTGGATGACCAAAACAGTCACAGCGATGCAAAATCTCTGCTGAGGAGTGAGCTAATGAATCGGCAGCAAAAAGATTTTGCCTTGTTATAAATGACTTGCAGTAGCCGCAGTGTTTGTTTGTTTATGATGAAGAAAGCAATTCATATTTCATTGCAAAAGTCTTTAATTTGAGCACCTTAGTTGTAATTGCAAATGTTTTGCACTATTTAGGACACCTTAGCTTTTATGAATCTTGGTAATATTATTCACTAAAGTCCATCAGTGCTGTCAGAACCGACAGCTTCAGAGCAAGCTAAGTGAGCTGGCTGAACAGAGCAAATTACCCTGATGGACACCTCTGAAATCTCTTCACTCTGACCTTTTTTCATCTTCCAGTGGAGCTCACAAAGAGTTCAGAGTTCAGCGGGTCGTAATGACCTGTCGGCTACAGGAAAAATCCATTATAGTGCTTCTATTTTCTTTTTTATGTGGGGAAGTTCATTTAAAATGTTGATTTATAAACCCAAACTCGAGTATCCATCCAAAATGAATTTAGGTAGACCAAGCAAAAGATTTTGAAAGATGTTGATGTTTGAGCTTCACATAATGTTCTTTTTGTCTAAATGTTTGTTACAAGAATGCAATTATATTTCAGTTTGCGCATTTTCTTTTTTCATATTTAAAATCTATTCATGTGTTACAGATTAGCCCATGTTTGTGGCCTATGCCAACAGTTTAAAACAAAACTTGATCGTTGTTTGCCACAAAAACACCCTCAGAATCTCCACAGATCATAGACAATCCACTAATAAATATGTTGTTTCTAGGGAACTAGATTTTAAAACTACCTCATTTTACATTTCTTTTGGGAACCATGCTTTTTTACAGTTATAGGCTGCACTTTATTCTACGGAACATAAAGCTTCCTCTGTGGCATTAATCTGTGTTTGCTCTTGCTGTTCACTGTGCTAAGCGTGACTCTGTGTGCGTGTCTTCATATGTGGGACATGAAAGACAGAAACAAACTCACACGATAGGAACAATGCTTTTGGCTCAATGGTTCGTACCTTGTCGAGCTTTGCCTCGATTTCCACCACGTCTGTCTCCACATCATCGATTCCAGCCCTGCACGGGGAAGACACAAAGACATCCTGTTAATCAGATCTGCTTTTTCAATAATGCCACTTCTGAGAAAAGGAATCCCATGATAAGCTGAAAGACACCGACAGAGGAATCAATGGATTGTTTGGGATAGATTGTTGGATAAGACACGATATCCCATAAAAATTACCCATAGTGTCTTGCAAAGGTATTCACAACCCTAATATTTTGTCACCTCACAACCACAAACATCTGTGTATTTTAGTTGGATTTTATGGGAAAAACCGACACATTGTAGTTGATCATTTTTAAGTGGAAAGAAATTGATATATGGGATGCATTTGGATTCAGCCCCCTTTCCTATGATACCCATAAACAAAATCTGTGATTCATCTGTGAACAGCCCTTTTCAAGTCTTGCACCAGAGTCTCAATCAGATTAAGTTCTGGACTTTAAATCTGCTTTGATCTAAACCATTCAATTATACCTTTGGCTGTATATGTAGCGTATGTTTGTGTAAGCTTCATCAATCTTCTCATTAACTTTGACCAGCTGAAGAAAAACATCCCCACAGCGTGATGCTACCTCCACCATGTTTCCCAGTTAGTGTTTGGGTGTATCAGAGTAAAGAGTGCTGAAGAAAAAACATGGCACATTTTACAACTTTTTATTTAAACAAAAATTTGAAAAACTCATCGTTTTCCTTCAACTGCAATACTTTGTGTTGGTCTATCACATTAAATTTCAAAAAAGTACCTTGAAGTTTGTGGAAGAAACCTGAAAAATGTAAAAAGATTTGATGGATAAGAAAATGCTGCAAGGTTTTAAAACCTTGTATCTGTGCAATGGGAAAGAACAGAGGGCTGAACAGTCAGAACAAGTTGTATACCACAGTTACTGTAACTGTAATGTAATGCTGAATACCCGAGCCACCATCACATCATTGCATTTCCAACAACTGTGTTTTAGCCTCCTGCACTTAAGCTGCAATCAACCTCCAAACACCACAATCTCTCAGGTTTGAGCATTAATCCTGACGGTTAGATCGACAGTCGCATCACTCTGGAGGATTAGTGGCCACAGCAGAGCAGTAAAACAAAAAAATCAATGAATGACTTCATGCAGAGACATGGACCTGCTCTGATAAAGCTAATAAAATCTCAACTGCGACACAGAGGGGTTCATCGTCACCTTCAGACATTTAGCTGAATTTAATAAACAGCAACAAAATTACAGTAAGTAAATTTCCCTTTAAGCTATTTTTCATTTCTGTGTTTATTCAGTCTGAGGGTAACAAGACTTGAAGGCTCTCAGCAGGAGTGTGTCAGGTGGTTTTAGAGGGTGATCAGCCTCAACCATCCCTCCCCCTCGAGGTCTTCTTCCATTAGTGCAGAAGACAAACACACACACTCATCCAAGACCACACACACACGCAGGGTCAGCTGTTATAGCAACCTCTTAGCAAGTGGGTCTCAGGCTGCTCATAAGGTCATCTTTCTAAAATAAATTTTCATTCTTATCTATGTGACAAAAAAGGTTCAAAAGTAATTATGTGGGAGAAAATACCACAGAACTCCTACTTATTTCTAATTAAATAAATCTAACTCATGTCAGAGTTTCCATTCTTTAACTTCAGATGTTCCTGCCAAAAAAATCAGCATCACACCCCTAAATTTGTTGTAACTTGCCAACCATATACCTTGGGGAGACCGTGATCTCATCATCGAATCCTAACTTCGCCCTGATCCATACCCGTTTACAGCTGATCCCGCACGTCGCTGAAAAAAATGCAGCCTACAGAAAGATATGATCGACAGCACCTGCCAAGCTAGTTTATTTTCCAAAGGTCATAATTTTGCTGTTGCCATTTTTACCCAGCGGCAGGGTGATGTGGGAAGGGTTAACAGGGATCTGTTCTCACCTGCTCCACAGAACAACATTCCCAAAATGCCTTTAAGCTCTTAGAAGGCAAGGAAATGCTCATTTTTAACTTTTTGAGCTTTCTCCTCTTATTTCATTTTAAGAAAACATGTTGATTATACAGAGATTTGTTTTCAGTAACGCGAGACATCATTTACATTGTTTTAACAACAGAAGAGATCAAAAAAACAGTGCTCTACAAGTGGGGCCATCAAGGGAGGAGTGGGGGAGTCTAATGGCCACTCCTAAAATTTACAGGTCCCCATTGAGTTGCACTGTAACATTTCTTCTCATATTCATGTTCATAGCATGCCGATTTTGCCAATGATCGATAAATCATTCTCAACCACACCCATCCTGCCTTAATAGGACATTAGCATAATGAAACTCCTATGATGGTTTTTGGTTAGAGATGCAGCCATCTTAGACTTTGAGGCTGATTTCCAATTCTAAAAAGCTGTTAACTGCCAGAACCGATTATAGCCAATTCAGATTTCTGTTTCCATACAATAGATAACCAACATTATCTATGCATTCTAGGTAATTATTGTAAAACTGTATCTGTACAACTAAAACTAAACTAAAATTAATTACAGCATTTCTCCATGACTCTAATAGAAAAAATGTGAATGAAACAAGGAAACACGATTACAGAGTTATTATTTTAAACAGCTTAGCATTAATACCTGTAAACAGCAGTCGCTGTGTGTAACTCCTGTAGAGTAAGTAAACCATTACCTTATCTCTCAGGTTTTTAATAGCCTACAACAGCATGTGTCATGATAGACGGATGGTGGAAGATCAAAAAGGATAAGGCAAAAAACTTTGCAGCAACAAGTTCAGCCTTCCTGTCATCGGCTGACCTCTCCTTCCCTTTTGAACTTAAGTGGCTGCATGGATGAACAGCCAACACGCATGCATTGAAAGTAATTTACCTTCTAACAGCTTTTCTGCTCTGTCTAAATTAGTTTTGAAACATCTCACTGATACTGAAAACCGCTAACTGTGTCTTCTTTCCTCATAAACTACTACCACACTGAAGAGTGTTGCTATCAGCATGACCTGTTAGTGCATCATGACCCAGACTCAACACACCCAAGCCTACTAGGCTGCCACCCGACTCACGCTGCACCCGGCTTCGACTGTAAGTATCATAAATAAAAGGTTATTTATATATTTCGATGTATTATTGGACATATGAATCTGGACAAATGAAACTATACAAAAAAAATGCACATCTCCATTATTCTTCTTCCCTTAATAGAACAGGATTTCAGACACCAGCTCCATGACCAACTGGCCCCATCAGACATAGGTACAGGACTATGGAGTGCAGGAGGGTCCACTTGGAGAGAACAACAGATCTTGCTGAATGTGACCAGAACTGATCTACGAATAAAGATAAAGTATGTCTGTTGTATTATGTGTAAAACTTTCTATTGTCGTTTGGTTGTCTATGTCTGTCTTTCTGTCTTTGTTCTGTTTAATAGATGCAGTGCTGTAAAAAATGATTTCCTCTTGGAGACAATAAAGTCAAGTCTAAGTTTGGTTCAACAACATAACTTCTACACTGAAGAGTGATCCTGTTAGAGCAAGCCGTTATAATTTAGGTGTTCTGGGTTCACCGATCAGAAAATAGATGGGACTTTTTATTTTTATTTCTCTGCAATTACTATAAAAAAATGTAAGGTTTTACTTTCCAAATACTTAAGTCCTGATTAAAAAGGCAGTCAAGCGTAAACTGGACAATTTTTCAACGCATCTCGTTTCGGTGCACCACACTAAGATCACAGGCGGTCCACCCTTATGAAACCTGTCTGGCCTCTACCAATCTGTGCTTTGCTTGCATCCTCTTCGCTGTTAAGTTACTTAGATCCAAACAGCTTTCTGTGTCTCGGGCAGCACAGACTTCCAAAAAAACAATGAATCAGATTTGATGACAAGGATTGTAGGAAACACTTGATTTGGCTACAGCCAAAACACCACTGAACAGAGGCTTTCAGTTCAGTTCAGGAAGAGTGCGCTACTTGTGCTTTTTGCAGGCAGGACAGAAACTTTAGTTTCTTTTTGAACGATCAGATACTTGAACAACGGGACAGCAAAACAACCTACAGGATGTGTGTGATGCTTGTCTTCATTTGGCTTTGTTATTATATGAGCCATTGTTAATTTTTCCACTAAGTGAGTGGGATTAAGGTGAAATGGAGTAAAGAGGATTATGGATCACAATAACAATGCATGCTATGACTGTGGGTTTAAACATTGAAGCAGCACCTCAAAGCAGCTCTATGGATGATGAGGATGAAAATGCTGGCCACTCATAGAGGGGGGATGGGCTCAAATGCACTACTAATGTTAGCAAACTGTACGCGGTCTGAGATCTGGCATCATTAATAGGGAGGGGGGAGGGGAGTCACTCGTGCACCCGCTACACGTGTTTCCCCTTCAGCACACGCGACCACTGTCCACGACAGAGTAGTGAGTCCAGTGCTCTTCTCCATGATGGTGAACTGTAGCATGAAGCATGCGGGGCTTTTGTCTCTCTTCACACAGGCGCAAACACGGAGCAAATCTGAACCTCCAGTCTTCAAGGCTGAATGTGTCACACATCTACATCTGCATCACTTCACTGCACCCGGTGTTGGAAAGTAGAGGCCACAAATGTTGCATACCACATAGTAATTTGCGATAGTAATTTTAGGCACACTGTGATTGACAATATCTTCAAGAATCTTTTTTTCTCATATGCAGACAATGCAGTCACACACTGATGTGGAAAATTAAAAAAATGGACACGAAAACCTACAGAATGTGTGGTTACTGCAAAGATATCTGAGCCTTTACAGACAAAAGTTAAATAAGCTACTAAATTCAGACCAGGATGTAGGTGTGGTAGCTCTCTACTAAGTAATGAGAATAGGTAGGTTTAAAAAAAATGTCTGCAAGCTGCTGAATCCTTCATCTTTAACAACAAATATCCTGGTTAAAAAAAAATTCAAAACACAACAACAAAGGACCTTTCTCTCTCAGTCCTCTAAACATGCCTGCTTAATTTTGCTCAGCAGCATGTTCCAATGACAGACTAACTACTACAGCATCTCTGGGAACATGCATATCAGACGTGACAAGTACAGCAGCAGTGGAGGACGGACAGATACATTTGAAAGCTGTCTCAAATATTGACATGTACATTTTCTTAATCTTCACTTAAGCTCACCCAAATCCTGTTGTGAATGTTGTGAAGCTTTCAAATAACTTTGACTATGCTCATATGATCATTAAAATGACTATGGTGTGACATCTATCCACCTGTAATCTCTAATTAGATAACTTTATTTAATTTCTCAACATGAGTATTTCAGTCTGTCAAGCAAATGTTCCCTTTTTAACCGTAGAGGATAATTTTATTCTGCAGACACTGGCTGGTTTATGGTGTAAAACAATATTAAAACATGAAACTCATGACTGTTAAATAACACAATAATAAAAAACTCAAAATAAGAGATTCAAAACAAAACTTATGGTCAACATCCAGCATGGATCCTCCTGGATGGAGTCTCTTTATTTTACAGATTTAAAATGTTAAATAAGATTGATTGCTGCACAAAATCCCATCAGTGTGTTGCTCATTCTGCTTGCTGAGGAGGCATACTGAGCTTTCAGCTGTACCTTCGCATTAAAAATAGAAAATGTGCTTTTGTCGTCCAGATTGCACACAGGCAGACACGTATGCATACGTATGCGTACGTCTAAATTTCCTCTCCCCAAGCGGTGAGCTCCATGGCAACCATTCATTGACCCCAATCTCCATGGCAACAGGCATCACCATTACTCACGCCTTTTTTCTTGACTAATTTTCTCTTTGTCTGATCTGTCTGTAACCATGCATCTCCCTGAAACTCTTTTGGGTTTCCTTCTTTTTCCAAAAGAAACGATATCCTCTGATTTGACACACAGGAAATGAAAAGGGTCAACCCTCCGTAAGAGTATCCTTGCCATTGACAAGCCAGCGTGCTGCAATGATGAACCGCTGGCTTCGCAGCAGCATGTGTCCACTGCCATGAGGAAAGTGCCCTTGAGTTGCATACAGAGTCCTAAAAAGCTACAAACACAAGTGGTCAGTCACTCTCTCTGGAAACACATCCATCTCTGTGAGTCGGTTTGCTCCTTTCTGAGCACTACTTTTGCATTTCTTAAATTTTCTCTTTGGGTTTCTAAAGAAATTATTTCATAGTAATGTAATTTAATGTGTTTGCACAGAGCATTTGGTTAAGCATAGATCTTTTTGTTTGTAACAGGAGAGGCCAGACACAGGTGGTGTTTGGGTGGGGATGTAACCACACCCATCCCTCATCTCTTTGTTCTTTTAACTGAAATCCATTTCAGCTATTTCCTATTTCTATCTACAACAATTAAACACTAATGCATTAAACACTAAAATGTTATTTAAACAATGGCCTTTATTCCTCTGAGGCAACATTCTCCTCCCCTAAAATCAAATTCCCTGTCTCTTTGTTTTCATTGATGCACAAATCCTTCTGTCCATTTCACAGTCTGCCTCCTTTCTGTCTGTTAGTCAATAAGACCCGTTTATTAGCTGGCGGTACAGCTTATAAAGGAGAAGATGGAGTCTAAACAAGAGGACTAAAGTAAACCCCACTGAAAAGCCTGAGTTTGTTCATCATTCAACAGGATTCGGACCTCAGCGTTGCTGAATGCTCAATTAAAAGAGCCTGGTGTCTACTATCCTCATAAAACACACACATCACATAACACACACTGGCTTTAACACAAATAACAGGCCAAACCAAAACACTAGTATCCTATGTGTTGCATACAAAGCCGCCTTCACCGCTTCCGCTGAACCAGCCCTGCCACGCACAACAAACATCACACTCATTCCCTGAAAAAAAGCATTTGACTGCAGCGACGGTGGGCTGGCGAGACAGAGAGACCAAACACGAAGCTGGAAACAACAAATATAGAAAATCTACACTCAATAAACAACAACAGGCAAAATCTGAAAAAGGACACAGATGATTTCAAGAAGTCACTAAAACAACTTTTTCAAAATACATTTTTCACTTATTGGTTTATATCAATATCATAGAAATATTTTTTATTTAGAGAGCATTAAATCCCTCTTGAAAATGTTCACCTTTTGTCCTGTTAAAACAACGAACCTCAGTGTATTTATATAGGATTAGTTGTGATAGACCAGAACAAAGTAGTAGATAATTGTGAACTACCCCCCCTGAGTCAATGCCTTGTAGAACCTGCTAGAAGATGATCCTCTGGACCACTCTTAAGTTTTTTGCAGCATATGACAGGTTTTCTTTTAACTCTGCTCTGTATTTACAGTTAAGCCCAAGATTATTCATACCCCTGGTAGGATTGGAAATGAGACAGAAACAAACATCTTATACCCTTCTCAATGATAAATGTAAAAATCTTTATTGTCATTGCAGCAGTCAAACTTTATAATTGTGGATCTGCTTTATGCATATATTCACCCCTATTTTGAATAATTAACTTTGATAAAGAGCTTCGACTAAGGTTGGAAGGCACCGTTACCGTCGCCTTTATCTTTAGCTCCCTCCACAGATTCTCTAACGGGCTCAGCCAGAGGCTTGAATCTGTTAGAGTCTAACAGATTCAAGCCTCTGGCTGAGCCAGTCTAATACATTATTACCTAAAATCAGAAGAATTCAAAAATTACTTCAGACGTAAATTTGCAAGGGGTATGAACAATTTCGGGCTTAAAGGTAGCTCCTTCCATCTCCTTTGACCTGCATTACCTGTTGAAGAAAACCCTTCCCTCAGCCTTATGCTGCTACCACCATGTTTCATGATGGGGATGTGGAGGTGTGATTTGCATTGTTAGCTTTCTGCGACATGTGGCAGTTTGCATGTAAGCCAAAGTTTGATTTTGGTTTCATCTAAAAAAACAGCAACGTTTTCAACATGTTCCCCGGATGGCTTGTGGCGAGCTTTCTCACAACAATGGAACAACTCTTCCATCAGGGCATATTTGTGGAGTACATGAGTAATACTCATTTTAATGGTCCAATGATGGACTGATTTTATTTAGGGACATAAAAAAAATAATTACGTTTGTTAGTTTTTAAAATATTGTGAAAATTATTTATAATTTTGATTTCACTTTACCGTGATTTGGCCTATCACATGAATTCCCAGTAATGTACATTGAAGTTTGTGGTTGTGACGTGACAAAATGTGGAAAAAAGAGGAACAATGGAACTTTTTATTATATATTATAACTTTACATCTTTCCTGTGTGAAAATTCTCTCTTTAGTCGTTCTGAAATTAACCAAAACATGAGGGAAAAGCTGACACGTTGAGAGAAGACACAGCATCTGTTTTCCACCAGTTGTCAGACCACCTACCAGTTGTCCTCACTAAAGCAAAACATTCACCCACATATGTGTCTTTGTTATTATTACTCATTAGAAGCCATTTTGTAAATCAATCATTATATAAACTATAAATTTCTAAATATTTCTAGTGATAAACTAAAGTCTTGGATGAGGAAACGTCCTTATGTCATTCCAGCTGCACGCCAACAGGAAGTGTGCTGCATAACTTTCCCTGCACGGAGTGTGAAACAGACAGAAATAATTTTCCTCTAATGTATTGTAACCACAACTCAGGCCAGGAACGGCTTTTTTTCTCGGAAAATACAACAATTCCTTCACTTTCCAAAAGGAGTGAGAACGAGGCTGCTAACAGGGTTTCCACATGAAGTCGCTCCACTGACTTCATTAAGTGAAATTCATTCCTTTGTCAGCAGAAACCTTTGAACTCAAACGTGACACAGAACAAGGAATTATTTGCTTTAAAACTGCAGTTTCATGGTAAACAGATGGAGATGAACTCAAACTTTTACAACTTTTCCCTCCCCTCCTGCTAACCATGAGTGGTAACATATGTCTGGACATTTGCAGAACTTTTCATCAGCAAAATATTGCATGTATGTTTCTGCATTCTTTAGAAAGGACAAGAAAGTATGAGCAAGGTACGTCTCATGCATGGTTGAAACTTGCAAACACATGCTTATCCAGGATATTTTAAATCTGACAAAAGAAGGCATGTCAGATGCCTGCAGCCTTGTATCCTCGGGGACTCAGAAAAAGACCTGCAGTATCTGGAGTTATCTGGAGTTAGCCAAGGACAAATTTGCATTTTGCATCCACTGTTTCATTACTCAAAATAATTTAATGTATTTGCTCTTCACATTAAATTGAGTGTTAAAGGAGGATTTAGAAGATGAAGTGATGACAAGATCAAAAAACAGGGCTGCAACACCCTCTGAGTCTTAAACCAGTCTGGGAAGTGTGTGACCCGAATTAAGAAAAAGTACATAAAGAGAGCCAGCAGAGCTCTCACAAAAGAATGCTCTCGACAGGAAGCTTAAAAAAGGACAGCATAAAGTGGGACTGTGTGCTCATCCCAATCCCTAACCTCTTTAACCTTCACTGATCTCCCAGCGGGGTGGAAGCACCAGCAGCACAGGGAGCATACACACAGATGCAGGTTGCATGTGAAAAGTAGAGGAGGAAGAAGACCCCTGTGGTGTTTAAGCTCTTTGTTCCCAGGTCTCCTTTTTTCTGTTTTTTTTTTTTTTTTGCTTCTGTACTCTTTGCAAAAATTAAGCTGACCTGGAAGACAGCAGCGATTGTGCATCCGCCGCAGAAACCCACTAATGAACATAGTGCATAGTCTCTTGGTTCTTTGTATTGTGACAATACTGTTGCTTCTTTTTGCTTATGTACAAAGAGAACCAGTTGTGTAGGCCCAGCTATAATGAACAGCAGAAGGTTCCAGTTCTTTTTGCTTCGACTACAGTCAGAGATTTTTCTAGAGTTTATAAATTGCTGCATTCTTTGTTATGAATGTGTGTGGAGCTGTAATTTTAACATAGATAGGATGACTCAGCCCTCCCACTCTGCAGCTTGTATCTTGGACGAACTGAAAATTGCAAAAAACAAACAATAAAAATCCCGATCATTATGAGGTTCCTGTTGCCTCACTGATGTAATGTATTCTCACTGTGGAGTATACTCGATATTCTCACAATACAGGGATGAGTCAACAGCATCAACTGAAATTATGCTGATGACTAACCAGGACATCACATCACAACCCCCACATGCCTGGAGGCTGAGAGCCAGAATGAGAAGAGAATCAGAATGAAAGTCGACGTCTTTCCTTTTGATTTCTCGTCTGTTTCCAACAAAACAAGATTTCCAAGGTCTTAACGTTACGACAGGAGCAGGAAGCGATCCTTACTGAAAGCGAAAACAGCCGGATGAGATTATGGTTTTAATCCATGCTCACAAAGCACCTGTACACACAATATTGTATTCTAAATAAGGAATTTGGATATTTTCTGACGGCAGTTGTTCACGCTGGATTTTATTAAGGGGTATCAGAGTAAATAGGGGGCTAAGAACAAATGCATGCCACGCTCTTCAGATCTTTATTTGTAAACAATTTGTTATGGTCTCTCAGCTGTATTAATACAGAGATTAAAATACACACAGGTAGTGTCTATTTACTAGGGCTGGGACTTTAACGCGTTCATTTAAATTAATTAATTACAGAAAAAATTATGCATAAAAAATTTACACATATGCAATCTAAACTAGTACTTAATTGAGTAAATAGAGGTGCATAATCAACCACAGATTAATCTTCTTGAACAACTTCTGGCTGTTGGTGGACATTAGCTTCATATAACAGTTAACTTGATCATATTTATCTTGCAAAAAACACTAAAATGCCCACCAATACTGTGGTACAGTACATGTCCCGAAGTTTAGGTCTATCACATAAAATCCTGATAAATTACTTTGCAGTTAGTGGCTGTAAAAGAAAAAAAAAACTAAAGGAAGTAGAAGCTATCCGTAGACCCGTGTAAAAAGCCCACATGTCATTACGGTTATTAGAACACCGTTTGGAGTTAAAGAGACAGATTTACAGGTAGGCTTAAGGTGCATTCCTTGAGCTTTGCTAAGCATAATAGAGCCACTGTTTCTGTTACAAGGCACAGGGTATGACATATATTCTTAAGAATGTTTGGCATTGCTGCAGCTTGCCTTTCGTGTCACCCCTGAAACGCAAAACTGAACTTATATACATACACCAACACAAACACAGCATTTACATACAGTATTTAGGCTGAAGCTATCCGCATGCAAACACACACCTGGCTGACAGTCAAGGTCAGAAATACGACCAGTCACTTCAAATGGGAGGACATCTGATGAGCCCAGGCAGAGGCTAATGTAGCGGTTATGTCTATTATTTATTTTGACTTTCTCTGTTACCTACATGCTAATAAATTCCCCACATCAGAGTATTCTGGTTTAAGAAGGCTTTTAAAGACATTGTCATTTTTCACTATTTAAAAGGATATTTATGCTGATTAGCAGCACTGTTGGATTTACAGCAAGAGAATTCATACCATAATTGAAATCGTTCACATTTTGTCACATTACGAGCACAAATTTTAGTATATTATAAGGTAGTTCTATGTGACAGTCCAACACAACGTACTGCATAATTGGGAAGTGGACGGAAAATTATATATGAATTTTAAAATCTTTTACAAATAAAAATTGGAAAAATTGTGGCCAGCGTTTGTATTCAGTCGCCTTTACCCCTCAGAAGTCACCTACTTAGTAGACCGAGTCTGTGTGCAGCGTAACCTCAGTAAGATCACAGCTGTTCTGCAAAGACCTCAGAGGTTTGTTGGAGAGCGTTATTGAAAAAACAGCATCATTAGTTTAAGGACACAGCAGACAGGTCAGGGATAAAGTTGTAAAGAAATTTAAAACGATGTCAGGTTAAAAAAACTATTTGCCAAGCTCTGAACATCTCACTGAGCACTGTTCAATAAATCATCAGAAAGTGGACAAATAAACTGGAAAACTATAATTAGAATCAGACTCACCTTTATTTGCCAAGTTTGTGCAAACAAGGAATCCGACTTCCGTTCCGCTTGCTCTCAGACATTTAAAATATAAATATATAAAGAAATGAAAACTAAAATAATATATACAATGTTTTTGCAAAAAGGAAGACAAGGTTGAATTAGTGCAAATATGCATGGTATTGATCTAGGCACACTAACTGTTAAGTGTTTATCAGAGAGACAGCCTGGAGGCTCGTGTTTGCAAATAGTGCTCTGTAGCGCTGACCCGAAGGTAAAGGTGTAAACAGTTTGTGTCCAGGATGTGTGGGGTCTGCAGAGATGTTACCACCCTTTTCCTGACCCTAGACCTGTACAAGTCTCTGAAACCATTCCAACCGTTTAAACATTCTGGCCAACATGCCAAATGCTATGTGGGGCAAAAAACACTTTAGGTCGCCCTAAACAAGTCATCTACATGGTAAAACCTAGTAGTTGCAGCATCAGGCTGTGGGGGTGCTTTTCTTCAGCAGGGACAAGGAAGCTGGTCAGAGTTGATGTAAAGATGCTTGATGCCAAATACACTGCAATCATACTTGTCAGAGGGTAAAAAAGAGATTCACCTTCCAACAGGACACCATCCATAAACATGGAGCTATAACGGAATTGTTTAAATCAAAAATCAATTATGTATTAGAATTGCCCAGTCACAATCTACAGCTTGATCCAGCTGAGGACTTGTGGCTGGACTTGAAAACTGGTTTTCACACACACAAACGTGTATGCAACACCTTACTCGTAACATGATAAAAAGCAAAAAGGCTCAAGGGGTTTGATTACTTTTGCAAGGCAGAGTAGACCAGTTACCAGGAAACCTCTTTTATCCATGACATCATGCAAGTAAGAAGTCTTAGTTTAGTAAGAGTAAAACCATACGACACCATCTGCTAATATGTAATAGAATCCTTTTCCACACATTGAGCAAGAGCAACATGTTTAAACTCTGAATGGTAGGGTTCATAAGTGGCTTTACATGCATGTTTGAGAGCATGTGGGAGAGAAGAGATGCTGCCTTGAAGCCAGCTGTGCACCAGAAGAAGGAAGCAAACTTTGCACAACAGCCAGATTTTGCTCTGTTGTCTTTGGCAGCACTGGCCCAACATAAGGGGAATAAGACTCCTGCTGACACCGCAGTCAGATCTGCCAAAAAGGAAACAACCATAGATTTACACTTCAATCCATCTAACAAAGGTCCATCAACGTCAAACACTCACTGAGGTCTGGCAGTGATCGTGTACAACGAACACATTTCAGACTTAAAGTATGGTTTGGTTTTACTTGGTTTAGCTGTGGAGTACTGATATACTGTTCGTGAATGTACAGGACTCTGATTGCATCAAAGTGTCATACAATATTACAATAAAGACACCCCTGGTGAAAACTAAAGACTTTAAAATGATTTAACTGTTATCACAATAAACCAACTCCAAATGTTGTATTGGGATTGGTTTGTAGTGCGTAGACACTTTATTTATTGAGAAAAAAGGTTAAATAAGCTGCACAAAGTCACACATTTTAACGGGTTCCAGAACAACATCAAGTCCATCTTCATACCAGTGAATGCTAATAGCTGTAGAGGCTCAAAAATGATAAAATTCAAAATTAAACAAATAATAATAATATGAAAAATCAATTCACATTTTTTATACTTAGTGTTGGGCCTGTTGTAAGTATGTATTGTGTATTTTTTAGAAATGGACCCAAAAAATGTACAGGTGTCCAGAATTTCAGGTTGAGAGGCCTGAGAACTCAAAAATTGTATTTTGTTCGTGATCAGATAAAAAACACTATACTAAGTGCTACTAAGTATGACTAAAACAAAAAACAACCCTCTTCAGTGTGATTACTGTTACTGAGTAAAACAGACTTAAAGTTAGCAACCCTCAGTATCAATAAGGTGTTTAAAGTGAAGTTGGAGGAAGCACAGAAAAGAAGCTAAATGAAACTGTATTTTCTGAAACAAATCAAGCCTGTGGTTTATTCAGGATCGAGGAGAGTGAGAGAGAGCAAGACTTTCAGCAGATAACTAGAAAGCTGAATGAAGTACAGCAAAGTTGCTATGTTTTATCCTTTCATGCTTTCAACCCTCTATAAATGGAACACGCTGGATTTGGATGCCAGCATTGATATGCAAATTTCTTGGTTATGAAAAGGGTCTACGTTCTCCAATGAATAACCACAGAAATAATCTTGACAGATTTGGTTTGGGGAGATTTTATGTCTAAAGGTACACATTAACTTAGGAAAACTAAAAACTTTATTGCAATCAACAAGAAGAAAACTAAAATTTAATCACTTTTGAATTTACTGATAGACTGTAGCTATGGTTTCTTACACAGTAAAAATGTAATTATGTACCACTGGGTTCAAACTCCAGGGCCGAGCACGTCATTTACAAAGACACACTGAAAAAATGTAACCCTGGAACTGATGAGGGGTTCATCACACACTGATGGAGAATACTTGGAGACAGCTATAGAAAAGTTAAATGGCAGTTGTTGCTCAAGGCGATGTTTAGGCTGAGAACAGTTTGAAGCCAAACTGAAAGTGAATAATTTAGACTTCAACATGTAGAAAATAGACCTGTTCAAACACATTACGCGCATGTTAAACAAAACTGAAAGTAAGACTGGGATATATTCAGAACTGTGACTGCAGTTTGTGATATCTGTCAATAAGACTTTTTCATTGCTGTGGAGAAATTCTGTTCCACTCTTCTTTCTTTGTTTCAATTCAGCAACTCTGGAGAGCTATTGAACATATTCATTTCAATCGTTTATGGTCTGAACTTTGATTACACTTTGATGGCACATGCTTCTCCTTCAGGATTTTCTGGTAGAGAGAAGAATTCCTGGGTTCATCAGTTATGGGAAGGTGTCATGGTATTGGATGAATAAAGCAGATGCATCAGGGATGAACATCTTCAGAGTGTTTTTCCAAAACTCTTGGGGGATCATCAATATGTTATTTTGGCAAATGTGAAATGGGCCTTTGTGTTCTTTTTGGTTAGCAGTTTTGGCATAGGAACATGCCTATGGATGCCATTTTTACGCAGTCTCTTTCATTTAATTGAATCAAGAACACTGACCTTAACTGACACAAGTGAGGTCTGCAGTGCTTCAGATGTTGTTTTTGGATCTTTCGGATAGCTGGCCACTTCAGGGTGGTCGGCTTTCCGAACATGTTCCACAAACATGTTCCACGTTTTCCCAATATGTGAATAATGGCTCTCACTATGATTCACTGGAGTCCCAAAACCTTAGGAAAGGCTTAGCAACTCTTTTTTAGACTGACAGATGTCAACCACTTTGCTACACATCTGTTCTCACATTTGGTTTGATTGGGACTTAAGGGGTTGCTTTTTGAAATTGTTTAGCCTACTTCATATTTTTAGACAATTTTCTATTTAAAGGATTCCTTGATGTCTGGTTGTGGCTAGTGAAGCTAATAGATTAATCAATTCATTTATGATTTATGAAGGGGATAAATACTTTTTCAAACAGGGCCAGTGTGGCTTTCCCCCGAATAAATGAAACCTTGATTTGAAAACTGAATTTTGTCTTTTCTCTTCGACTACCATTAAAATTTGTTTGCTGACAAAAAAGCAAAAGTAGAAGAACTCCGTAAAGGAGGGGAAAGACTTTTTTGCTGTGCTGTATTTAATTCAGCACTTTTTAGGTTTAGAGTTTCTATGAATGTCTAACTAGTATAACGTTCTGTTTCCCTAGGGAGTAAATATAATATGATACAGATGTCCATTTCTTTTAGCAACTGGTCAATGTGATAGATGAGGATTCAATTCCTCTGTTTATTCCATCGTCGGAGTGTTGTAGAAACGCTTTCACGTATGCACTGCAGTGAAAGGAAAGCCTTTAGTCAATTTATTGACATCTGATGTAAAGCAAGCCACATGTTGCATTCACTGTGAAATTTCTAGTTCTGCTTGTTTCATGTGGCAAACTAGCATCGCCAAGGCCAAATAAGCTTCCTGTTCAGCTCGCTACATCTGTCTCCTCCACGTTGACATATGTGCGTGCAATTACATGCTGTAATTCCTGTTATATCTCTACATCCACACACCAAAGCCGTGCATTTATATGTACATTTAGCATGGTCATCCTTCCTTCCTGCTCCCAGACATTATGTCCATTATCAAGCCGTGACTGCGGTTCAGCTGTTCTGATTTCTTCCAGTTGTACGCAGCGGGCAATCCATCCAACAAATGGGAGGAAGCACTCCGGTTTTTTGTGTGTGCGTTTTTTCTTTTGAACGGATGCATGTGTGAGGGACTTTGAGGGGGTGGGACAGATGGATCCAAGACAGTGTGGGACTGCTGACATGGCAGATGGGAATGTTTTCCTTTGGTTTCACAGAATTCCACAGAGATCTAAAGGCAGGATAATATAAGAGGAGGATTGTGAGTGGGAATCCATCAGTTTCTAAGGAAGCAATCAGCATTGCTGTCTCCTCTTGTGTATATGATGAAGATAAGCTTGTCAATGACATTTTAGGTTCAGCGCTGCAGGGGTGTCTGGATTCTTTTGAGGATCAGGTCTGGTGGGCTGCCAAACAAACGCCTGCATCAGCAGACTGCCATGAAACAATCTATGATGGATGTTGTAACACAGCAAAGCTAGGATTATAGAGGAAGATCCAAAAAGAATAAGTAAGTCACAAAAACTCAAAAGAAGTCTGTTAATGGTGGTGTTTAGTAAACACCCTCAAAGTTTATGTCACCGGTCCAGAAATTCTGACGCAAATTAGTTTAGCCTCCTCCATACGGCACCAAATACCACTGAAGGCAAAAGGAACGTGGGTGGAGGAAGATGCAGAAACACTGAGGAGCAGATGAGTAAACAGGAAGAACAGACAACACATTAAAGATGAAAAATGCCAGAAAACTGCCGTTCATGAAAATCAAGATAGCTTAGGGAGAAATAGAGGCAGAGAAAGTTGAGTCAAATCTGAACCAGATGTTTAGGTGGATCCCAGATGTGTGAGAGCAAGAGTCAGCGCACACGATCCCTTCTGTCTGTTTTGTGTGCCTTCATTCAGAGCGGAGTGCATGACTTCTTCATTTGTCACCTAAAAGAAGCTGTGTCCGAGCAGCGCCTTCCGTTTAACAAGACAACTATCTTTTTCTCCTGCATGGCTCCATATCAGTCATTTTCTGAGAAATATTACCTGTATTATGCTTTTTACTCACATTTATGTGTACATGCACAATAAACATGTAGTTTGTGACACATAGGTAGTAATAATTAGTCAAATATGTAGGGATATTAACTGTAAAGATCATTAATCCTTCTCTATTCTCTGCCTTTATGGTCCATTCCCTCTCTGATTCCAGTTATTCCTCAACCCATCTTTCTTTCTCAAGCTTCCGCCCTCCAACAAAAATCCTACTATAATTTTCCAAGTGCCATTTCTGCATACAAATGAGACAAATGTGACTAGGGATGTGTGAGTAGATCTCTCAGTAAGAGACAAAAAAGATATAGGCACAAAGGATCTCATACCCTCTTTGTCTTTTTTATTTCTTATGTATAGCTAAACCAGTGTTTTGTGTCGCGAGAAGGGCTTGGCAGCAACAGATAATTCCCATTTTTTCAAATAAACTACAAATATCCACTTGTGGCTTACACATCTCTTTGCAGATCAAAAGAAATGAAAACATGCATAGACCATAGAGACCATAGACCATAGGGATAGACCAGATGACTTGTATTTTTAAAGCTTTGACTCTCACAACCTTTAGGGTATGAGTTTATTTTCCCCAGTCTGTTTCCTACAGTCAATGCTCTTCCTCATTGTCTCCCTGCTCTTTAAAATAACAATTTATTAGTTATTAATACTGTAGAAATGACACCATACTCTGTGCATATAGGAGGGAACTAGTCGTTTACTATTTTAAACGAAAGACAACATTAATTTGGAGTTAGCATTTTAAGATTATCTTACAGTACATTAGCAGTTAACATGGTTAGCATTGCTCATATGGCTGCACAATATATCACATAGTTATTTTGTATTTATATTGCATACAAAATTCCATGATTGTGTGGAAACATCCTATTTTTTCCACAAATAGCCCCAGTTCTGAAATCATTAAAACAATTCTGACTCATTCTCAATAAAGCCATATTGAGACTGCTTGATCTTTTCACCCTGCATGCTATTACCTAAAGTTATATAGCTCCCTCTGTGGTATCATATGCAGCAGTCCTCAATGTCTGGTAATTCCTTAAACTTTACCATCTTTATGCATGTATGTATATATACAATCATGTCTGAAAAAGTTCATCAGAGCATGCCTTAATATGTGATAGTCTGCAGTGAAGTCTGACCACAATAGATGCACTGTATGTTAGTACAACACTGGCTGGTCCTGATTTCACTACATTATTATGGATTGGAGGTGCTACTTAAGAAAATGTCTGTTAGCAAATGATTCAACTCTGATAGCACGACAACATGGGAGAAACCCAAAAGACAAAGAAAAATATGGGTTTAAACAGACCATAAAATAATCCTGAAAGTAAAAATGTATTATGTCTGCATGAAGAAGGAAAATGAGGGCTATTTAGTATGAAGATTTTATTTGGGTCTCAACAGGCCTTCTTAACTCCTGAATAAACTGCTGCATAAGTGCAGATGGATGAATGTAAATGATACAGAATGAAAGTTGCTTGAATGTTTAATTTTTGACTTGTTTTTCCTCAGGTCCATATCAAAGCCTCTGAAATATGTTTGAAGGAGTCCAATTATATAATAAATAAGTAGAGAAGGAGCATTTCCTGGATTCAGTGGTGGTTTTAAATAAGGAGCTGTATAATTGGGTTAAGCATATATTTGAATCTGAAAGACTCCAAAGCATTCAGTGTTAGCGAGAACATTCTGAGTGAACTCTGGAACAGAGTGCTGTTACTAAATTTCAATACATTTCTTTAATGCATAGGCTGCAGAACTGGTCGGGCCAGAAGGGCATGAACCCCACCTACACTTAAGCGTCACACGAGAAAAAACTTGTAAAAAAAACGTTCATTCGTTCATTCATCTTCTATACCGCTTATTCCATAGGGTGTCACGGGGGAGCTGGTGCCCATCTCCAGCAGTCTACAGGCGAGAGGCGGGGTACACCCTGGACAGGTTGCCAATCCATCACAGGGCAACACAGAGACATACAGGACAAACAACCATGCACACACTCATTCACACCTAATGGCAATTTAGAGAGACCAATTAACCTAACAGTCATGTTTTTGGACTGTGGGAGGAAGCCAGAGTACCTGGTCAGAGAGAACATGCAAACTCCAGCAAGCTTGAGCAATAAAGTTTTATTGCCATATTCTTTAAAGAACTACCACAAAGAAAGGTATGGGATTAAATAAACCTCTGGGTACTCATGCTTGCATATTTTAGAATTACAGTTAATTAAATTGACAGCGCTTGTTTAAAATAACATTGCTGCCCGGCAACCCATTAGGCAGCACTACTGCCTTGCTGCAAGAAGATCCTGGGTATGAATCCTGGCCTAAGGTCTTCCTACCTTGAGTTTGCATGTTAACTCTTTGCATGCGTGAGTTCTCTCTGGGTACTCCGGTTTTCTCCCACAGTCCGAAAACATGACAGTTAGGTTATCTGGTCTCTCTAAATTGCTCTTAGGTATGAGTCTGTGTATGCCCTGTGTGTCTCTGTGTTGCCCTGTAGTAGACATTGATGTACCCCGGCCTCTTGCCTAATGACTGTTGGAGATAGGGATCTAATCGATCAATTGGTAAATACATGTCCTCATGCAGTGTCAAGCAAACAGTTCACAGCTTACCTTGCTAATTAACTTTATTCCTATAAAGAAATTCAGAATATTTGATCAATTATTTTTAGAAGAGTCAGCAAAAGTAAAAAAAAAAATTCAACAAACAGCTCCTGCCGTTATCCTCCTCAATCTAGCAAGTCCACCTGAATATTTATATGTTATTCTGCATCTTCTGCCTCAGATTAAACTGCTGCATTGCTTTCATCTTATATTGCCAACTGTGGTGCTTGCTTTGTTGTTTGTTGGCACCTTTGAAAAAGATTTTGAGTTTTACAATCAACGGTGAACCAGCTTGTTTTACCTAAGATGAGAAATTCTTCAAATTCTGCAGCTGGCTTGTTCAACGTACCTGTGTCAATATATACGAGGCTCTTTTTCTAAGAAAAGTAATCATTTTCTGTGATATCGTTCCTATGGTTTAAAGTACTTTTAGTAGGATTCCACATAAAGTGCTGGAATGAAAAGAGTCTTTGCCGACTGCTTGATGTACAGAATAACGCAGTCCTGCACCTCAGCTGAATGAAATAAGAAGAGCACTGACAGTAATGGTGTGGAAACCAAAGGAGGACCACACATAACTCTTTTTAGTGCAATGGTATTCTAAAACCACAGTTTGCAAGCTATGAGCGGCTTGACTGTTAACCAGCTTACTGCAGTCTGGCCACCTGGGTATATAGTAATTACTACCAACTAAAATACCTTCTAATGCCACATTGATATATGTGTGTTAGTCTTCATGGAGCAGAATGACAAAAGAGAATACAATTCTGTGCAATCAGCACTTCAAGACTATTACTAAATGTAGCAGGCCTTTATCCTATTTTGTATTAAGTGTATATATATATAAATCTAAATAATAAATGTAATAGATATTATTAAAGTTGGGGCTAAATGGTTGCATGGGCCTGGGTTCAAATCCCTGCCAGGTACTATTTTGTATGTCGTTTGCATGTTCTCCCCATGAACAAGCAAAACCAAGTGCGTGTGTGGGTTCTCTCTGCGTACTCAATATTCCTCCCGAAGCGCTAAGACATGTACGTTTAATGCATTTCTTAACCGTAGGATATTCTTTTTGTCTTGATTATTAGTGATTTCTGTGGGAGTGTATTGACCACTGAAGGGCCCGACCAGTTTGAAAAGTATTAAACGGTCACTGGTTGAATATACCAAAACACAAACATATAACCTGGTTAAACATTTGTAAAGGTACTTTCATACAAAAATGATAAAAAAACATGTATATGGCCAACAATATAACCCTACGTGCTATAAGGACAACCTTTAAAAATAATCCAGTTTAGGCAGGATAAAGGTTAGATGAAGATAGTTTTACTAAGTCCAAAAGACGAATCAACAGCATTAAAAATCTTCTGTATTACAGACAGAATGTTTTATTGTCCTGTTATTTGCAGTTAGACATGAAATACGTCAAACCTGAATTCCTGCAGACTGTAGAACTAAAACTGCAATGAGGTTATTGGGTTTAAGAAGCTGATAGTGTGTGAGCTTTAATAGGTTGTGTAGGCTATCTACTTGATTTAATGAGAGTCAGTTAATCCTTTCATATATGGGTCCCACACTAAGTCTCCTCTGCCATTACGCGCAGCAGAGCGGTAGAGGATCTGCTGCAGCATGTATTCAGAGGGATTGTGCACGTGCTGAAGTGATGCTCTCTCATGGACATGTCAAACTACTGCGTGCTCTGCATGCTGGCCGAGAAATGGATGTGAAAAAATGACCAGCAGGGACACAGATAACTCAAAACTAGATAAAGTATGTACTCCATACTGTATAAAGTAGATTGCTTTTAATTTTTTAAACTGTGGAATCAGACTTCTGTGTGAACATGCTGGATCCCTGAGGTGAGTGCAGACATCCAAGCCGAAAACCCAGGTTTCTGAGCACAGTTGTAATGTATGCACGCTCTGCTTCAAAGTAAACAAATGCTTAAACCACCACAGAAACCAGAGTGGCGTTAAAGAGTCTTCGTGAGCAAGACGTCTGGGGATACTTTCAGTTACTTCCTGCTTATTTTTGCCTGAAATCATTGGAGGGACATTCTTTAATGTAAGCTCAAAATACAACCAGGCCACTGGGAAACTGTGGCCTAATGTTGATTTGACATTAAATAGAAAACCTGCCACAGATATTGACTTTACACATCTAGGCAACACTCTGATGCTTCACGGCTAATAGGAGCAGCATTCCCATGCAGCCTGGAAATGTATTTAAAAGTTTTGAATTTGATTTCTGTATTTCTCAGGTTTGCATATGTATAAAAAAGAAAAAAAGGTAAAATATCTGTATGTCCAGACTTTAGTCTCTACCCTATTGTTCTGCTAGATGTTTGTTCCTGTTGAAGGGAGTTTTCCTTTCCACTCTTACCACATGCTTGCTCAGTATGACTGATTACTACAAAGTTAATGACTTAATGAAATGAACTGTCCACTGTCGCTACATGTTTGTCAAGTAAGAGATGTTGGCTGCATGTCAGTGACTCGATCCAATTGGATAGGTTTTCTTAGAAAACTTTTTACCAACTTACTTGACTGCACTGCTTAATAGCAAGGATCAAATTGGAATGTATGTAGTGTAGAATAGCTTTATTGCCATTATATGAGATATATTGAAATCACAGATGCATTTCTCGGTATGTGTACGAATATACAACCAACAACTGGAGTAAAATAAGTTAAGAGAAAAAAACTATAGACGAGACAGTTATAATAATTATAGCATTAGCAGCAAGGGATATTAGTAACAGCACACAGATATTGCACTGGTCAGAAAATGTAATATATGTAACGAAATGTCTTTGAATCTGTCTGTATGACTGGACTGAATAGACTCTTTTTGGTGCCTTGAGGCAACATTTGTTGTGAATTGGTTCTATAAAAATGAACTGAATTGAATACATTTTTATTAATGTCTAAATGATCTGTCCTTCTTTCCCTCCTTGGAATTTCTACATTGCAGGAACCCTGCAGGAGCCATGCATCTGGCCAGGAAACCGATTTTCCAATCCTCTGCAAGAACGATTTGTCGTGCTCCTAGCATGATGCGGTGAAGCGCTCCACAACAGAGTGGGAGCTGAAATATTTATGTGAACTCATGGGCAGTGGGAAAATGATACGGTGTTTAAGAGGGAGCCCCTCTAAGTGTTCGTTTTTGTTTAAATAGTTACAAGTTTAACGGCAATATTTCTTTTTCTAAAACATAATTTCAAGATAAATAACTAAATAACTGCGTCAACCTACTCAATGTCTTAGGTTTTAAATCATTTATTAATTTTACATAACCATGGAGGAGCCTTTCTGTTGTGATTGATCCTAAACTATTTATAATAGGAGTAGAGGTGACATCACACAGTGTGTAAGAGAAAGTAGTCAGTGTTACAGAGCTCTGTAGTTAAAGACGATTTCACTAATATACAAAGACCACATCATTACAGACTTAACATTTTAAACAGTTTTTAGCATATTACATTAGCCACTAGCATGATTAGTGCCATTAGCAATACTAACAGCAGTCTGGGTGTATTCCCGGTAGAATTAACAGAATTAACCTTGTCTTAACTGTGTGATATCCAGGAGGCTGCCAAAGTTCCATGAGAGACAGAAATGGACTTGTCAAAAGGATGAAACAGAGTAGCTTTGCTGTAATACGTTTACCTTACTGTTATCTAGTGAAAGTGTTGTTCTCTCTTGCTCTCTCACATCCTTAATGACCCAGATTTTTCTCACCAAGAAAATAGTTTGCTATTAAATGGTGTCTTAAAACTATATGCTTCCTCTGACTCCATTTGTAAAAAAAAAAAAATTAAACAGTTACTGTAAATTTGAGTCTTCCTCTCTTAGCAACAATCTCCACACTGAAGAGTGTTGTTGTCAGTGTAACCTGATAGTGCTGCGGTATGATGCATTTACTGGTGGAAAAATTTGATTATTTCCATTGATTAGGGCAGATCAAGGACAAAATTAGTCGTTTCAAGTCACCAGCCAATTACAAGGTTGATAACTACACCCCAAAGCTCTCTACAGGCTGTCACAAAAAGAATGTTTTTCTATTTTTTTTACTTTAATCTTTAAAAATACCAGAGATAAAATAATGTGTTTGGCACATAAAATTGTATTTTAGCCACAAATCAAGTTGTTAGCTGAAAACCTGTTATTCTGTAGCCTCTGTGATCAACTGAAGGACCAACTTTTTTTTTGTTTTTTAACAGGTACTGGTATTGCACAAAAGTCCATAGAAACTTCTCAACATACTACCTAAGGAGGCCTGGTTCCCTAAGAAGAATATATTAGTAAATATGGGTTGTTTAAACATGTGCACAGCACTTTAACAGTGCAGAACTGTTAGCAAGGCTTAAATAAAATGAAATAACACCGGGTCATGAAGTATAAAAACCACTTTTGACTCAAACAAATATTTCAACCACTCAATGATCTAAATACTTTTACTCTAAATCCTCAAATCCATTATTCTAGATGACACTGTCAGTGTGCATCACACTGAGGAGGACCTGACCGGCTTAAAAAACACATTTGTCATGAAACTCAGCTAAAAGCTTTGCTATAATATTATGCAATGAGTATGTAGGCATTACCCGCAGAAATACATCTTCTCTATGTATGAGAATAAATCAGGCATCAACACACAGTCCAACCTTCCTTAACCTTTAATTAAAAATATAGCAAATCCACATGATTTTGCCATAGCAAACAGAGTCTTGAATATGAATCAAGAACTTCCACATGTGGAGTGTTACTGACTGCAGGAAACCAGCCCAGCAGTTTCAGCACTGTGTGTGCACATCTGCTGTGTGCTTGGGTGCATTAGCAGAAGTGCTCGGGAATGAGTATCAAGACATTATCATCTTAATGTGAGTGGTTTGGGTTCTGTCTAAACATTTTGACAAGTCACCTATGTTGCAGACAAGATCTAACGAGGCTGAAGTTCAAAGGTTCACAAGATGCTCTAGAAGACGTCTTCTCCACATCCGGGAACACACAGCCAGACTTTGGATAACTTTAATCAAATTCAACATGTTAATGTGTTTTCTCAGCACCAATAAATGCAAAGATGTTCCTGTGACCTTGCATTTTAACGCTCTGTCTGCTGGAGCACACGGCAAACAGCTGTGTGTGAAGAGATATGAGTCTCATTCCCTCTCCCACCCTAAGTGAGACTAACGGACAGGTACTCTCCATCCCGGCAAAAGCCACTGGTCACACTTTGAAAACAGCAGACCCACTTTTCCGCCCCCACATAAAAAACACAGCAGGTTGTATATTTTACACACTTCACTCACAGCTGACCAAAGAGGTGTTCCTGAACGGGACGTGTAAAAAAGGATTAAGGTTGATGGTAATAATGACGCAGGTATGAAGTAAATATACAGATGGTTAAGAGAATCCAGGCTGGCAGGCAGACATTTAAAGCAGCAAAAGGGACTTTAATCTGCCTATAAAGGGAGCTGTGATATTAAAGTAATAGAGAAAATCTCACATAAAACCAGCCAGAAAGTTTCTCTGTACAGGGCACAGTCAAATCTTTAGCCAAATATCATCCACTGGTGAGTCATAAAAACTGGAAATCCTTTAATTATTACAATTTATTAAACAACATAAAGATTTGCAAATGAAACTATTCCAAAACCAAAGCTAAACTTAAAAGCTACAGATGTACTGTATCTTAACATAAAAAAAACACTTCTTCTTGCAGCAGGGATATTTTAAAAGTCTTGGAAATAATAATCCTGTTGCAACTATTTACACTCACCAACCACTTTATTAGGAAAGTCCATTCAGTTGCTTGTTAAAACAAATAGCAATTGAGCCAATGACATATCAGCAACTCAGTGCATTTTATCATCACCGAGCATCTGAATGGGCAAGAAATGTGATTTAAGTGACTTTAAGGGTGACATGGTTAACGGTGCGAGACGTGCTGGTCTGAGTATTTCAGAAATTGATGATCGGCTGGGATTTTCACAGTTACCATCTACTAGATTTACAGAGAACAGTCTAAAAAAAGAGAAAATATCCGGTGAGTGGCAGATAAGAGGAAGAAAACATCTTGTTGATGTCAGAGGAGAATTGACAGACTGGTTCGAGGTGACAGAAAGGCAAGAGTAGCTCAAATAAACACAGTCACCAAAATTGGACAAAACCAGATTGGACAATTATTTCCTCGTTTGACGAATCTCAATTTCAGCCACAACTTTAAGAGGTGGCGTCAGAAGTAAGCTCATTTCGCTATCAATCAAAAAGGGATTCAGCCTCAGACAGATTATCCAATCATCATGCAGAAGCTGAGCGTCCGGGCAGCCGAGGCCAGACCACTGCCCCGTAGACCCCCAGAGACGCTGAGCGTCCGATGGGCGGGACAAAGCCCAGCATTTTTGCTTCGCTATTGAACTCACTGTTTAAAGCACTGTGAAGCTGCGGGAATGAGTGACAGGTGATACCAGTGATAAGAAGCTGATTCTGAACAAAAGTTGGGCGCGTTGTAGCGCATATTTAGTTGTTTTTTTTGAGTTTATCTTAAATGTGTCACAGATGACCCAACACACTTCGACATGCACATGCTGATATTACTAAGAGGGTTTTGAAAATGGACTAATTCCACTATTTTTAACATTTTGCTCTGGTTCTATACCACAACGTATGGTAAAATATTGTAAAACTAGTAAAGAACAGCACTATATACTACTACTAATACTACTGCTGCTATTAAACTAATATTATCAATCACAATAGGTCTGGGCCAAGACAAGACTTTGCAGCCTTGTTTGTTACATCTTCAGGTATTATAAGCTTTTAAATTATTTCAAGTTAAGGTGAGTACCTATCTCCTTATAGCCATTTCCTAGCTAATGAAGGTCCACACACGTCTACCTTACCTGAAAGGCATGTTCTCTTGACTGAATAAGCCTCTGTGTTATGTCATATTTATACCCCAGGGAAACAGGAAGTCATTGATTACTTAAAGCTTTCTCTGCACTTTGATCAAAGCTTGTTAGAGGGGCAATATATGTGGCATTTGTGATTTTGTATTAAGAAACCCAATTTTTCCTGAGAGATGCAGCGAGAAATACACACTTCTTTGGTGTGGACTCTGTTACGGAGGGACGAACACTGTAAGTAAGCCATTTACAGTATCGGTGAGAGCCATAGAAATAAAACCAGAAAAAGCATACTGATGTAAGAAACTATTTAAAAGGAACCTTAGGAACTAAACCTGCTGTTCATTCAGGCTATGAGAGAGAACAAGACTTTGAGCGGATAACATAAAGGCTAAACAGAGTACAGGTAAAGGGCTCTGTTTTATCCTTTTGAGCTCTCAACCTCAGTCCGTCATGGAACATGCTGGATCTGGAAATGTTCACAGCTTTTTGGAAACCCTGGTGTTAGCTATTTACATTCCCTAAGGAGTACACACACAGAATATAATACAGTACTGCTAGCCATGCTAAACATTGTAATTGCTAATATAGGCTGCTAAAGACAGTTAATTTTGTCAACTCCGTAATCACCATGTCTTTGTTTTAAAAGTAATCGCTTTTTGACCAGGGGTGCTAACAAACAATCCCCTTGAGACTTCCTTTCGTTCAGAAAGGAACAGAAAATGTTTTTACAACAATTAGAGAAACACTGATTCTCTTAACCCAGCACCCCTCCAAACACTTTCATTTAAAATCTTCTGCCCTGCTTTGCCCAGCTCTGAGTCACCTGCTGTTCTTCAGCTCTCACACACTCGTGTGCATATTAATAGATACATCACAAAGATTCAGTCAATGAAATGTCCTAATTTAAACTGTGATTGGATCAGGGGACACATTATATAATTACTTTTGTTCTATCAGTGTGTGGGTAGGCTTTGCAGATACGTTCTATTAATGTGTTGCAGTTGCATTCCTGTATTTGTTTTGCCAACTTTACAGTGATTTTGTGCTTATCAGACACATTGCAGTGAGTTTACAATGATAATTTAGAGAAAACGTGTTTGATGCATTTTGTGTTTACTCAAACAGATGGAAGGCAAACTCTTCAAAAGGGTGGTGGTAAACCTCTGGGTACCTCAAGGAAAATCATATTACAATTGTTTGATGATGACAGGAATGAGAGACATAGTTGGAGGGCATCTCTACAAGCCTTGTTTAAAAGAATGAGTGCAGCGCATGACCGTTAAATAAAGGGCAGGGCAGAATAAAGAGCAAAGGAACAAAAAGATGTCTGTTAGGAATACACAGTACTATCTAAAATACCCATCCATGTTCTCCTAGTCATGCATACACAATTACTGCGTCTGTACAAGTTCAGACAAGCAGCATCAGGGTGTGCGTGAGCTTTTTAAACTTCATGAGTGGGAAGACAGACAGGACTGGTTCTCGGCTTTTTTAATTTCACATTTCACCAGAGTGACACAGCCAGAAGGAAGGGAAAGCAGAAAGCAGAATGGTGGATCACAGTAAAATTAAACATAATGGAAAATTCTGTAGCCGCTGACTTTCTTTACCTGTTTGTGTCACGAGGCACTTTAAAACAGAGCGGCTGCTATTTGTGGAATGAGAATTCCTTTTAAAAAGATTAAAGATTTTGCTGGGATTATGGATAATTTCTAAAACCATTTTACAGACAAGCTTACGCTCGTAATAGTCCACAATGTCCTCCAGAGTGTCTGATGTTACTTTTACTGTCTGATGTGACTTTCAGAGGAATTCTGCTCAGATAAAGATACCATTTGGACAATGCTGGCTTTTTCAGTCTCTGTGTGTACATGTTGCACCACTGTAACCTAATATCAAACAAGGATTTTTCTTTGGAAGCTGTTCTTTTGTCTGCACAAGTGCTCCAATCTTGATTTAGCTCATACTAATTTCTTGTTTCCAGACTGACATACAGCACCTTGCAGAAGTATTCAAACCTCAACCTTTTTCCCATTTTGGCCACAAACTAAAGGATTGTATGTAATAGACCAACACAAAGTGGTGCATCATTGTGAAGTGGAAGGTAAACAGTACAAGGTTTCCAAAATGTTTCACCTTCATCTGTCTTCCCATTAGCACTGATCGGCTTTCTTGTACCTGCTGGAAAAAAACCCATCCCCACAGCATGATACTGCCACCACCATGTTTCACAGTAGGGGTAGTTCAGTGTTCAGGTAGTATGTTCAGTGTTTTCCACCACACTTTAATTATGGCTCTCCTTGTCGGTCGGTTTATGTGGACAGCCATGTCTTGGCAGGTGTGCCATGCTCTTTCCTATTTAGATACTGACCTGAACAGAGCTCCTTAACCTTGGTTTACAAGTGCTTGGGATATTTTTTTATAATCTAACCCTGGATTAAACTTCTCCACAACTTTATCCCTGATTTGTCTCGTATGTTCCTTGGTCTTCGTGATGCTTTTTGTGTTCTATCATGTTCTCTAACAAGCATCTGACGCCTTCACACAACAGCTGTTTTTATTCTGCATTCATACTGGACACAGGTGGACAGTTACTTCTGAAGGCATTTGGTTGAGCTGGATTTTATTCAAGGGTATTAGAGCAAAGGGATCACAAATGCTTTTCAATTTTTTGTGAAAAATTTGAAAGCCACAAATAGTTTTCATAGGTCTTCACAATAATGTACTACTTTAAATGTAAAAGATGTCAGATTGCTCACCAGCTTCATTGTAATTATGGTATTCTACATGCTCCTATGATCCAATGAAACAGCCACATCGATTTCCTTTGGCTTTTGTGGAATTTTCCAAATACCGTCTTCACAAGAACATTGGGAAGTACAGCAGCAGAGGGAAAACACAGAAGTGTCTGGATGGGTTCTGCTTCTTTTCCTGAACTTCTGTCTGAGTCATTCATCGACACTTAAGCGAGATTTAGGCAGCAGGTTGTACCTCTGTCTTCCAAATTTGCTTTATGCTCGAAAGATTGCTAGCCACACAAACATTTAAGTAGAATGCAAAGAGAAAGGAAGTGGAAACAACTGCTAAGGATCAAGTGAGGAAACTGGCAGCAGAGAAATAAAAGATGATGGGAAAATGTAACAAAGCAGTGTGATGTGCAACAGTCTTTTCAGGAAAACTGATGTAACTGGGGATAAACTGGGGCTCCCTGGCCTGCATGGTCTTCCAAATTTTTCCGAGCGGACCCCACAGCAGCACAGACTGGCACGTTTACTGAGAAAGCTGGGAATGATGGCAGTGAAAATCTGGACGTGTGCATGGCTGGTATATCAGCACCATTCCTGCAGCCTCTTTGTCAGGCTGGCCACCACTGGTACCGCTGCCAGAGCATCTTCCACTCTCCAGACTGACACAGTTTGTGACTGCAACCTTCACCATGAATAAGATGAAACAACTGCACCCACATGCTGCAACAATCTCACGCAGAAGGATCTGATCTTGCTGTCACAATGAATGGGTCCCAGATATTAGAGAATGATGTGAAGGCTCAAGCAAAATCACTGGTAATGTGATTTTACATTTAAGCAACATGGATCTTCTCGGTGTCTTCCCATCCTCTGATTAGTACTGAGCTAATTAACCTACATTCAAACAACACACCCCAGATAGCACAAAAGCCACTGAATGCATTCCAACAAATGCATCATAAATTAATATAAATCCTGCAAAGTCTTGTTAGAGATTTTCAGCCAAGGCCTGAAAATCGGAAAAACACGCATAAAAAGGCAAATGAACAGAAAAAAACGCCATCTTATCGATGAACATGTGCGAGCCATCTTTTCATTAATCTTGTTGACAGCACCACATTTAAGAAAAACAAGCGTGATACCGTTATATATATACCGTTTTTTTTGTAATCATACAAAAGAAGGTGTGCCATTTTTTGCTCACCGATGTAATGTACACGGCGATGAAGAAGCCTTACCTGAATCTGGGCGAATCTTTTATACATTCTTCAAAGTCCACCGTCATTTTTGCTGTTGTGATCTTGTATTCCCACTTCAATCTGCAAGTGTCATTTCCCGCGGAGGGATGTCGCTTTGACCGTAAAGAATGGGGACGGGTATATCCCCCCTGACGCGCAGTAGCAGCAGTCTGTCGCCTCTCTCCCGGTGGCACCGTGACACCAAATGCGAGCTGAGGCGGTGCGCGGCGCGGCGCGGCGCGGCAGGCGGAGATACTACTACATTCCTGCTGCCGCTGCCGAGGAGGGACAGAGGCGTAGCTGCAACACAGAGCCTAGAAGAGAAGGCGAGATAGCCCAACAGATACTACCTACCCTAACAATGGTAGAAATCATGTTCAAAAATAATAATAATAATAACTAAACATCAGTGGCACAAAATGGGTCAAATAATTAGCAGCACACTATTTTCAGGCAAATGTCTATAATTTCGGATGATTTACATACCGGATTGGCTAACTTTTTCCAACCACATTGAGATGTAAAAGAGGATTAGAGAAACATGAAAAACAGAGTAATCCATAATTCATGTAAAATTAGATTGTTTTATGGTTGATATTGATTTCAAGTTCAACATGATGATGATGAATACATGAATGAACGACTTTATTTAAATGAGCCAGTCACGTTTACATTGTAAAATACAACAGCTCGAAGGCAAAAAACAGAGCTTCTCAATGGCTTTTTCCTGCACTAAATCATTCTCACAGAGAATCTGAAAGTCCAACTAGAAGAAAAAAAAAGTACAAATTTGCCAGCTTCAGCTAAGACCGTTTTGTTGAGTTTTTTGCTTGTTTGCAGTTGACATATCTCTTATATTTATGCTCTCTGGCTGCCCGGATTTTAGCTTTGGGACCGTTTCAATCGTGATGGCGTAATCAAAAAGCGACCGACAAGAGTAACTATAATTAAGACGATTTAGCTTTTATTTACCTTGGAATGATTTGTTTTTCTGTAGGAGGAAAAGGGGCTTGTGTAAAGTTAATGTTTAGATTTGTTGTTCTTTTGTCGCACGTGCTGAAATGTTGATTTTAAAGCTTAAATGTTGCCAATTATTTTGCAGCTAGCCGGGATATTAGCCTGTAGTTCCATTTATGCGCCATGCTAATTGCTATAGAGTGTGTGTGTGTGTGTGTGTGTGTGGCACGAAACGTTTCTGTCATTTATGTTAACAAGGCTATTTTACGTTTAATACGCTAAGTCATGCTTTTTAGGGCTAAAAGGCTGTAAGGGGGATATCTACTGTACTTCCGGACTACAAATACGTCACTGAGTTCTTCTTGCTGTTGAGTTCAAACCGCGTGAGCGCCCTAGCAGAGGACTGTGAAAGTCAGAGCTTTCTTTCTTCTTGTAAAAATTAAAATCTCCTACAAAGCCGGATTATGGGTTTTTACTGAATCGTTTTATTTTTATTAACAAGTGCTAAACTGTGAACAGGGCCGTCTGAAAACACTATGCACAACTGGGCACGTTACCTCATCTTTTTTCAATACATTGGGACGAAATACAGGTTAGTGTGCAGCGCAAGAAGAGGGAATTGTAGTCATTTTTTCACTTCTTCTTTTCATTTTTACAGGGGTGTAGTCAAAGTACCATCACATCAGCTGGGTAACAAAGGGGTTCAAGACCACTTGGAGGTAAGTTGTATTTATTTATATCGCACCATACGACCCTACTTATAAAGCACTTTAAAAACATTGTTTACTGAATAGCTGAAGCAAGCATAAGACACCACAGTAAAGGCAGTAAAGGGTCATAGTAATTGCTCACACTGGGTTAAAAAGCAGAGTGAAAGTGTGTTGTTTTTTAAGAGGTTTGAAAACAGTATGTTGAGATGTCTGCCTACCTGCTGAGGATTCCAGTTAACATAACTGTAATATGCATTTTATTTTAGCAGCAAGAGGAAAATGTTTTTTTGTTTTTAATGTAGTTATATTGTTGTGCATTTTTGTTTTCAATATCTGCATTTCTGCAATTTGTGCTCTAGATATTTCCATATTGACAATCCCTTGCTGGATAATGCCTAATCTAGACTTTGTTACGATCTTTTTATGTGGTCTTGACTGAAAGCCCTATAAATTTTTCAAAGGTTTTTCAGCTTGTTTTAGAGTTTTGCTGCTTTTTCATTTATTTTCTGTTCGGTCCTTGCAGCTGACCGTAGCAGCATATTGTGTAGGATGTGCTTAAAAATGAGGAAAGTTGCCCTCTGAGTTAAAGTTATCAATGGAGAGCCTTATTTTTTTTCTGTCTTTGTGCAGGAAGCGATTCAGAGACTAAGGCCACTCAACCCGGTCTCTCTGTTGGTGTCCAGCAGGACAGATACAGGAGTCCACGCCCTCTCAAACTCAGCTCACTTTGATCTCCAGCGCAAAAACAACAATCCTCCGTTCACTGAGGACATTCTGGTTCAAGCACTCAATTTCCACCTCAAGGCAGAGCAAATCAGGTGAGTCAGGCTTCATGGAAAGAGTGAGGCATAAACCGAAAACTATTTAACACTGGAGGTAAGCATCCATTAAAATAGGGATTAAAGAGGACATTTTTGCCTATGAGGTGTGTGTCAGTGTTAAGGTTTAGTCATGTATAATTATCAGATTTTCTTTGTCCTTTAATATAAAATTTCTGTTTTTCTGTCAATGAAAATTTTAAAAAAGCCCGGACTTTTTTGCTGAAAGGCAAAAGTGCTACCAACTGGTCCCCTCTTGCAGCCTAAACATGATACATGGTTTTCCAAAGAATTTAAGAATGAAAATCTGGAAAGTGTGGCTTGCATTTGTATATAATCCCCCCCAACCCCCCAAGCCGGTAGCATTGGGGTATAACTCTACCAGCCCAGCTGAAAATGGTGCCCTTTCAAAATAGTCAGTCAGATGGGAAGAAGAACACCTGTGAAAATAAATTATCAAGTCGTGCCACAGATTCTCAATTGGATTCAGGTGTGAACTTTGACTGGGCCACTCTTAACACATACAGATGCTTTTATCTAAACCATTGCGTTGTAGTTCTGGCTGTAGGTTTCAGGCAGAGGTTCCCCTTCCAGTAGGACAACAATACTGGTTCCAAACTTTTTGTCATGGAGGCGAAACTCGTTAAGCCAACAGTACTTGCAGGCCAAAAATATATAATAAAAAAAATAATCCAAAGAAAGAAAGGCATCCGGTGTGCATATTCTTTAACTTAGGTACCATCTGAAGGAATTTGCAAGCCACAACATAAAACCATGTATGATTATCCTTCAACTTCTGCTCATTTGTGTTCCCAATAAAATACTTTAAAATAATTTAAGTGCTCTTGATAGACATACAGTTATGTATGATTAACTAAATTATTCAGCAGCGTTTTTATTGTAAAACTTAATGTGATTGAACACAAAGTATAAAGAAAAGATAGATGAAGGTGCAGATATTAACGAGGAAAGGGAGTCACAAAGGGTCCAACCTGTGAGGACAGATGGTGTGAAACATAAAACAGCAAACACATGGAGAAGTGAGGCAGGAAGAAAGGGAAGCTCCCTGCATACTGCTAATCGTTAAACCTGTAGAGAGAAGGTTGAAAAGGATTATCCCAGCTCTGCTGTTAGGTCTCTGCCATCCAGTAACAAACACACACACGTACACACACTCACAAGGATGCTTTCATCTGGCTTAATGGGAATATACAATATAAACATGCTCTAGTTTTAGTAGATGCTTGGCTAAATCAGTATCATGTATATACATGATATATACACTGGTCAAAATAATAAAGGGAACACTTAAACAACACAATATAACTCCAAGTAAATCAAACTTCTGTGAAATCAAACTGTCCACTTAGGAAGCAACACTGATTGACAATCAATTTCACTGCTGTTGTGCAAATGGAATAGACAACAGGGGGAAATCTTTGGCAATTAGCAAGACACACTCAATAAAGGAGTGGTTCTGCAGGTGGGGACCACAGACCACTTCTCAGTACCTATGCTTTCTGGCTGATGTTTTGGTGACTTTTGAATGTTGGTGGTGCTTTCACACTCGTGGTAGCATGAGACGGACTCTACAACCCACACAAGTTGCTCAGGTAGTGCAGCTCATCCAGGATGGCACATCAATGCCAGCTGTGGCAAGAAGGTTTGCTGTGTCTGTCAGCGTAGTGTCCAGAGCCTGGAGGCGCTACCAGGAGACAGGCCAGTACACCAGGAGACGTGGAGGAGGCCGTAGGAGGGCAACAACCCAGCAGCAGGACCGCTACCTCCGTCTTTGGGCAAGGAGGAACAGGAGGAGCACTGCCAGAGCCCTGCAAAATGACCTCCAGCAGGCCACAAATGTGCATGTTTCTGCACAAACGGTTAGAAACCGACTCCATGAGGATGGTATGAGGGCCCGACGTCCACAAATGGGGGTTGTGCTCACAGCCCAACACCGTGCAGGACGCTTGGCATTTGCCAGAGAACACCAGGATTGGCAAATTCGCCACTGGCGCCCTGTGCTCTTCTCAGATGAAAGCAGGTTCACACTGAGCACATGTGACAGACGTGACAGAGTCTGGAGACACCATGGAGAGAGATCTACTGCCTGCAACATCCTTCAGCATGACCAGTTTGGCAGTGGGTCAGTAATGGTGTGGGGTGGCATTTCTTTGGAGACCGCATGGCCCTCCATGTGCTCGCCAGAGGTAGCCTGACTGCCATTAGGTACCGAGATAAGATCCTCAGACCCCTTGTGAGACCATATGCTGGTGCGGTTGGCCCTGGGTTCCTCCTAATGCAGGACAATGCTAGACCTCATGTGGCTGGAGTGTGTCAGCAGTTCCTGCAAGATGAAGACATTGAAGCTATGGACTGGCCCGCCCGTTCCCCAGACCTGAATCTGATTGAGCACATCTGGGACATCATGTCTCGCTCCATCCACCAACGTCACGTTGCACCACAGACTGTCCAGGAGTTGGTGGATGCTTTAGTCCAGGTCTGGGAGGAGATCCCTCAGGAGACCATCCACCGTCTCATCAGGAGCATGCCCAGGCGTTGTAGGGAGGTCATACAGGCACGTGGAGGCCACACACAATACTGAGCCTCATTTTGACTTGTTTTAAGGACATTACATCAAAGTTGGATCAGCCTGTAGTGTGTTTTTCCACTTTAATTTTGTGTGTGACTCCAAATCCAGGCCTCCATTGGTTCATACATTTGATTTCCATTGATGATTTTTGTGTGATTTTGTTATCAGCACATTCAACTTTGTACAGAACAAAGTATTCAATGAGAATATTTCATTCATTCAGATCTAGGATGTGTTATTTGAGTGTTCCCTTTAGTTTTTGGAGCAGTGTATTTTTATTTTGTATCACATAAAAAAAGCCTGAACACAGTCTCTCACCATCATTGTCTGTTTTTGCAGCAGAGGGAGCTTGTTACCGAAATAAAGACATTTTGCCACAACAACAATCTGAATGGGGCTCCTGGCTTACTGCTTTGGTCTGCCGCCTCCAGGGATGGAGAGCCAAGATGAGAATTAAACATAGACTGCACACTGTAAAAAATTGTTCTTACAAAATAGGCCACATCAAGGTCCAGATCAACAGCTGTTGTCTCATAATAGGAAACCTCTGAAGATGAGAATAGTGCCATACCAAAAAAATGCCCCATTTTCCCAAATGTGTGCAGCCACCCTTTGTACACTTCCTATAAAAGTTTGACGTGGGCTTGTGTGGTTATGGAGCCAACCCAAAGCTGTCACTTCACATTGGAGGTGCATCTCCTCTGCCGGGTGTCACGCTCAATCTCTTCCCCTAGTCGCATAAGCTAGTTTCCCAGATTCTACACACACACTCACACACCAACATGAATTTCTAATCGCCATTGTTCTCACCTTTTTGCTCTTGAGCATACTTAAATGCGACATGTCATCTCCACACATCATCTAGCTCTCACTAAAAGCTCTCACTAAACAAGTGCACAACTAGACTGGCTCCAGACACAAATCTGTGTGAACAAACTGTAAAGGGTGTTGACTTGTCATCTTCAGTCACTCTCTCAGTGCTATGGTTGGCTGCAGCCCTTTTATCAAGTTCACGATTTAACTTTGTAAAGGCAATTTAACTTTATAAAGGCAATTTAACTTTGAAAGGCATCCGGTGTGCATATTCTTTAACTTAGGTACCGTCTGAAGGAATTTAGTGACAGCTCATGACAGGAACATAAGAAATACATTTTGAATGTTACTATATAATCTAAAATTATAGGTGTTAAAGAAGTTGAAATTAACCTAAATAGGTTAGGACATCGTAAATGGGTTACAAAAGTCTGATAGCTAAATTGCTGTTATCTTTGTAAAGAAAGACACTCTTCAGATTGAATTAATGGACATAGTCCTTAAAATGTTTCCAGCTTTTTCTTTTTTTTTTTTTGAAGGGTCACCCATGCTCACCGTGTCCCTGACAACTTTCATGCCCGTTTTCGTGCCCAGTCTCGGACCTACATCTACCGAATAGCACTGGGCGTCACCCACCACAGTCTGCTTCCTCTCACAGACGAGAATCTGTGCTGGAGCCTCCGCAACACGTGAGTGATCACGTCCCTGTTTGCACACCGTGTTTACTATTAGCCGCACAGCCTTTTTCATGCTTTATTTTATGAGAAATAAAGCATGGACTATGGCTTTGTTCTCAGAGCTCATGGAAAACAACTGGGTGTTAATTGCATGAATAATCCACATTGGGAATGGGGGAGCTACAAATTAGGGACTCTGAGAGGGGTTTTATGTAAGCTGACAAGCTGAAAGCAAACAAGAAGGAGGCAGAGGGAGAGAGGAGGGACGGCGTGTTCAAAGAGATAAAATGTTTAGGGCTTTGAAGCCTAAGCAGTGTTCTTCTGCCTGTGATTGTAAGGAGGGAGAATGAAGAAAAAACATTTGGGAGAGTATGTTTGAACATTTGTTCGCTCTTCTTGCTTCGCTCTATTTTTGTTCCTTTTTTAGGGAAAAGTAGGGCAAGATAAGCTTCGGGCTTATACACATGCTGAACAACACCCACGCATTTTAGCCAGGTTTCTTTTTTTTACACTCTCACTTTCCATTTTTTCATTTCTCCTTCTCTCATTTGTTCCTCAGTCTCTTCTAATTCTCCTTTCCCTAATTTCTCTCTCTATCAGCTGCTTTTTTATCCCTCCCTTATGTTCAGCCTTCATCTCGTCTTTTTGCCCCTGAGCATCTCTGCCTCAGCAGCGCCTCTTCGCTTTCTCTTTGATCTGCCGCGCCTCTCCCTCGTCATCACACCAGCTTTTCCACTGCAAGAAATATCAGATAGATTGCTAGTTCTCTGCTTGCCAAACATTTCTTTTTCCATTGAAATTAATGTGCGTTTTTATTTTCTGAAAGACGTTGAATGTCAATTATTTTCCAACTTTTTTTAGAGATGCGTTTTCCCCAGCCGATAAGGATTTTTGTTGTTCTTTGAAGTCCAATCTGCTCCTTCTGATTTTGACCCCGATGTTTCCCAATAAATCTACTCCAGCCACTGCAGTGTGCTTTGGGTAGCCCACTTGAGAGGGTGTACATTGCAGAACTTGAAGAACTTTCCAAATCCTCTTTGCAAATGGTTTTGGTGGTTGGTTTGGTGGCTTGTCATAATTGGGAGCACTCTCAGTGCAGAGAGATTAAAAAGATATAATTCTGCAACAGATAACCCGTATCTCCACTCTTTGGGATCGAACTCTATCCTCCAATGGATCAAAGCCTAAGCTTTCTTCTCAAGGTGGAGATTTTAAATGAGTGCATTAAGAACTTTAATTGGTCAGTCATACAGCACAGATCCACATTTCAATCCTCGCTGCATCACTCCCTCCAACCCCGTCTCTGTCAGCTCATATTTACGCAGCGAACGTGGCATGAAGCTGTGGAGAGTCGGAGCCATGCCCTCGCTCTCTCACATGGGCTTGTTCCTCAGAATATTAATATTATATCAGTTCATAGCAAACTGGAACAAGGAGGCCTAGAAATACATCATACTTAATGTGTGCTCATCATTCTGACCTCGCTGTTTAAACAACTTATTTTAAGGTTAGCATGAAGCAATCCCAATAAGCCCAGAAGGTACTGACTGAGGAAAACTTGCCTGCTGGGAACTGCATCATTTCTGCTTTTTAAAATCTAATGTTTTGTTTTTCAGAGAGCTGGATATAGACGCCATGCGTGAGGCTGCTGCCCTGCTGGTTGGGACTCATGATTTCAGCAGCTTCAGGGCAGTGAACTCTGACATGCCTTTTAAAAGCCCTGTGAAGACGATGGATGTTGTTGCCATACAGCCAGGGAGCTCCTTCGTACATTCACACTTTCACAGGTGGGCTGTAAAACAAGCAGTTGAACACAGCACAACTTTAACATGTCAATATATAGTTCTAGTGCTGATGCACTTTACATTTGCATTTCTAATATACTTATAACGCCCCATATATTTCTTGAAACTCTATGTAAAGATTTGTGAACGCCTTAAAATAAATTAATCTTGTTATTACAGCAGCTTAATCTCTCACTGACTTTTTTTAACCTTTTATGTAGTAGGGAAAAAAATCCAATGTTAAGAGTAAAAATGATTATTTTTTTATCTGCACCTTTAAAAATTCTTGAACTGAAGCATTTCTTTAGTGTTCACATTTTTAAGTTGATCAGAGTGTCTTGTGCTTTTAATTAGTAACCCAGCAAGTAACTCTTCCTGTTTTCTTATAATGTGACATGGCAGCCAATTTTCTTTTCAAAGAGGAAAAGACATACTGTATGTCATATGAAAATGTGCATTATCATAATCACAAAGGACTCCCTGGATGCCATATTTGGGAGGTTATTATATTTCAGTCATCATGCATTCATGCTGTGCATTACAGTGATATAAATGGCCGGATGGATGGACTTTAGTGCCCAAACCTACTGTAGCTTTGGCTACCGAGCTGCTGAACCTCATGGCTAGTGGTGAGGACAGTGAGAGCTTGGAAAAAGAGAGAGAAGGGTTTTATCTGAAAATGGATCTGATATCGTGTAGCCAAAGGTGTTCCTAAATAAAGAGCAAGAGTTGACGCTCCTTTGGTTTTCACAGAATGACTCCAACTTCCAAGTCCTGACTTGAATCTGTGGAGAGTGCTAAAAATTAGGGTGATGGAAGGGAGGCCTTCCAGCTTCAAAGATCTGAATCTCCATACCAAAGATAAGAAACAAAACTGGTCAGCAGTTATAAGAAGGGTTTCAATCTCGTAATGAAAATAAATATATTTTACCATTCATTACTGAGAAATATATAAACAATTTTTAACACTCCATTTTTTTTTTGCATCACTAGTGGCCTTGATTTTTTCTTTTTTTCCAAAGTAGGCAGACAAACTGACACTCTTTGTTCTTTGTTTTTGTATTTTGAGAAATGCCTGTCTCATTTTCCCATCAAAAGCAAACGTCTAGGTTTTATTAAAATCATTTTACATTCAAATCTGTCTGAATTTGCCCTTAAATACGTCTGGACTGCACCTTTTGAGCAAGCCGGCTAACTTTTTGCTGTAATTGCAATGCAAGAAAGAGCTGAGCTGCTAATAATTGGAAGCTGCCTATGACATTAGAGCTACACTATCTTGAGAAGCAAACGAAAAACATAATTAAATCTTTTCACTTTCTAATTTAATACCTTTTAAACAGCTGACGCCCCCTGCTGTTAGATCAGACAAGGAGATATGTTGTTTGTGTTAATTAAGTAGCTGTGGGTGATTATGTATTAAGCAGGTTTATGTACTTTAGACAATGAGGATTCAGTATAATCCATTGCAGAGATGTTGAGCACCATGCGGGCTGTGGGAGATTACATTTCCGTGGGGGTCGCTCTGTATGCCCAATAACACTTCCATGAGCATTAATTATTAATCCTGAAAATATGGTGAACGATAGAGGAAGGTTAGCACTTCTCAGAATAAATGTCATTTCCTTTGCGCTAACCCCCGACACATGTGGTCCGCTGGGTAACCCTGGAGGACACGCTGTGACCTCCAGGGTTAAAAGGTCTGGGACACATTCTCCAAGCAAGCTTCCATGCTTGCATTTCTACTAAATTTAAGTCTTTTGCATATTTTAGAATCGGGGGTTGATGTGGGCCAACACCGGTTTAGAAAGCTTGCAGTTGAGTCAAGTGTTCATTTTTTATGACGGTCACTATTCTAAGTAACTGTGATAAAATAAAAAGTGACTAAGTGATGAATTATTGAGAGATGTCAAAGGTTGGTGTAAATATTTTATCCTAAAACAGGCCAGTGTAAGGAAATGTGTTCTTTCCCACCGGTTGTAGATAGTAAAACTTAAGGTGGTGTTTTGTTTCCTTTTGTATGAAGCTGATCTCCTTTTCCTACACAAATAAACCACTCTGAAATGAAATGACATGCACAGAAAATGTCTGTTATTAAAAATACATTACATGCAGTTGGTACTTAAAAGAAATCATTGGCAGCTTTGTGTTTTCTAATAAGTGACTTATTGTTTCAGATCATCTTATCAGTCCTCTGGGCCAAAAACAGTAATCCAAAATACTCCTGAGAGGCAAAAATACATTTTTTCCCTTATCATTGCACACATTCAACCATACTAACATGCTTATGTCACAGTAGATAACAGAATATTGCATGTATATCTGCCAGCTTAGGCAGAAAAACAGAGATCTGTCTAACGTTGCTTTAAATATGTCCAAAGATGGTGTCCTACACACACTGCTTCCAGCCCTTCCTCTACTTTTTTTTATACGTCAAATGCAATCAGACAGCAAGCTGCGAGTCAAATTTTCATGTGACCCAATTCCTGCTACATGTCTGTATGTTTCTGTACCGAAATAAAAAAAAGGAGAAATAAAAAGGCTGCTCTAATTTTAATGCTGAGAAATAATGGATTGTTTTCTATGTCATCCCTCATAATCCCAGGCTTTTGTGGTATTTTCATGATGTGACATTTAACCAAATGCATGCATCAAAGGACTCTTGAATTTTATCTGATGTGTGGAGTGAATGTCACAAGCCTAAAAATCATCCTCTATCCAGGCGAGGGCTCTGCCTGAAATGTCTAACAAGGGATATTTTTACCTTTTTTTTTTTTTCCTGGTTGTCTGTAAGAATAATTACATCAGTCCTAAAATCATTAAACATGACACCCAGTCTCAATCCTTCTTTTTGTTAATTTAGCCCCAATGATGGAATTAAGACTTTAAATTAACATTATAAATACTGTGTGTATATATATTGCTGCTAACACTACCTTTATTTTTGCAGAGAGATACAGTTCTGGGAGCTGACCTTTAAAAGTCGATCTTTTCTCTATAAGCAGGTTTGTTGCCCTTATCTCTTTCAAATGCCTGCTGTATAAATATGTGTGTGTCTGATTTTGGTCAAATTAAATTTAATGAATAGATTGTAAAATTCTCCTGTTGACCTTTAAACGCCTCAGTGGCCTTGCACCTTTAAATCTCTCTGATCTACTTCAACCTTATGTTCCTCCTCGGGTACCGAGATCATCTGATCAGCTGCTTTTGGTTGTCCAGAAAACTAGGTTGAAGCTTAGAGGAGAAAGGGCTTTTTCAGTCGTGGCTCCTAAACCCTGGAACAGGCTCCCCTCCAACGTTAGACAGGCCTCTTCACTTCTTGTTTTTTTAATCTTTTATAAAAACACATCTGTTTTCCCTGCGTTTTGACCCAGTGTGAGTTGTTTTTAGTATTTTATTGCTCTGTGTTCTTTGTTTATTCTTCTTCTGATGCTTTTAAATTCATTTTTTTATTCTTTTAATCACTGCTTTTGCCATCTATTGTTTAGCACTATGGTAATGTATTGTTTTAAATGTGCTTTTATAAATTAAATCTGACTTCACTTGACTTCATTGTGAGTAGCACCCTCTGCTGGAAATGGCTGAGTCATATGGATCAAAACCGGCTTGTTCTAAAACCTGCAGTGATGTTTGGTGTAAAACCGGAGAGTGAAGGTGCGGTTGTTTGACCCAGGTGCGGAGGATGACGGGAGCCCTGGTGGCTGCAGGTCGGGGACTGTTGTCCGTGTCTCAGGTCAAACAGATCCTGGACAGTCGGGATACTCTGGCCTACCCTCAGGGTGTGGTTGCTCCAGCCCAAGGCCTCTTCCTTAAAAGTGTAGATTACGAAGAGTCGGGTGAGTGAGAATCCCTCTGAATCTTTACTAATATGTAATATCCCTTTTCTTGCAACTGCACTTGCCTTTCAGTTTAATGTTAAAAGCACATTTCTTATCTCATCTAAAAGCTTTAAAGACTCTTCACTCTATGACAGCTAATTGAAAAATAATACATGGAAAACTGAACGTATAAAATATTCTCACTTTTGCTGTTCATAACGTTACTTATACGTTTAAAAAAATCTTAAACTTCTTTTAAACTTTTTTTTCGAATGCAAATGAACAGGGGAAGCCTAAAAATCACCCAAACACTGTTTGCTCTATGAAGGCTAACTACTCTACCATAATCCAGCTTCAAACACCAAACAAACTGTAAACAAGCTCCCAAAACATTGGAATATAACTATATTCCTCCGGTTTCTAATATATTTAGCTTTTTCTGTAAAATCAGTTAGTTTTTGATTCAGTGTTTAGTTTCCACCTAAACCTAATGGCATTACCCACTCTACTGCTAAGCAGAGCCAACACTTTCCATCATTTATGTAATAAAAACTGTTCCGACTGGTACATTTTTAACATTTCACAAAATGAAATTCGGTTTCTTCACTGACCAACGTCATTGTTTTTACAACATGTATAAATGTAATTTGCACAAAACTACAGCTATGACACCAATCAGATGATTCTACTCTGAGCATGTGAGGGAGTCGAGATGAAGCGCTAACAAAGTATCTTCACAGGTTTATCAGCAGACACGGATCATTGCTCACCACTTTGTACCTTATGTTTTATTAGAGTAATGTAGCTGTTCAAAAATGGGAAAGAATTTCAGGTTTTCAACATCTACATTTCCTCATAATATAAAAAATATATAATAAATATAAAAAGCTCCATGGATACTGCAGAATACTGAGTTCATGAAGTCGAAGAACTTTGAAGCCATCAGGCTAAAGTGATCATTATTGATACACAAAAATAGCTGCGCAGCAGAGTCCACTGCTGCGTCCAAAATGTAAGCTAAAATTGCTCAGGGAAGGAAGAAGTCTTCTCCCCATAGACAGAAAGACTGTAGATGTTCCACTGAGTCAACTTTTCCTTTAGATTTAAGTTTATGTAAGAATCGTTCACTGAATAGAAAAGATTGGGTCAGCAAAAACGCAAAAAGTTATTTTCTTTGACTAACATGCTACAGTAAATATTCATAATGGCAGGAGAAAAAAGTAGTTTTACCAGTTTTCCTGTTTGGTTTTAATGCAATATTTGCAGAAAGATTTAAGGAGGATAAATATAATAATGAATAGTAAATAACAGTTGCACTGCATGGCTTACAAGGCAAATATTCAATTTAATTCAGTTTATTTATATAGCGCCAATTCACAACACATGTCGTCTCAAGGCATTTCACAAAAGTCAGGTACATACATTCCAATTAATCTTAATCATTGAACAGTGCAGTCAGATTCAGTTATTTATTCAAATTGGATAAAAAGTTTTTCTATCTAAGGAAACCCAGCAGATTGCATCGAGTCAGAGATTTGTAGCATTCACTCCCTCCCGGATGAGCATGTAGAGACAGTGGACAGTCACTGGCGTTGACTTTGCCAGCAATCCTCATACTGAGCATGCATGTAGCGACAGTGGAGAGGAAAAACTCCCTTTTAAGAAGAAAAACCTCCAGCATAACCAGGCTCAGTGTGAGTGGCCCATCTGCCACGACCGACTGGGGTGTTGAGAGAACAGAGCAGAGGACACAAAGAGAAAAAAGAAGCACTGATCCAGGAGTACTTTCTATGGGAAGGAAAAGTAATGTTAGTGGATGTAGCTCCTTTAGTCGTTTCCACCTAGAAAGAAGGAACCAGATAAACTCTGAGCCAGTTTTCAAGTTTAGAGTCTGAAGAGAGCACATAGAGTTAGTTACAGTAAAAGCTCAGTCAGTAGCTATGTCTGGAGAGAGAAAGGGTTAAACACTAAAAGACAGGGCATGTGGAATCATCGGTTAGGAAGGTGAGCATTAAGTTGTTGCCAGCAGAAGCTTGGAGGATTCCCCTCTCCAGAAAGGTGTCACAGGTAGACACAGAGTCAGGCCAGGTGTAGCTTCTAGGAAGAGAAAAAGAGAGAGAACAAAGTTAAAAGCTGAAATAACAGCAAATAATACAAAATTGAAGAGTAGTGTGAGAAAGTAACGAAGGGGTGAAAGTGGTCATTTTGTCCTCCAGCAGCCTAACCCATAGCAGCATAACTACAGAGATAGCTCAGGATAACTTACCCCACTCTAACTATAAGCTTTACAAAAAGGAAAAGTTTTAAGCCTAGCCTTAAAAGTAGACAGTTTGTCCATCTAGAGCCCACGTCGGCCATTGTTATACTAAAAACCACAAATTTGGGATACCTCTCTCTGTCAGATTGGCCATAACCATTGGGAAAAAGGGGGGGTCATACAGGTAGAAAAAATGGACGGTGTTTTTTGCACCTCAACCAAAAAACTGAGCCGGGTTTAGGCTAACCCTGACTCCCCTTACTCCACCAAAAAGGGGAGAAGAAGACGGAGCTAAAATAAGGAAAGATAGCCCAGGATAACCTAAGCCACTCTAACTATAAGCTTTACAAAAAAGGAAATTTTTAAGCCTAGCTTAAAAAAGTAGACAGGGTGTCCGCCTCACGGACTAAAACTGGGAGCTGGTTCACAGGAGAGGGAGCCTGATAACTAAAGGATCTGCCTCCCATTCTACTTCTAGGGACTCTAGGAAACCCCAGAAAAACCTGCAGTTTTTGAGAAGGAAGTGCTCTGTTGGAAACGTATGGAACAATCAGATCTCTGATGTATGATGGAGCTAGATTATTAAGGGCTTTTATGTGAGGAGGAGAATTTTTAAATTAAATTCTGGATTTAAAACAGGGACCAATGAAGGGAAGCTAAAGTAGGGGAAATATGATCTCTCTTTTAATTTTCATCAGAAACCTTGCTGCAGCTTTTAAAATTAGCTGAAAGCTTTTAACTGCATTTGTGGACATCCTGATAGTAAAGAATTACAATAGTCCAGCCTTAAAGTAACAAATGCATGGACTATTTTTTTTCGCATCAATCCGGACAGGATTTTTTCTAATTTTGGGGCAATGTTCCGTAGATAAAAAGGAAATCCTAGAAACCTTTTTAATTGGGATTTAAAAGTCCGGGTAAAAAAATAACCCCAAAGGTTTTTTTTACTTTATTACCGGGGTCAATTAACCCATCCAGGCTAAGTGATTGACTAAGCATTTTTTTTTTTTAAAGACTCCTCAAAGACAACAACTTCTGTTTTGTCTGAATTTATAAGCAAAAAATTAAAGTCATCCAGGTTTTATATCTTCAAGACGTGCTTGTAGTCTATCTAAATTGTTTGGGCTCATCAGGATTTATGGATAAGTAAAGCTGAGTATCATCAGCGTAACAGTGAAAAATTTATTGTATGCTGCCTGAAAAATTTTACCTTTTGGAAGCATATATATAAAAAGAGAATTGGCCCGAGTACTAAAAACCCTGTGGTACTACACAATTAACCCTGGAGTTTAAAGATGATTTATCATTTACATGAACAAACTGGAATCTGTCAGAAAAATAAGATTTAAACCAGCCTAGTGCTGTTCCCCCTGATCCCAAAGCATATTCCAGCTTTTTAAAGAAATTATGGTCGATTTAATCAAAGCAGCACTGAGATTTAAAAGGACAAGTACAGAAAAAAGTCCATTATCTGAGGCGATAAGAATATCATTAGTGACTTTCAGCAGAGCTTTTTCAGTGCTATGATGAGCTCTGGAGCCTGACTGAAACTCTTCAAACAGGTCATTGCTGTGAAATGCTCACACTTTTGATTAGCAACTTTTTTCTCAAGAATTTTAGATAAAAAGGAAATTTGGATATCAGCTGTAATTTATCAAGTCATCTCGATCAAGTGAAGGGTTTTTAAGCAAAGGTTTAATTTTACAGCTACCTTAAAATGGGGGTTACATATCCATTTTACAAAAAAAAATTAAATCAACTAAAAGGGGGCTGGTAATCAGGGGAAAACTTCCTTTTAAAAATTGGTTTGGGAGGGGTCTAACTTACAATTTGAAGGTTTAGATGAAGCTAATTTTTTCTGATAACCAGGAAGCTCCACAGGATCAAAACAGCCCCAAACACAGATCAGGTTCTACAGTTACTTCCAATGTTGTCTCACTTGTTGGGGAATGAAGTAATCTTTTTTGGGAGTAATGTCAAAGTTTTTTTATTTTTTTAGAATCAATTTTTTTTTGGAAGAATCTCAAAAAGTCATGACTGCTAAGAGCTAAGGGAGTGGATGGCTCAACAGAGCTATGACTCTGTGTAAGTTTAGCAACTCTACTAAAGGGGAGAAACCTAGGATTATTCTGTTCTCTTCTATTTAAAAATGAGAAATAAATTTCTGGCTTGGCGAAGTGTCTTTTTTTACAACGTGGTATTTTTTCCCAATTTAAATAGGAATCCCCTAGGTGTGTGGCGCATTTTTTCTCCAATTTCTAAAATGTGTTTTAAATACGCAGCTCTGAATTAAACCAGGGGGCAGCCCCCCTATGAATAATTACTTTTTTTTTTAAGGGGGCTGCATTGTCTAAAAGCACCACGCAATGAGAAGTAACACTATGAAAAAGAAATCAATTTTTAAGGGGGAGAAAAAAAGAAATTGCCCTCCACTGGGGTTTTTTTGTGATAATGAGAAAATTAAAAGTGGAAAAAAGATTTTTTTAAAGGTTGTTACAGCATTTCGATAATGATCTATTTTATGAAAATTTTTTTCAAGGGTGGGTGCTCTGTTAAATTAAAAATCAAAGGTTATTTAAAAAATGGGCAGCAGGACAGGATTTGAGAAAATATTGTTATGGGGCATTAACCCCAAGCCAATGGGCAGCACAAGGTCCAGAGAATAAAACAAACGTGGGTAGGTTTTTTAAGTTTGAGCAAAGCCAATTGAGTCTAAGATACCCCAAAAGGCTATATTAAGCTATCCTTCGTGTCAAAATGAAAGTTAAAATCCCTACTATAATAACTTTACTTTTTAACATTAAATCGGATAAAAAATTCTGAAAACTGATCTAAAACGAGAGTAAGGGCCTGGTGGACGGTACAAAACAACAAACAGAAGTGGTTTTAGTGCTTTGCAATTTGGACGAGGAAAACTAAGGATTAAATATTCAAAAGAGTTGAAGCTATTGATTGGTCAGGGACTAGTCAATAAATTGGACTGAAAGAAGTATGTTATTGCATAAAACATAAATGACTCAGGAAGTACTTATTAGTATGTTTCCTTTTATTAGACAATAATTTTATTCATTTCAAAGTTGCGTAGTTTTTTTGTAATATTTACAGTACATAAAATCTACAACTGAAACCTTGTCTCTTTTTCTTCATAAATAACTATAGTTTAAGCCTACGTTATTAATTTGATACTAGGCATATTTTGCAGTACTGGACAATTTTCATTTGATTACGAATATTCCTAATTTATTATATAGAATCTACAATATAGGACCACATAACTGGCTTATTTTTTATCATCCTGTTGTATTTTACAGGATTTTATTATTGACATGCTGTCGTATTTCCCATAGTCTCAGGGTAACTCTTTGTCTCTGCTTTCCTCAGATCTGCAATTCTTCCAACAGCCTGACTCTACTGACGAGCCAAATAACTCATGCTACCTGAACAAGTAAATATTTGCTAGATTTTTAAACTCTGTAAGAAACTGAATATAATAAAGTTGTTTTTAAATAACATCTTTCTTGAGTTATTGACTGTGCAAGAACATTGGTTCTCAGACAGTGGTATTTTAGCGGTATTCAGGAGGAATTTTGGTTCCGAATGATTTAGAAGTAAATTTAAAAAATGCAGAGTTATGTTCATCAAAATTATTTCTACATGCTAAATGGCAGAATGAGTTTTTTTTCTATAATTTTAGGAGATTACATCCAACCATCGTCTACACCCAAAACAGAGACACACGAAACAAAAAAAACTGTACACACACCCATTCACTACGAAGGGCAATTTAGAGACCCCAGTTAACCTAACATTCATCTTTTTGGACTGTGGGAGGAAGCCGGAGTACCCGGTGAGCACACACACATGCATAGGGAGAACAGGCAGAAAGACCCCAGGTTGGGATTTGCACCAAGGACCTTTTTGCTGCAAGGCAACAGTGCTAGCTCTGCCACTGAGCATACATTTCCTTTGTTTTTGGTAGGTTTGCTTTATAAACTGTATGATTGGGTTAAAAGTTTAATTTTTTTCTCCACAAGCTTCTCATAGTAGGTTGGTGGAGTTTTAGCCCATTCGTCTTGACAGAACTGGTGTAACTGAATCAGGTTGGCAGTCCACCTTGTCCACACACCTTTTCAGAGGACATCAGATCTGAACTTTGTGATGGTCACACAAAAACATTGACTTTGTTCTCCTCAAGCCACTGTAACTAATTTGGTGGTTTGAATAGAGCCATTGTCCATTTGGAAGATACACTTGTGCCCAAGTTTTCACTTCCTGTTTGAGGTCTTCTTTCAGTATTGCTACATAAACTTCTTTTCCCCATGACGCCATCTATTTTTGTTAAGTGCACCAGTCCCTTCTGCTGCATCACGTCCACACAACACAATGCTGCCACCCCCGTACTTCGCAGTTGTGATGGTGTTCTCGGGTATGGAAGCTTCCCCATGTTTCCTCCAAACGATGGTCATTATGGCCAAACGCTTACGTTTTAGTTTCATCAAACAGGACATGTCTCCAAAAATTTAATGTCTTTGACTCTGAGTTTGAAAACTGTAATCTTTTTATGTTGCTATTATTGTACTGACTTCTTCCTTATTGAAAGGCCTATCAGTCCTTGTTTCACTCTGGATGATGGCACTCTTACAACTTCAGCCAGCTTCTTTGGAGGGTCTTTTGCTTGTGTTCTGGGGTTGATGCACACATCTTGCACCAAACCACTTTCATCTCTGGGACACAACCCATGTCTTTCCTGAAAAGTCGGATGGCTGAACATTCCCGGATTGTTAATACTTGCATACAATTGTTTGAACTGATGAACCTTGCCATCTTAATGATGATTCCATGTTAACTCAAATGTTGTGAATTAATCCATGAGACACTCACAAAGCCATGACTTAGTCTAAGTATTTCCAAATTTTCTAAAGGCATAGTCATCCTAGTGGAAACAGTTTAGGTAATCTTAATTTACCCAAAACAGGACATGTGTGTTCTGATTCACTCTGTTTTTATACAGTGTAATTGTCTTGTTTTGACTTTCATCAATTATACAGTGAAAATGGATGTGTATCTCGTCTTTGACATAGTGCAAAGTAAAGAAAGCACAAAACCTATGGTATTACCGTTTTAAAATGTTGGTGTATACGGCGGTTCTTATGGGTAGTACTGCTTCAAATAAGCAATTGAGAACAACTTGAATCTCTATGTCCATTTAATTCAACATATTAACAATACATAATTGTGTTCATGAACGCAGCTCAGCTTACACAACACCACACACCTTGAACCTATCATTGGCTACTACGGACACAATTTGCTTAATGCCTGTTTAGTCAATTTATACATTTATGAACTGGGTCCATAAAATCATCAAAACAAGATGTACTACAAGTGGGAAGCCTGGGTGGGGTGGGGTGGGGTGTTGTTCCTCAGCCAAAACCGCTGTGTCCATGGCTCTCACAAGTAGGCATTACACTACGGGTCAACAAAGTGCACACAAACACACAAACACTCATAATGTATACATCCGGTTGTCCTAATAAAACTGCATACACCACTTTAAGTGTTGAGAGCATTCTTCAGCTCATCGTTTCATAGTCACCTCTTAATTTGTCTGCATCTGTTCAGCTGGTTTTGTTTCAACGAGAGGTCCATTAACAGTCCGTTAAGCCCAGAATACCACCAGTTATCTTCTTCGCTCTGATGATTGAGGCTTGTTGCAGGTTCACACTGACCGGTAACTGGCTCCGATGCTCTAGTGTTTGACCCGAAATGTCAGACATTACATTTGAGATATATATATATATATATATATATATATATATTTGTTTCCAACAGTCACCCAAGGTTAACAGATTTACAGCGCCTTGCAAAACAATTCATACAATTCCATGTCACATTGTGTCTTGTTGCAACCATGAACACCAATGGATAGTTTTGGGATTTCTGGCGATAGACCAGCATAAACTAGTGTAAATTGGTGGAAGGACAAGGGTGCCTGGTTGTCAAAAAACACATTAAGGAAAAATAAAGTGTACATTTGTATTCGACCCCCGATACCCCAGCAAAACACTTGAGACCAGTCCACCGTCCAACAGGACAACAACCCTAAACAACCAGAGCTGCACAGGAATGGCCTAGTCAAAGTCTAAACACAAATCCAATTAAAACGAGTGTCAAGACTTAAAAAAAAGATGTTCACAGAGGTTATCCATCCAGTCTGACTGGGCAGGGTAAAAATATCAAAAAAAAAAACTTTTGCAGAAAAAATTTTTTTTTTAATTTGCAGAACCGATGAAAATGCAGCCCTTAAAGACCGCATCTGCAGTGAAAGGTGGCTGAATACACATCGTAAAAATTAGAAAGGCACGTGTCTTTCCTTCCAGTTCACAATTATGGTCTATCGCATACAATTTCAATAAAATACATTAAAGAATCCTTTTGCGAGGTGCTGTAGACTCACTGTATTCTATCAAAATTAAACCACATTAAGAATTTTTTTTGCACTTCTTAGAAGTGACAAATCTAAATACTGTACTTGTTTTCTGTTCACGCAACCATGTTGGAGCAACACAGCGAGTCGGATTAGCATAGGTCCTTTAGTTCAATTCAGCATTTGGTTTTAAAAAAAATTCACACACCCATAATTAAAGACTTGCCATAATTCAATATATATCAAAATTTCAAGTGTTAGTCAGAATATTAAGCCCAATATCTTAAAATATCAATATCAAAATCCTATGCGTATATATAATGCACTTGAGGAAGGCATTGCGTATTTATTTTGTAACTCACAATCCTTTGAACAGCACAGTCTAAGTGAAGAACAGGAACTGCGTGAGGTCTGAACTGGAGACCCTGATTAGAAAACGTTGGATGGGGACAGCGAAGACATGAAAAAAAAACGACTCACACCAGACCGTGCAGGTCACATTTTAGACGTGAGATTTTATGAGTCTGCTTTAGAAACAGAAGACTACTTGTGATTAATGGCTGCCAGGACTGTTCAGATAGTGGCCATTCTGGCTTTTAAAAATGATTTAATTGATGTGTGGCTTGTGGTGATGGCTGACAGATGATTAGTGGCTAAACAAAGACAAAGCTTTATGCCTGTGGGTTAAAATTTCACGCAGCCGATTTGGCATCTGACTACACACCCTGATGCTAGAGACGAGGTTTTTCCAGGATTAATTTGTGTTATGAGAATACATACGATAGCATTTGATAATGTCTATCACAGGCTGATAAGTTTGCATAGACCCTTAAATCCTAATCCTCACCACCTAAAAATCAAAATGATTTGAACTACCACTTAGAGCAGCATACCCAACTTCACCCTTTGTACCGACGCTCTGCTACGTTTTCTTCTAAAGCATTCGTACTTTAAATGCTTGTTGTTATTAAATTTGGAACTTGTGAATCTTCATATAATCACTGGAAAGTTACAAAAATTCACAAGTTTTCAAATAACTTGATTACTTTTAGAGCATTAAGATCCATACACAACATTGAACTTACAGACTTTATTAAAAAAGTGTACAAAGAGTGAAATGGGGTATGTTCCAGAGATTTAGAACAAAAAAAAATAAAAACTTGTCTGAAAGGAGACACGTCCACGTGTAAACATAAGATTTGAGGGTGTGGTTCTGCTCTTTTCTCTGACAGCTAAAATAAAAGCTTAAAACAAAAGCGTAGAGTCCTTGGAGATTGAGGAGGGGGAGGGAAGTTGAGCTTTCTTCACTGGACCATAGGTTTCTTTTAGTTGGCAATTTTCTCAATTTCATCCAGATCATCTGTGTCTAGTCTTTCAATTTTCTTATCTGTAGAGAAAGAAAGAAGATTACAGCAGGGCAGCAGATCAGAGACATGATCCAATGTGTCTACAAGAAGCGGCTTAGACTTACTGAAATGCTCCTGGATCCTGTTGAGGATGTTCATGCTCATCTTGCTGTCCACCATGTTGATGGCCAGTCCCCGTTTCCCAAATCGACCAGTGCGCCCAATCCTGTGCAGGTATGTCTCGTTATCGGGGTTACCGTCTTTGTCAACTGGCAAGTCGAAATTGATCACCACAGAAACCTGCTCCACATCGATGCCTGCATGTGAAAAACATTGGGGGGCAAATTTAAACAAAGAAAACAGAATCTGACCAAACACTTTATTTTTTGACTTCTCTGGTAACCTACATAAGCAGACTGATGACGCAGATTTATAACTGATACCCAACAGTGAATCCATTTTAAAGTCCGACCAAGCAGAATGACACAAAAGTCACAACTGGTGATGATTTAGGACACAGAAACATGCAGCGGTCTTTCTCTGCATATTTTGAGCTGCAATCTTTGGCCAAGTTTATACTCTACAATTTCAAGCACTAATCGCCTCCAGATCAAGCCTACACCTTTCTTTTCCTCTCCATCTTTACCTCGAGCACAGACATTTGTGGTCACCAGGACTTTCTCCTTTCCATCTCGGAATCGCTCGATGACGGCAGCTCTCTGCTCCACCTGCATTTCGCCACTGAGCAGCGCCACCTGATGGCCTTCTCTGGACAACTCCCCTGCAAGCCAACCTGCAGTCTTCCTTGTCTGGATTATGCAGGAGAAAATAAAACAGGAGTGTGCTGTAGCTGCTTAGCAAGGAAAATAACAATGAGCTTGACTGTATTCATACAGATGCTGAGAAGAGAGTGGGAATAATGAAGATCCAGGTTTTTCACAGCAGAGTTACAGTGTGGAAAATAAGTATTTGAACACTTTGCAAGTTCTCCCACTTAGAAATCACGGAGGGGTCTGAAATTTTCATCTTAGGTGCACGTCCACTGTGAGCGACATAATCTAAAAAAAAAAAATCCGGAGATCACAATGTATGATTTTTTAAAATAATTTGTGTGTTACTGCTTCAAATAAGTATTTGAACACCTGCGAATCATAGCATAAAGACACCTGTCCACCCCACACAATCAGTAAGACTCTAACTACTAACATGGATGAGACCAAAGAGCTGTCCAAAGACACCAGAGACAAAATTGTAGACCTCCACAAGGTTAGAAAGGGCTACGGAGCAATTGCCAAGCAGTTTGGTGAAAAAAGATCAACTGTTGCAGCAATTATTAGAAAATGGAAGAAGCTAAACATGACTGTCAATCTCCCTCGGACTGTGGCTCCATGAAAGATCTCACCTCGTGGCGAATCAATGAACCTAAGAAAGGTGAGGAATCAGCCCAGAACTACAGGGGAGGAGCTGGTCAATGACCCGAAGAGAGCTGGCACCACTGTTGCCAAGGTTACTGTGGGTAATACACTAAGACGTCATAGTTTAAAGTCATTAATGGCATGGAAGGTTCCCCTGCTTAAATCAGCACACGTCCAGGCCCGTCTTAAGTTGGCCCATGACCATTTGGATGATCCAGAGGAGTCATGGGAGAAAGTTCTGTGGTCAGATGAGACCAAAATAGAACTTTTTGGTTTTAATTTCACTCGCCGTGTTTGGAGGACGAAGAATGATGAGTACCATCCCAAAAACACCATCCCTACTGTGAAGCATCATGCTTTGGGGGTTTTTCTACACATGGGACAGGACGACTGCACTGTATTAAGGAGAGGATGACCGGGGCCATGTATTATACGATTTTGGGGAACAACCTCCTTCCCTCAGTTAGAGCATTGAAGATGGGTTGTGGCTGGATCTTCCAACATGACAATGACCTGAAGCACACGGCCAGGATAACCAAGGAGCGGCTCTGTAAGAAGCATATCAAGGTTCTGGAGTGGCCTAGCCAGTCTCCAGACCTAAACCCTATAGAAAATCTTTGGAGGGAGCTCAGACTCCGTGTTTCTCAGCGACAGCCCAGAAACCTGGCTGATCTGGTGAAGATCTGTGTGGAGGAATGGGCCAAAATCCCTGCTGCAGTTTGTGCAAACCTGGTAAAAAACTACAGGAAACGTTTGACCTCTGTAATTGCAAACAAAGGCTACTGTACCAAATATTAACATTGATTTTCACAGGTGTTCAAATACTTATTTGCTGCAGTAACACAAAAATAAATTATTTTAAAAATCATACATGGTGATTTCCGGACTTTTTTTTTTTTTTTAAGATTATGTCTCTCACAGTGGACATGCACCGAAGATGAAAATTTCAGACCCCTCCATGATTTCAAAGTTGGAGAACTTGCAAAATCACAGGATGTTCAAATACTTAGTTTCCTCACTGTATAACTAACAAACTATGTTAAACAGGAAAATCTTATTGCTGGAGACAAATATACAATAAATCACTTGAATCCATGTTTTTTATTGCAGGAACTGTAAGAAAATAAACTCACATGGCAGAAGATCATGGCCTGAGCGATGGTAATGGCACCGTAGATGTTACAGAGGGCTTGGAACTTCTCCTCCTTGCTGTTGCAGAGCACAAAGTACTGCTTGATGGTGTCCAGCGTCTCCTCCTCTCTCTTCAGCTTGATGATGTTGGGATCGGGCACGATGCGCTGTGCGAAGTTCCAGACGCTCTCTTCAAACGTGGCTGAGAACAGCAACATCTGGCAGTTCCTAGGCAGCATCCTGCAGAGTGAAGATGTGGACAATCATAAAACTGTTAACAGGAAGCTTTTCAGACTAACTGCGTCAATTATAAACGGTGCTGCTGTGCATACTGGCTGTACTGGGAAAAACAATCTTGGCTTTTGTCGCATTTTTAACTTTTATGAGGCGCATTGCACAACTTAGTATCTTCAGCTGTTTGAGAGATGCTGTATAGCATTCTTATAATCAATAGATGTGCACAAAGCCAGAAAGTATAAGTCTGCAATACCAGAACCTTTTTTTCTGGTCAAGGTTTAAAGTGCAGCCTTTGAAAACCCGCTAGGTGTCGCACTTGAGCAGGAGTCTGTAACCTGCAGATCTGGAGCATTTATAAATCCAAATGGTGAGCTTAGTGTGTTAATGCAATATGTGCACATAGAAAATCCACAGAAGAAACACACTAATGCAGTTTTTTATGACATTTTCTTTGTAACCATCTGTAACAAACTACGTGTTTTTCATCTTCATTTTCCACAAATATGCAACATCCTGTCAAAGAACATGTATACATTCCTTTGTTGTAAAGCACTTTGTTCTAAAAGATCAAACCTAAAAACATTTGAACTTATTTTACCATGAAACACCATTTATATTGCAATTATTTATGCATCCTGTTTGAGCGATCAAGTAGGTTTTGGGGCTCAAGACGAATAGTGGCTGTTTTTATTGTAAAGACTACTGACCTCTGCACTACAGCATAAGGATAAATGACTCCCAGTAAAACCTATAAAGACAATCTGGTTAAAAACTGACCTATTAATTTTAAAATTAGAACCTTTTTGTTGGAGATCTAACAACTAAGTAGGTTTTCTGTTAATGCAAAACAGACTGGAAAAATCCAACACTGCAAAGTAAAATACAGGGTTTCCAAAACACAACTCGTTATATAAATTCCCTCCTTTTACAGACACAAATCTCTGGAATTTTTTGTTAGTTTCTTAAGATGGATTTGTGAATTTGTGCTCTGATGTAGGTATTCTGTATGCTGCCGTCCATGAATGGCTCCTAACATCCAACTTCCACAAAACATTGATAGAGAATACAATGAGCATCTAAGATTCTATTTTCTTTTTCAATATATGGCTAAAATTAAGAAAAAAACATTTATTTTCCATTCAAATAGTTCATTTAAAATTCTGAGGGGATATTATTTTGCAAGTTTGTCTCAATTTACCTCTGGATTCGGATACTCTGATCCTGGTGTCCCTGTGTGGCGATCATGACGTCGGCTTCATCCAACACAAACACTCGGATCTTTTTGGGATCTATAAATTTGAATTTACTGCACCAGTCCAGCATTGTACCGGGTGTACCGATAACGATCTGTTCCTGCAGTTTCATGCCTCGCTGCACTGGAAAAGAAAAAGACAAGAGTTTTCATGATTAGACGAAGCAAAAGGAACAACTCGTTTTGACAGTGATGTGCTGTAAGGAGACTCACACTTATTCCCTCTGATGGCATAAACTAGTTTGACTTCAGGATAATATTTGCCCATCTGCTCGATAACTTTACCGGTCTGAAGTGCCAGTTCATACGTTGGTGACACACACAAGCACTGGTGGAGAATAAAATGTTGCAGCTTAATTAGTGGTGTGTTGAAGTCGCATTTTCACATAAACACGTTAAAGTATGTCTAACCTGGGGATATTTGTTGTTGGGGTCGACGTGGCTGAGCATTGCCAGGACAAAGGCGGCCGTTTTCCCCGTTCCTGACTGAGACTGAGCAATCAGATTCTGTGGACTTCAGGAAAACATTCCAAAATTAGATTCCAAGCAGCAAAACAGCTTGGACTAGAAGAGCACTTTTCAAAAAAGCCTGAAGCACCAACCAGAGGCTTTTCTGAGATGTATAAAAAACAAAATATACTCACGGCTCAGCCAGCATCATAGGTAAGGCGGTTTCTTGGATTTTAGATGGTCGATTGAACCCCATGGCATATACGCCCTGTAGAAGCTGTGGTTTGCTGCAACAAAATAAAAAACAAAGCAACTGGTTTTAGTGTTTTTTTTATTATTTAATTTTACAGCATTTTGTACCGTGTGACACTGTTTTGATGGTAGTACAGCAGACATTTTAAAGTAGCCGTTGTCTAATTTAAGGAAATTGAAGAAATGAAGCAAAAAGTATTTCAAAAGTTGCAGGTGTATAAGGTTTGGTGTTGAGAAACCTGCCTGCCCTGCACAGAGTCCTGACCTCAACCTTCTTGAACACCTTGGGGATGAATTAGAGCAGAGGCTGTAATTCTGGTTTTTTAATCCAACTATAAACACACACCTAAACCTTGTTGAAGATGTTTACAGAATAGTTAAAGTTGCCATTGCTGGCAACGGTGGGTTAATGAACTATTTGGACCTTATATCATTAAGAATAGTATGTCATCAAAGTTCATGTACATGTAAAAGTAGACAGAAAACTACTTTCGGCAATATAATGCATGTCCGCACCCCGTTCCCATTTTACGGATGATGGTGTGAAACAGGTTTTTTGACACCGTGGTTTAAGAAATGCAGTATAGTTTTTTAGTGTGCAGTGTTGCATTGTGCCCGACAGGGAAAATGATGGATGTGTGGACATAGAACACTTCGTGGAGCTCCACCCTCCTTTGGTCCGACCAGTAGGCCTGGAATGTGACCCAACCACGTCTCCAATAAATCTTGCACACCTGTTTCAGGTTAATATTTACTGAGCACATTCTGCATCTTCTATATTAACCATATTTGATATGAAACAAAGGATAGACAAGTTAAAAAAGGAAAGAAGAACAGAAAACAAGAAGGAAAGGAAGGAGGAGGGGTGGGCAAGAGGCAGAAAGAAAAGGAAACAAGGTGGTAGGACACAAGAAAGGAAGGTAGCCAGACACAAGGAACAAAGGACGGCAGAACAAGGATTGAGTAACAGAAGGAAGGAAAGAAAGAAACTCCGCATGGGCACAATGAAGAAAGGAAGGACACAAGGAAGAAAGACTGGAATGAAGGGAGGAATGAAGGACACAAGGAAGAAAGAAAGGAAGAAACAAAAATATTTTTTAACAATGGGATAGGGAAGAAAACATCTTCAAATACAAATATCTTTCCCATTTTTCTCATACTTTTTCAAACCTGGAAAATATTAGAATCAAACCCCATACTGTTACAGACTGCAAGAACTTTGTATCCAAGAACATGGAGCAGCCACTTACAGCCGTAGTTCTTCAAAGGACTTCACAGAGTATAGTGGAGAGTTTGGATCCTTCTGGAGAACTTCCACTTGATTTGTTGTATTTACAAGATTATTTCGTATCAGCTTGTTCAACAGTGATTGTGCTGCTTTGTCCTCTGAAAGACATGCGAAGCAATACAAGCTTAAAACAGAAACTGAGCAACTAATAGGAGGACAATTAAGGTCTATGTTCATATTTAGATACATCCACATTTCAAGCTCCTTACCGTTGTCATCTTCATCTGCAGGTTTGGTTTCGCCTTCAGTTTCTGACTTTGCAGCCCCACTGTTGGAGTCTCTGGCATTTGAAACAGTACCTATATAGTAATATTTATACATTATTTATTTATATAATATTTATGAGTTGATTTTTATTATTAAAACACATTCTGTTACAAATCAAAGCACATCCGCATGCATAGAGTTGTGTACAACTGCGCAGCAAAAGAAAATATGTATAAAAACATGGAACAGCAAGAAAACAATTAGTTAATAGTTAATAAATAGTTAATAAATAAATAGTTAATAACAATTAGTTAACAGCTGTTGTGAACAACAGACCCAATGACGGCAAACTATTTGTAGCCGACAAATTTTAATTAATTTGTCTGTTTTCTTAAACTTTTCATAAAAAGTTCCAACTGTTTTCCAGTCGACCTAGCTAACTTTTCTTCACCCATTTTAATTACATTTAATTGTGTCAATAATATTAATATCTAAATAAATCAGAATAAAAACCCAAATAATACATAGAAGCCCGACTCAGAATAAAAGTTACAGACTCCATTTTTATATTTGAAGTCAAGGGTGGAAATCAGGACATTTTCTTTTTCCCTTTCGAGCTTCACTAATGACTGACATGAGGTTTTAGTTTTGTTAATGTCCAGTTTAATTTTAATCACAGTTGCCATTCTGAATACTCTGGCTTTCTTATTAGTAAATACATAAATAGAACAGATTTTATTTTTGTCATGATGGAGGTGGCACCTATAGATGCATACATACAAACACATATTTACCACTTTAAAACTAAAACCCTTTGTTTACATGAGTCATTCCTATAATTCTGTGATATATTAAAATTGTGACTTTCTTTAAAAAACATGTGAACTTTGCAGGAATTAAACATGTCTACTCATGAAATTACAAGAACATTATATTGGGCCAGTTCTAGACATTGAATTGTAACAGATCTGAACAAATTCTTGCCATAGTATATAAAGTGAATTTCTATTCTGGTACAGGACATTCTCGTCTTTAATAATAAGTCTTTTGAAAACCACGACTGTGATATTTACATTTTCTAAGACCAAAAATATATCTTATTTTCATAGTGAAAGAAATAAATTAGCCTTGCTGTGACAACAGGAATGTTCTTTTTATATAAAACCCTAGGGGTAAGAGAGCAGACAACGGTGTCTAACAATCAATTTTATTAAAGAACAACATTGTTATCACACACTCAATGTACTACACACCCAAAATAAACATCAGGAAGTTTAATATTTCATTTCATACCATGAAAGCAAAAGTTGATTGGGGGGAGAACTAGTCAATAATGCCCCTTTTCCACCGGTACCTAGTTTTTTAGGTCCCTGCTCCTGAGCAGGGATGACCGGGGCTATGTCGGGACCACATGTAAACAGACTGCTGTTCACTGATTGGCCACGGGACCAGGAGAAATAAGACGGTCCAGTGGAAAAGGGGCACTAGACCACTGGTGTCAAACTCCAGCCCCAGAGGGCTGGTGTCCTGCAACATTTAGATGCTTCTCTGCTTCAAACCATATAAAAATCACATAATTTGGTCGCAGAACTTAACTGCATACTGAGGAGGTAAATCAACTAAGATCTAAGACAATAACCCTTGAGGACTGGAGTTTGACATCCCTGATTTAGATCATCTGATTACTAAATAAATAAATATTGTCAATAGTCTTAAACTTACCATTTTCTTCTGGTTTTTCCCTTATTTGAAGACTGCCAATCTGTAGGGAAGAACACAACAAAAGGTTTAAATTAGTGAGTAGTAGCAAGTATTAGTTAACAACTGTGCTTGATTCATTTTTATGCTAGCCTGCTAACGCTACCATGTGGCTAACTTAGCTGGTAGTTTAGTTTTACGAGTCACTTAAACTTTACGAGGATAACCTGCCGCACCAGTCAGCTAATTCTCTGGCAGCATGGTCACCGGAAAATCCAATATGTTATAAACCAAACACTGACAATTATTATTCACGTACACATCTCCCACAGAAGGCCAGAGCATAATTTTTAGACGGGCTAACAACAGGTTAGCTCACGTTGCGTAAGTTCAGGCTTATACCGATTCTGCCGCGGCTTCCTGCTCATCCACGGCCTGCGCCCAAGAGTCTGTAGCCATTATGCGACAGGTTGATAAACCGCTGTCAGGATCGGGATAGGTGAGTAGAAAGTCTGGCTCAGAATGACCACTCAGTAATGTAAAAGTAAATACTTGTTACAATGGCGTGCCAATCCAGATTCTGGACGAGGGTGCAACCACTTAACGTCGTCGACCGATGTAAAGGCATAAACAACAATCGTTCCTAGCCCAATGAGCTTATTTCGCATTTGAAAGACGCTAAAACTGCAAATTTAAAAGCGGTACCTTAACATTTAAGCCTTTATTATATATATTTTGGACTGGGAAACGGAATATGACAATGGCAATAATAATAATAATAATGATAATAACAACAACAACAATAATAAAAAATAATATAATACACTACTACTAATACTTTTGTCATTTTAATAATAATAATTATTGTTATAAAAACGAGAGCCAGAAAATCTTTTAATCTAGTAAACAGATTATGCACACAGTCCAAAAAGAGTAAAAGCTGAAGCATCAGCTTGTAAATGCCTGTTAACAATAACAAATAAGCCTCAGTGTTAACAAATATCTAAACAGGGTAGTTACATGTTAGACAGAAATGCTTTTGTTTTTATCCTTATAAACCTTTCCTTCTGTCCACACTCATTTTTAAAATATGTTTTATTTTTCTTAATATGTAACATTTTGAACAAAAGAATGTTCTCTGAGGTTAAAAATATAGTAGTTTTTCATATTATGTTTTATTATTGGAAGCATCTAGGAGTTAGACTTAAATATCAATTTATTAAAAGTTTTTAATGCTCCAGTGTTTCCTCTTTTAAAGTGTGATTCAGAAATGTTTCCTACAAATGTTCAGAGTTCAGAGCTACAAGCAGAAACAAGTAAATAAAAAAAGGTAATGGTTTGAGTAATTTTTCAAAAATATGTTGGTATTTTTTTGTTTTTTTTAAAAGCTTTGAAAAGTAAAGAAGACATACAAAATGAAAAAAAAACTTCCTGATGATTGTGTACTTTTTTTAGATTTAAAGATATAAATTTACATTATTTAAGTTCGAGTTTATGTTTTCCCAAGCTGTATCTGGAGTGTAAAAATAACTGTATAGAATATATAATGATTTCTGAGTTATTTCTTGGCGAACTTTACACAATAATGCTTTTGAGGCTGAGATTTCCGATTTTATATCAATAATATGTGGCTTCCTACATAGATTGCTGTCTTTATTTATTGCAAGAGATTGTATTTCAGATACCTTTTTAATCTTAGTATAATTTAGCAAAAAGCTGTGGAGTTAGTTTAGAGAATCACAAAAAAAAAACAATACATTTAGTTCTTCTTCGAATTAAAGTTAATGTATTTAAATTAAATCAACTCCTTAACTTTATTGGTATTTTCTACCAATATATGTGATGGTTTACTTAATCACTTTCCACAACACAATCCTATTTATCTGTGTCATGTGTGAAAGGTACAAATGAAACTAATTTAGAAACTTTGCATTAATCATCGGAATACAAAGAAAAAAAATGATCCCAGTAATCAACCTTGGGTATCCCCAAATTAAATAATTAGTAAGTGTGAATTTCTATTTTAATACATCAAAATCTATTTTCTGAATGTCATTTTTACCAAGACTATGCTATGACACCTATACCATACTTTTGTAATTTCCATGGTAATATTTTATGATCAACAGTAAGAAATACTTTTTCGTGACATACTTACAGTATAAAAATCACAAGTGCCAATATAGCTCTGAATCCATACTGTTCCTCACAGTCTGTTGTTTTTTTCTTTTAAATATTTAGTGAAAACCAGATGATTAAAATGTGAATGTGTGATATACAAGTCAGCTACTGAGCCTGCAGAGGGAGTCCAAGTCCTGACATAGCCTGTAATCTGCTGTGTTGCTCAAACCATCCTGGCAAAAACTCAAGAGTTACACGGTGAAAAAAGGTACAGACCGTGTTATGATGTTTATTTCATATAAGCATTGGCATAAACTGGATGGGTTTATTGTTATGACTAGGTGACCCATATAACGTCTTCAGAAATGAGGATATAACTGATTGAAGCAAGTTTTCTTTTACCAAATAGGTATAGATTTTTATTGTAATCTCAAAAATTCAGTATGGTTTGAGATCATCTGCAAGAAAAAATGTAACAACGATACACAGTAGATAATTTAAATGTTAAGTGGAATCAAATGAGTACTGTGGGCTTATTTCTAGGTGTTTTGGGTCAGAATAAAGCAGAATGTATTACAGTATGCTTCTCTTTATCTTATCTTTGATGTTTTCACATTAAACCCCTAGGAACCTTTGTCCTTCTAAAAAGTATAAAGTATACAGAACAAACAAAATTTATTCATCATCTGGTTTTAGGTTTAATACACATTTAATTACACATCAATTACACAGATCATATTGAATAACTATATTTATTATGTAAACTTAAATAATGTTGAAAAATCTTGAAAAATATTTTATTCATAGTATATACTTATATTTAAGTATATACTATACACTTACTATATATATATATATATATATATATATATATATATACAGAATGCATCAGTCACAATAGGAAACATAAAAGATTAGCTCTGTTGAACATTTTAAGTATTCTTTAAGTATTCTGATGTATTATCTAATATGCTTTATGAGAAATTAAATGAGTTGAATATCTTTTTCTTGTTCCGATCTGTTTAAGTGTGTGTTGAACAGGTGTTTGTATCACTTATGTACTTATGTAAAAGCTAAAATAAAAACATATTCTTAAGTATTCAAGTGACTCTTTAGGTTTTTTTATTGTGACAAGCATGTCACATACACAATATTGCCAAACGTACTGGGTCACACCACCAAATGAATGAGTTCCAGTGTTCCAGTCACTTCCATGCTGCAGGTGTTTAAGTTTGATGTGCAGAAACTTGAATGGCCTATACACAGTCCTGACTTCAACCTTCTGGAACACCTTTTGGATGAATTAGAGCGAAGGATGCAATTCTGGGTTTCTCGTCTAACTATGAAAACACCCCAAAATCTTGTGGAAGATATTTATAGAACAGTTAAAGTTGCTTTTGCTGGGAACAGTGGCTCTATCAACAAATTAGACCTTATAGATCAAGAATAGGATTGAATAGGATGTCTTCAAAGTTCATGTATATGTAAAAAGTAGACAGACATATACTTTTGGCAATATAATTTAGGTTAGATTAGGTTAGATTTTCCTTTACTAGGAAATGTCTCAACAGTATTTTTTTCCCGAAGTTTTTAATGTAATGTTCCAAAATGTGCTCTAAAAGCAAAAAGCATGATTTAGATTTGCTTTATGAGTCCTATAAAAGTTAAATTAGTAATATTTTACCTTTAGAGACAAAATAAGTTTTAAATTAGTCACCAGAGACATCTCCATTTTGGAAATGATGTCACAAACTTACACGTCACAGGACCGCAGTGGGATAGTAGATGCCACTTTGGGTTATTAGGGGTAAAAGCTGATGATAAAAACTAAGTAAGGAAATTTCTTTAGCATTTGAGTCGTACATGTGTTTGATATTGGTTTCCTATTGGTTAAAAATGTGCCAGTCACATTTTTAGGTAACTGCTTGAAAGCACAGCCCTGAGGAAGCATTGAAGCTTTCTCTTTCCAGGCCTCACAGGTCCCGAGTCGACCTATAGCTGTGGGGTTATGTTCTTAGACGAATAAAAACACAGTGACTCCTCTGCATGTCTCCACACAATATTTTCCACTGATAATTATCATTGGGATTTTTTAAACTTATTTAAAAAATGGCAGATATGTTTGAGGGCTTTAAAGACTGAAGAGATAAAAAAATAAAATTTAAAAATAAAAATCAACATTATTAAAGGAAATAACTAATGTATGCATGCTATTTGACAATACCATCTGGATGAGATTTATTTTGCAGATTGTCAGCCGAATTTACATTCATATTGAATAAATTAGAAAAAACCTTCTGATGAGGCTGGTTTGTCAGATTAAAATTATCATTTAAAAATAGCAACCTTTAAGCAGGTATTAAACATACTTTTTATTAAGGCTCCATTTCTGTATTAAAATGTTTTGTTTTATTGGTCTGATGTAATATTCTAATTTTAAATGTCATGTTTTCATTAGCTATAAGCTGAAAATCAACTTAATTAAACAGAAATATCAGTCTGTGTGTAATTAATCTGTATAATGGGCTTCAATTAGTGACAGTTTTCCGGCCAGGCTGTTGTTAGGGTTTACAGTTTTAGCTACACTAAATGAACAAACAATATATTTACACAGCAAAGCACCATTTATCCCCTTACAGATTTCTTGTTTATTGCTTTTTTTGGTCAACATAAATGTTTCAGTGTCATGTATCAATGTTTCATCAATTTAATTTTTAAATCAGACAAAGACAACCTGTTGCAGTTTTCAAAGGATGATTAAATTTATTAAGGGGAAAAAGCTATCCAAACCAACCTGGCCTACTGTGAAAATATAGGAGAAAACATGGAATAGTACCGACCCTTCTTTGGAGTTGATTTCCACTAGATCACTCAAAACACAGTTTTACCAACAGACAAACAGACTATTAACAGTGTTAATGATCTAGGGCTTCTTAATTTCTTCAGGACCAGTTCAACTGGTGGCAATTGGTGGAACCTTAAATTCAAAAACTAATTAAAATGTTCAGCCATCAGCTTGTGACCTTAACTAAAACAAACAAAATGTAGGATTTTGAAGTGGCCAAGTCAAAGTCCAGATTAAATCCTATGAAAATGTATGTAATTGACTTGGAGTTGACTTGGTTTGTAACTGACTTGGAATCTGTCTGTATGATTGGACTGAATTGGCTTTTTTTGTAAAGTTCCTCAAGATGACGTGTTGTAATTTGGTGCGATTTAAATAATCTGAATTGAATTGAATTGCAATGCAGATAAATAAAAACAATTTTGCAAAGTGGGTCAGGGTGACACAACCACTTATAATGTTTAGGGGGGGAAATACTTCTTCAAATAGGGCCAGGTTTCTTTGGATACCTTTTTGCCTTTAATGAATAAAATCCTAATTTTAAAACTATATTTCTATTTACTGTAGGTTTCATTTCCCTTGTATTAAAATTTGTTTATCTAAACCATTTAAATGTTACCAAAAAAAAAGAAAAAAAGAAACGAAGAAATCTGTTCGGGGCCAAATACATTTTCACAGCACTGTATGTAGTTTTACTTTCTGTTGCAAAGCACAAGACGATTATTCTATCTGATCCAAGACATTTTTGTTCTCATACACATAGTGCTTGTTACATAATCAGATTCAGATGCATAATAATGATAGTTTAGTGTTTCAGTGGAAGTTGGTGTACTAACAATAGTTGGTCTCCTCAGGTCTGCAGGGTCAGTCCCAGTCACCTCAAGAGCAGGACTGCAGTGGCTGGCTGCTCTTTAATTCAATGCAGAATTGATTTCACACATTTCATCCACTCTCCTGAGATGGATAGATGGAGAATGACAGCGGGTTTGGGTTGTGCTAAAGGAAATTATATTGATCTTTGTTCTTCTGTCACCGTACCCTCCAAAAGTCAAAGTCACTAGATGTGTTGTACGCTGGTAGTTGTTGAGACATCAGTTAGAAGACAAATTTGTCAAAGATTTCAAAGAGCAGGGTTTATAACCGCCTCCAATCAGCTGCCTTGCCAGAGGTATCCATAGCAACTGAAAGAGTAAAAGGAAGGTTTGAGGTCTCCAGAGAATTGGGAAGAGACAGAGAGAAGGACGTTGTTTGCCAGATAAGGACTTATTTCAAGCACTGAATGTGACAGAGAGGGTATCAAAGTAGACACTGTGAACAATCTGAATGTATAAATGCACAGTAAAGGATCATCTTAACACTGCCCCAACTTTAAACATTCACAGTCCACATATTCTCTTATAATCTCCTAAAATGTATCTCAGTTTTATGTTTTTAGCTGAAAAGATGATGCTTTTCAGCTAAAAAACATTATGCTTTCCTTTCTTTGTTTTTTGTGTTGAGAAGATGTGATGGTATCTTACATGGATATAGATTATATAAATCATGTGATTCAAAAATGAAAACTTTCTTTGGCCATTCATACACCGCCTCGGGGCAGCTGGGATTTATGAATGGTCGGACAAACAGTTTCTCATGGGTCCTCATCCCTTGCAGCTTGCCAGAGCAGTTTTACACATTCAGCAAGTGTTTCCAACATTTGCATTTAAATAGACTGGGGCATATAAATCCAATATTAACGGTCCTTCAAGTTTTTGGAAAAAAATCGAATATATCTTTGGGTTTTGAACTATTGCTGGGGGGAAAGCATCCAATACATACATCCTGATAGGTTATTACATAACCTACTCATTCTGAATGGAACACGTTATTGCCATTCGACAAACAGCTTATAGATGCATTGCTGCCACTCTCTTGGCGACAAATGTTTTATCAAAAATGGCAGAGCAGATTATGTAGTAGCTCTTCCTATAGCCATTGACATCAGTGGTTTTGAGATTTCTTGTAATTTGAGAAGGTGAACAAGATTACAGCAGTCATGAATATTTTTGGTTTAAATTTGTGAGATTACTGCATTAGGCAGCAGCACTTATTTGATGGAAAACAGGTGCAAATGGACCTGAATGAACTACAACACCTAAAGTGCCTTGCAAAGGTCACACCTCTTGAACTTTCTCACAATTTTTCACGTTCCAACTATAAAACTCAGTGTATTTTACTGGGATTTTAGGTGCTAGACCAAAATAAAATAGCACATAATTGTAATAATTTTTTTTCTAAATAAAAATTTGAAAGGTTTAGTGTACATTTATATTTAATTTCCCTTTGGGTTTATTAAAGTATTTTCAAATTGAATCAAAATGCAGCTTCACACCTTTGCACATCAAGAGGCTGACACATTTTCCCATTGGTCTTTGCAAAATACTTCAAGCTCAGTCAGACTGGATGGATAATATCTTTAAACATCAAAGTCATGGCACAGGTTCTCAATGAAATTTAGGTACGGACTTTGGGCCATTTTAATGTGAATATGCTTTGATCTAAACCATATTAATTGTAGCTTTGACTGTAGGGTCATTGTCTTATTGGTAAATAAACCTCTGCTTCAGTTTTTAGTCTTTTGTAGCCTTTGATAGGTTGCTCCAAGGATTGCCCTGTATTTACCTACATCTATCTTCCCATCAACTCTGACAAGTGTCCCAATCCCTACTGAAGAGAAGCGTCACCCCAGCATGATGGCACCACTTGATTGTTTCACCATGAAGATGGTGTGTTCACTGGCTTTCTTCTTGCTAATTTTGGATCCCTGTGGATCTCTGCAGCTCCTCCAGAGTTACCACGGGCCTCTTTGCCACTTCTCTCCTTAATGCTGGCCTAGTCTGTCACTTTAGGATGATGACTGTGTCTTGGTAGGTTTGCAGTTAGGCTGTAATGTCTTCATTTTCAGATGATAGTCCTTCGTGAGATGTTCAAAGCATGGGATTTTGTTTCATAACCCAACCCTGCCTTAGACTTCTCCACAACTTTCCCCTGACCTGTCTGCTCTGTTTGTTGGTCTTTATGATGCTGTTTGTTTCCTGTAGTTTATACTGAAATTAAATTACACACAAATTTAGAAGATTTGAAAACCATGTATTTTCCACAATGTTGTTGCCATATAAAACCCCAACAAAAATGCATTGATCCTTGCGTTTGTTATGTGACGTATTGTGAACAGTTTGAGGGGTATAAATACGTCTGTAAGGTACTGTGGATCCCATTTATAATAACATTCAGACACGTAATACTCAAACACTCTGAATACCTCTGAATTATGAATAATGGTAAGGTCCTATTTACCTCTACCATGTGCAGAAGAACTATCAATACTGCAGCATAAAAGGAATACCATGTGTGAAACTATGCTGCAGATGAATTAGGTTTGTGTGCTCATGTAGTTTTTAACAGGGCAGCTTCCAGATACATGGCTGTCCATTGGTAGTTAATTCATCTGAATCAAAGAGAGACAGATCCTGTAAACACGAACAAGCTGTCAGCTCGAATCCATGGGTGAAGGCAGACAAGCTGTCGGGGAGAAAGAGAGATTAAGGGTGGATTCTCCCCAGACCTCTTCATTCCACTTTCCTCTGGTAGAAGTCATTAAGATTCATACCCCTGTTTCTTCACTTCTTACTGCTCGCTTCATGCATCTCTATCAGAGTGGGAGAGGGAAAAAAAAACAAACAAACAAAAAAAAAAAAACCTGCACGCCCACGCCAGAATCTAAAATGGTGATGCAGCACTTGTTTTTAGTCAACAAGTGAGAGCATACTGAAAAAGTGAGATATGGCCTGAAGAAGTGCAAGAGATGGAAAGAGTTAGGGGGCGCTTAGCTGGTTTCTATTCTTGAGGCTTAGCTTAGAGGCTGCTGGTGCACAGTGGACATCACTGAGGAATTTAAATGTGAGTGCAACAACTTGCTGTTATTCAAAACTCTGTACTTTATAAACTTGGGTGTTATAGCAGCAACTGTTTCATCAGATCAAATATCAAATCAACAATGAAGTCCCCCTTTTTTACAGCAAGTAAGTTTGAGATATTTAAGACAAGACTCTTTAATACCTTTTAGATTTCTTACATGCTAGTTTTTGAGCTCCTTTCTCTTAAAAGTTACAATTCAATTAAGCATTTTTTTCTGTAACAATTGTACATTGACAATTAAAAACAAGGGGGTAAAAAATAATTAATATCCACAGCATGAATTCCAAAAATATAAAGCCTAATAAAACACTCACTTAAGACAACAGCTTATCCTGTCTTGGGCATATTTGATTTGATTACATCTCAAGAGGCACAGGAATCGAGCTGTTTAGCCAGCACTGTTAAATGCTATGGTGGACAAGTGACATTTGAATTATACAAATACATATTCCCATCTTTAAAAGTACACAACTACTTTGATTAAAACATGTGAATACAAAAATCAAGGAAAATACAAATAGACTTACTCAACACAATTCTTAACTGTTGCCTCGTGCCTCATGTGATGTCACCAGAGGTTTATGGGTGTTGAATCTTCTTTCTGGGAGGCTACATTTCATTTTGGTTAAACATTTTACAACAATATTTCAGAACAAAAACAAACAAAAAACATGGCATGCTGTTCTAGGTGACAAATTATATCTAAAATGAGTTTAAGTGATTTTACTGAAAACGTCTGGCTAGTAGCTTTAAGGTACACCTTCAAAAGGTGAAGTCAGCTGTTCATTGTTTGAGGTTTGCTAAACACGTCAATGACGAGGGATTATACAAATGTATTTTATAGTGATTTAGGTAAGCAGCTGTACTTACCTTAGATTGTGAAAGAGGTGTGACCATTCTTAACGGTATCACCATTCTGTGAGAAAATAAATCATTATATAGTGACTTTGATACTGTCCACGCTTGGTACAGTAAAGACAAACAAACCCAAAACTATCTCTCTTTTACAATTTTTTTGTTCTATAAGACAGTGTGCCCAGTGTCATTCTCTTGAATATAACCCATATTTTGTAAACTTGTTGTTGGGACCCACAGCCATGGATTACAACATGAAAGTCCAGTACGAACTTTTCTGGAACTTTCAAAATAAATCGCATTAACCTACTTTTTTTTTTTTTTTTTCAAATAGAGAACTACAACGTTCTCTTTTTTATTTTTTTTAATTTTATTTTTTTTATTTTAATGCAAATAAAGAACATACATGAACAGCATACAACATGAATATATACAGATACAACAAAAGGGTTACAGAACATCGAACAGGTAGGTCACATTGTTAAATTCAAATCTGTGCTCGAGGGTTGATGTTTCTCAAAGGCAGTTATATTTTGAATTGCTTTAGCATTTGAGCTTAATTTTATGTATTATATATAAATATTTAAGAAGACAATAGAATCTGGAAATTAGGTTTTTTGATGTGAATATTTGGAGGTGTGAATGTGATATTTACCATAAATGATAAAAAAATTAACAATATATAAAGATTCTGCATTTACAAGGTCACATTTCTCCATTCCAAGTATAACAGTCTTATCTGTTAATGTTACATTTATATTCATTTGATGAAAAAAATTGGTCATACCTCTCCAGAATATTTTGGTGTAACAGCAATCCCAAAATAGATGAACAAGATTTTCTTCATAATTTTCACACAAAGTACACATGGGGTCCAAGTCCGATTTATATCTTTTTATCAAAAATTCTTTAACGGGATAGCAGTTGTGTATAATTTTGAAGGGAAATTTCTTTGACTTTATTATTTATCAGGTATTTTTTTGGGAGTAACCAAGTCCACTTCCAGTTTATATTTCCAAAGACATTGGACCAATAAAATATGCAGGAAGGAGTAGGAATGGTGTCTCTTAAGAGAATATTTCTCAACCTTTTGTTTGTTGTTTTCTTACTTATGAAAGGACAGTCGCAGTCAATATAAGTGGAGCTTGGATCAAAACTTGGCAACAAAATATCTTTACATGGAGGTACAGATGACAAAAGTCTTAAAGCCCCACTGGGGATTGCATCAAACACTACAGCATATTCTTTAGCTGTAACAGGAAATTGAAAGTGTGACATAAATTCAGAATAATTGACATTGACTTGTTTTAATATTAAATGCCCTCATTATTCCAGATATAATATTTATGAGGAGAAAAATTGTGTTTGTACAAGAGTGACCAGCTTAATAACATCTGTTTGTGAAACATGGACAATTTTAAAGGTATTTTAGGTATATTGTAATTACATCTAAGAAGAAAAGGTAATCCTCCTACTTTATTAAAGATATATATGGGAATAGCATTCCGTATAGAGTTTGAGTTATTTAAAAGGTTTTTTAAGTATTTAATTTTGAATGAGTTGTTCAAAGATGTGAAATCGAGGGCTTCAATTCCCCCTTTTTCTAACTTGTTCAATAACATGTTTTCTTGATAAGATGGCTTTTCTTTTTCTATATGAAGTTAAAGTTAATCTTATTTATATTGGTACAGATTTGTTTGGAAACATGGAGTGCGAGAGCTGAATAGACGAGTCTGGACAAACCTTCTGCTTTGACGTCCTAAGAGTGAAAGATCTCGCTGGAGCCATAAGTTAAATCTTTGCACAATTTTTTTGATTATTGGGTTAATATTAGTAAACGATCTTGTATTTTGGTCTTTTATGATTGTAATACGAAGATATTTGACTTTGTCTTTTATGGAAATGTTAAGGAATGTGTCATTTAATGAAGATTTAATACAGAGTATTTCACATTTATTTATATTTAAGGTTAAACCAGAGGCGTTGGAGAAGGTGTTAATGATGTCAATTGAATTTTTTATTTCTGATTTGTTTTTTAAAAAAAGAGCAGTATCATCAGCAAGCTGAGAAATTACAATATTTCTGTTTGCAACATTAATCCCTGTAATTTTTTCCTTGATTTTAACTGAGAGAATCTGCATGGCCAGAATAAATAAGTATGGGGAGACTGGGCATCCTTGTCTGAGACCACTTTTTAAATAAAATCTTTTAGAGCAACCATGTGATAATTTTATTGATGCATTACAATTCTTATATAGCATTTGACAACTTTTAATGAAGGTTTCTCCGTATCCAAGGACTTCTAGAGCTTTAAACAAAAAAGCTTTAAAGAAATCCAGAAATAAGATAAAACCATCCCCTTCTATTAAATCTGAGTAATCTAGCAAATCAAATATGAGTCTGATATTATTAGTTATATGTCTACCTGGTATAAACCCTGACTGAGTTTCATCAACCACTTCTTCGAGAGTATTTTTAATTCTTTTACCAATACAACTTGCGATAATTTTATAAGCATTTTGTAGTAAAGTAATCGGTCGCCAGTCATCAAGGATCAGTTTGTCCTTTTCTGGTTTAGGGATCAATGTAATAAGTCCTTGGGTCATTGTTGGTGGAAATGTTCCGGAGTTCAAACGTTCAAGATAAACTTTATGTAAAAAAGGCGATAGTTGTTCTGAAAATTTTTTATAAAATTCTGCATTGAAACCATCAGTACCCGGGGACTTATTTAGTTTTAGCTTGTTGATGGACGTTTGAATATCTTCAAGTGTAATTAAAGAGTCACATTGTTCTTTACTAACTTTATTAATTTGCTGTATTTTTTCCAAAGAGTTGATAAATTGTGTGGTAGTTTCAGCAGAGCATTTTGATTGGTAAAGGTCTTGAAAAAACATTTCACAGAAAGTAGAGATCTGCACAGGGTCTTCGCATGTATTGTTATTTATTCTTAGTTTTAAGATGTTGTTAGATGTTTGGTGTCTTTTTTCCAACCTAAAAAAGTAGCTTGAGTTTTTTTCACCCTCTTCTAACCATTTTTGTCTCGATCGAATATAGGCTCCTTTAGCTTTAGAAATATAAATATTGTCTAAGCTTAGTTGTAAATGATTTAATCTGACTTTCTGTTCTTCAGATAAATTTTCTGGTAAAATACTTTATTTAAAGAAATAATGTCTTTAATTATGTCTAATTCAATTTTCCTTTTTTGTTGTGCTATCTCAGCTCCAATTTTCATTAATACTTTTCTAACTTCATATTTTAAGAGCTCCCAATTTCTACTAAATACCTTCTGATTACAAGCTTTATTCCAGTATTTTACGATTGTTTTGTTTTATGTTTTCTTCCACTGAGTTATTGTCCAAAAGTGAAGCATTGAGTTTCCAGTACGATGTAACTTAATTTTTTCTGTGTTGATTTGATTTAATTCTTTCAATGAAAATAAGTTTGTGGTCTGATAGAGGAGCTGGAAGAATATCAGATTTAACTTCGTCAGTTAATAACTCAGACACCAGCCAGAAATCAATTCTAGATTTAGAGGAGCCTGTTTTGTTTTGCCAAGTAAATTCAATTTTGGAAGTATTTTTTTGTCTCCATCAGTCAAACCAAAGGTTGATATAAATTGATCTAACTCTGTATCTGAATTTGCATTAACCTTGGGAGGAAATCTATCTATAGCATCATTTAGAGTCACCAATTATGATATTCATATTATGATATTTTCCACATAAGTAATTTATCTCATTATTTAGTCTTTCATAAAGTTGTGTATTTTTGTTTTTTGTGTTATACCCATATATGGAACCCAATAAGAGTATGTCTTCATTTATTGATATAACTAATAAGACAAAATGTCCGTATTTATCTGAGATTGAGCATAGTACATCTCCATTGAAGTTGTTTTGTAATATTGCTACACCTGCTGATTGAGTGGAGCCATGCGCTAGCCAGACTTCATTTCCCCATTGAGCTTTCCAGAATTTTGAATCATTTAAGGTTGAATGAGTTTCTGGTAAAAAAAAAGAATCTGCTTTAAAATTTTTAATATATAAAAATGTTGCCTTTCTTTTGATATTGTTTCTTAACCCTCGAGCACTGAGTGAAATAACTTTTAACAGAGAAATGCTGCCAAGAGCTATAGCTTTTAACCCTGAGAATTTACAGGAAAATTTAACAAGCTCTCCCAACAGAGAAATTATATTTTAAACAGAGCTCCTTCAATATTTTAAACATTACAACTTATCTGTTAAATGTGACTTTTTTTTTACTAATACTTTCTAGTCATTAGATGGTTCAAGTTCTTTCCTCATTCCTGTTTTGTAAACAACAAAGGCCCTTGGACCGATGTAGAAGGCTGTTTTCCCCTCTTCACGTGCTTTTTTCACTAGTGGCCACAGCATGTTTCTTCTCTGGCGCTCCTCAGAGGAGAAGTCCTACTTGAACCTCCGGTTGTGTGTTTTCAGAAAGGATGACTGCTTGGCCGCTTTCCATATCATGTCCCTGTAGTGTCTCAAGGAGAACTGGATAAAAACTTCTCGAGGACGAGCAGAACCAGTGACGAGACCCAGCCGGTGCACAGTGTCGATGACATCAGGTAGTTTTTCTTTGCAACCAGGTGCTGTCTTCTGGCAGATGAAAATGACCTTCTTACGAACATCTTCTCCTTCTTCCTCGCTTAATCCTGAAAGTCGTAAATCCCATCTTCTTTTGTAACGTGAGAGGTCGATTAGTTTGCTTTCCATATGCAGCACTTTTTCTTCTGTTTTCCCAACTCTCGTTATAGTCTCCGCCAACTTTCCTTGTACCTCTTTCATTTCTGCATGGATAAAATCCACCGATTCCTTGAGATCATCTATACTTGCTTGCAAACCATCTGCTCTCTCATTTATCGTAGCTTGATAGATGTTATGATATTATCAGCAAGGTTATTTTCTTCCATCGGTTTATGGCTCTTTACCGACATCTTAGTTGGCGTATTCTCTGTACTGATGGATTTGCTTTTACCACTAGCCGCCATTATATCGAAGTTTCAGGACTTTCCTTTTTTCTTTTTTCATTTTTTTTTTCCCTGCCTTATATTAGGTGCGATATTTGGAATATTTAGTCGAGTTACCGGTGTAAATGTTTTTTGCGTTAAAGTAGCATTGATAGCTCCTTACTTGAATTCTTACTGAGAGTGACCATTCATGCCGCCATCTTGCTCGGCCCCCTTACATTAACCTACTTCCAGCCAGACAGCGGACTTCCCGTGATGTCACTGTCCGTATAAAAACACCCCCTTTCCAATGAACTGACCTCTTCCACACTGATCTCGAGAGGATCTGGATAGGAGAGGCAGCGCGCTAATGTCTCTTTGCAGGCAAACAGACATAACTCTTCAAACTGGATCCAAGAGTGTCATACGATCAGGCGATCATATGCACTAAGTTAAGTACGAATGAATTGCTGTTTGTGTATCCGGTATTTTCATTCATGAACGAGGGGTAATTAAGGTGCAAGCGTTGCTTGACTTTCTCTCTGAGGTTTACAGAAGCAAGCTGTGTTCCAGAGAGTTCCCAGCAGAGACCCTGTCTCTACGACGCCGAGTGGAGCGGTTTCCCGGTCTGAAGGACGGACAACGGGACCGCTTCACCGTGGCTACAGCTGTAACGTGCAGTTTGGCCGGCCGGCAGAGCGAGCCGCCCCTCCCCACAGCTACGGAGGTTAGCTGCAGTTAACCCTTTTGTCCACTGTGGATGTTTTCTTCAAACTTCATCGCCCGGACAGCTTTTCGTCAGCACGGTTCAACTGAGAGGTTAGGTTTGGGCAGAGAGAGAGAAGTAATTTTGAATGAAATTATCTAAACATTTTTTTTTTTTAGTTTTATGAATTTTGCTTTTGTTTGTGTGAAACTCAACCATCTTAGTGCTAGCAGATTATCTGCTCAGCACACGTGCTCAGTTTGTGTGTTCTGTGATTGTGTTTGTTTTAAAGTTAAGAAAACTTCATTTAAAGGGTGATTTTAAAGACAGAAGATCGGCCATAACGTGCCATCCATGTTTATGCATTTTAACCCTTTTAGTAATGGTATTTTCAAGGTATATGTGTGATTCTGATAAGTTATAAGCTTCTTTTGTTAGCTTTAACAGCTAACAGCTGAGAACATGTGCTTGCCTGCTAAGATCGTTTACCCAAAAAGGTTGTTGGTTTTCAATCTAGTAAAATATTTCCCTAAACATTATTTTACTAAACTTGATAACTAAGTAAACACCATTAAGCCCCATTTCTCCAGAAAGATTTGGTTCTTTTTCAAAATAATATTTCCTTAAATATTATTTTACTATTTCCTTAATCATATTTCTTTAAATATAATTTTAATAAATAAAGGCAGCTAATTAAACATTGTTGAGAATTGGTCATCCAGAAGGTTGGTTTTATTCAGCAAATCATTCTTAAAAAATTATTTTATTGAAATAATATTTTATATGATCTTGCATTTTGAATGGTTGTCTTAACTTCACTTCCAGATTCTTCAAGATAATCCTTGGTTCTCAAACATAAATAACATTGCATGATAATGTTGCATCCCTCTTTCGGTAATGGTTTTCAACCATCTTTGATCAACTTGTTTTTATTGTACATAGCCCATTAGTCTTCCTTATTCTTTAATTCTGCTTGGTAGTTTAGTTGGATTGTTTTAGCATGGTGAAGAGTTTGTTGATTGTAATATGTTTGACTTTGACTTGACTTATTTTTGTTAATAAATTCTTGTATTTTAAGAAATTGTGTGAATTAATTCCATGTGTGTGCAGAGTTTTGCTGTTCAATAATGTCAGAGCTTGGCTCGTCCCTTTCAATTTTGTCCTAATGCCACCGCCTTATTAGGCTGGTATTCACAGGACAACCCTTAACAGACCGAAATATTATTTAATAAATATTAAAATACTAATATTAAGTATTAAATAATATATTCATATTCATAATTACAACATTGTCAATGAAAGTTGTTAGGTAAAATTCAAACCTTACAATGACACTTCATGTCATCTAAAATATCCCAGGTTTTGGATCTATATTGGATCTATATATTAAATATTTGTTTCTAAAAATCATAGTGGTTTAATATACAATTATAAGAATTTAATGCACAGGGCAATGCAGAGCCCGCCCAATGGGGGCTGTGAGGCTGTGAGATATTGTCAGTCGAGGATGTTGAAGATGTGTACACAATTGGATGTTTGATAACAGGATTTCTGCTTTTTGGAGTTGGTGGTTAACTGGCATATCGAGAAATTCGAAAAACGTCGGCAGCTGTTCTGGCCATTGTAAGGCTGCCTGGCATGTATGATGGGATCTGCAGAGCGATCAACACTCAGACTGAGATGTTACCTAAGCTGAATCGCAGACTGGATGTGATCCTTACACAGGATCGCAGGCAGGTTGCGGTTCCTGGACTCAGGGGTGAAATGGGATAAATCTTGGAGAAAGCTGTTCGCTCGGATCTGGCAGAAAGGACCTGGAATTTGGCTGCTTGGATTCACCATTGAGAAGCACCAGCGAGACTCTCAAGGCTGACGGAAAATTGAGAGTCAGCCTAACCCAAATAATTGTTGTTTTTCTGAATCTGGCTCCCCTGCACGGCCTTGATGGCTGGCTATCTTCAACTTCTCCTGGAAGTTATGTAAACATGACACTCTGCTCCCTCTGGCCCATCCCTTCCCTGAGGACATCTGTGGACCTGCTCAGAACTGTGTGGCCGGTTGATGAACCTTCCATCGTATCATCAAGGACAATGGCCTCTGTGACAGTGCTTCACGGACTTACTTTGCACACACTCACATGCACACACACACACATGCTCAAGATAAACATGCGCACCCCTTCACACCGCCTTCACCGGATCCCCTGCATGATGTTTCGTATATATGTTGCTTCTTTGTGCTGAGGTTTTTTTTGCAATCTCAAACTGCTAAGGATAAAGTGTGAAATATGATTTTTTCCCCTCTTCTTACCTAATGTGGTCTCTTTTCTCATCTACCTAAATGTGTGATTTCATTACTTTTCATAGATTTCTCAGAGGGATTACCAACGAAAGCCAAATATTATTAGTATTTGAAAATTTGGACAAAAGCTGTTTTTACACCAATGACCAGAGAATTTTAGATTTCTTAAAAGGATTGTATTACAACTATATCATACCAGTGACAGCCAAACATTATTAGTATTTAAAAAGTTTCGACCAAAACTGTTTTATACCAGTGACCCAGCTTATTTGAATGATGGGACCACAACTGCCTCATACCAGCGACCTCAAGGATTAATATTATCATTTTTCTTCGAGCACCGGATGAATTCCTTACCAAAGAGGAATTAATGAGTAATCCAACAATAACATTCTGATAATTACAGAGTGTGTTTTGGTTTGACCCTTAAATTTTTCACTTCAACTTATTTATTAAATAAAATCTGAGGTGAATAAATGCTAAATGTTAGAGCTGTTTCTCTGACTTACTTTGGTCTGCTATCCAGAGTACAGCATTTTATTAAAAATTCAGTAGATGTCATGCTTCGGTTTGATGATGGACTCAAATGCAGAGACTAACTGAGGTGAAACTGAGTGCTTTAATGATAAAATAATGAGACCTGGCACAATAGCAGGCAGAAAACGGAGATGCTGCACAGGAAATAGGACAAGCAGTCAAACAGAAGAATACAGCAGAGATTAGAGAGAGGTCAGGAGCATAAATGCTAAGGTAGAGGGTAAAAGAAGACAAAGATTACCTAATCAGATGAGCTAATCAGAGGACATGTAGAGCAGCTGGGGCAGAGTGAAAGCAGGGAAGCTGACGGAAGGAGACTAAATAACCTGAAAGGAGCAGAACTAACAAAGAAACTATCAAACCAAGGAGAAAAGTCTAACATAGATCTAACAGAAAAAATCCAATTGAACAAAGAACAAGACATGAGAATAAACTAAGAAACTAAGTACAAAGAAATGAACTTATAAGGCAATACATTACTAACAATAATGAGCGCGTAAAATTAACTGAATAAGGGAAGACGTTAAGAATATAATAAATAGCAAGGTAAAGGTCAAAACACAAACACAAATGAAAAAAAGCAAATCATCTGTGGACTGTGACAGTAGATCTGGTTGGGATGGGCCAGTTAAATTGATTATGATAGCAAGCATACACAGAAATGTTTAAATTATTGATGGAATAATTTCTTAGTTAGAGGTTACATAAATGTGACTGCAGATATGATTAACGAATGATCCCCGTATGAATACATTCAGAAGTGTGTTTGTGTTAATCAGATATTTTAAATTCTAAATACATGTAAATCTCAATGAATTTTAATCTCTTTAAATTTCATAATTTGAATAAAAAAATAGATTAGTTCTGAATAACCCTGACAACAAACTAGAAGTTTTGTCATTTTTATAACATTTCTCTTAGACTTGTTGTTAGGGTGGTAGTGCTTCATAAAAAAGAGAACATACTAGCCAAGCATACAGCCAAAAGTTGCAGAAAAGTGAAGAGATCATGTAGGGAAGACAACCTTGGGCATCACTGGCATTACACTATGGTCACAACGAAGGAAAGGACTGATTAGTGAACTCTCTAGCTTGAATGTGAGCTCATATGAAGACAACATTGTTGGTCCTTTCTCCTGCGTTGAGGAGGAGAAGGTCAGTCAGTTGCATAGACATCTAATGGACCAACACCCCACCATTTGAGCCTGCTGAAAGAGAACATTGAATGGGATCTAGTAGTTCCGTTTTTTTCTTACTGCGTTGATGTTTTTTCACTTGGTGTTGACAGTGTTGTGAACAAACACAAACATGAGTTGCGTTATTTTTCTGAAATGTGCCTACAATGGAGAAGTTACTGTGAAATATATTGATGTTTATTCTTACTTGTAGACCACTTTAAATATCACATGCGCTTAACTGGGAAACTGCATGCTTCCTTACCTCAGAATAAGCACGGTTGTTTGGATGGTCTGGCTGTTGTTCTCCTGCTCGAGACTTCTGCTATGGCTGCTGCATGAAATATGGGGTATATATGCTATGTCTCTCAGCCTCTTGTTTTTTCATGTGAAGCCAAGGCTCTACATAAGAACTTCATTCAATTTGATGAATCTCACAAATTACATAACACAGCTGGGTCATTAAGGAAACAATGGAGGCTCACTCCATCCTTTGATGTCTCACCGCAATAACTGGCTAAACATCTATTAGACATATTCCTGGTAAAAAAAAAAGTAGATTTTTAAATAAAAAACTGTTCCTGTCCTAAATATAAAAATAGTTCATCAGACACTGCAGATCCAGAGGACATCTTATAGTCCATATATGGTGCTCACTTCCTGTGTGGCTGAGGTGTGGCTACAGAGGGATGTTTGCTCTCAAAATGCTTTTAAAATTAAATTGTCTGCTTTGAAGAACAATCAAAGGCAGATTTGCATACAAACTGCAAACCCATTTAGTTTTAGGCTTGCATGTTAATAGGAACACAGTCAACAGTAGCCTTTAAAACCAGTAACATTACAAGATAATTTTGGATAAACAATTTCATTGTGTAGATTCAATAGAAGACTAAATTAATTCTTTAGGGGTTGTGGAAAAATTCTTTATGCATGTTAAAGAAATGTAGATGTTTTTTTTTACAAAAATATATATTTTTTTGCATATTTCCATTGACAATTTGATTTCAACAGCACTCAGGCAAATAAGAAACGTTAGATTGGTGTAGAGCTGCACGTGGAGCAGTTGTTTGCACTGATGCATCACAGCAAGAGAACCCTGTTTTTAACTCAGTTGAGGGCTTTCTATGACGAGTTTGCATGTTCTAACTGTACATATGTGGGTTCTCTGTAACTTCCTCTTGCAGTCCACAAAATGGATGGATTGCTGACTACAAGCCAGCGTGGTTAAGATAGAAGAATATATATATATATATATATATATATATATATTCTCTATTTTTCTAAGAACTGGTTTTGCTGGCAAGTTTTTCCTGGCAATGATGAGCATCTAATCTTCAGCTTTCCTTCTTTCACAGGGGGGACTGCCAGCCATCACCAAACCCTGCAAATTCTCGATAAACAGATGGATTCCTGCATAACTCGTGGCATGGGGCTGAACCGCCCTTAGTTCTCTGTAAAATCTCTAACAGGATTATGCAGACTACTCGTTCACTTGGAGTTTAACAGTCAGTGACGATCAGGCGGCCATGTTCACTCATCCAGCTGGGCCAAAAGAGCCTCAAGGCAGTCAAGCCTCAGCTCAACAATTTTCAATTCCTTAATAATTTATTGATGGCAGGCAGTCAAATTGCGTATCAATTATGTAGTAGGGCTCAGTAGAGTGTTGATAGCAAATACCCTTTGAGTTAGGCTCATTCATGCTCATAGACCTGCAGAAATATGTACTATGATTGGTCCCACGTGGTCCAGGGCCAACACTCTGCACGCATATAGTCTGCATCAGTGAGCCATGCAACGCCGGCTGATGGTGAAAATACCTCTCATGTTTCCATTTATGACTGTCTTTGAAGATGTGCTCAGGATAAAAACCCGGAGGTGAGAAATTAAGCTTTGCTGCCTGGAAAAGAACATCAGATCCACAACAAAGACGCCGACATGAAGAACACAAGCGAAGCCAGTCTACTGATAATATATATTTCAAGCCCGGACTCCAGGCTTTTGTGTTTCTTATAATCTTCCTATAGGAGAGTATTTCTGTCAGAAACAGGCTGAGAAAAGAAAGTTTTGTTCATTTTGTACACACACACAGCTGGAGCTCCCTCCGTCTGTTGGACGCTGCTCCGTGTCCGAGCATGAGCCAATCATGCATGTAGAACAAATGAAGTGACCAACGGCGGCATTCCATCTAGGTCAGCATCTTTTATTCAGGAGCCACACGTACACAGTTACATGCTATCCTGCCCCGGGGGCCCTGTGGAGACCCACTCAGCCACACAGAGATGGCCCACCATTTTGTTCTGTTTTGAAAATGATCTTCAAGCATAAGATTTGTCAGGGGGGCCTAGAAAGCTCTTCCCATTGTTAAACATCTCAGCTTGGATATGTCATGGATGGTGGCTGTGGGTGCATGTACATAGAAATACATCTGTGCATGAATGTGGAAATTAGTTTTGAGAGCGTGTTTCATTGGAATAGTACATGAAAGTGATGGTTTGCTGTTGACCGTTGCATCTGAATCGGTTTGCAGATGCAGAAACAGGAAATACCTCTGTGTTAGTGAGTAGGGAAGGGTCATTTGTTTGCTTTTACACAGGGATTCTGCAGGAAAGAACCGATCAACACATAAAAGAGTCCTCATATTAAACGTAAAGAAGTTTGTTTGAGAGCTTTATTAAGATACTGCACCAAAAATGTAGAAATCTCTCTCACTCTCTGCTTTCCCCCACAGAATTAAAGCAGCAACAAAGCAACTACAGACAGAGAGAGAGAGAATCGAGGAGTGAGAGATGGAGGAAGACACACAGAGAGAGGAAGACGGGGGAATGTGGTTTCTATAGTAACCATCTGGTGGGTCTGAACTGCTTCTCCTGTAGCTTTCATTTCATCATTTTGAGCCCCCTGTCTCTCGTCTTCTCTCCCAACCCCGATGCTCTCACTTTTGTTTATCCCTCTCTTCCTTCCCTCCATCTCTTCTTATCTCCTCATCTCCATCTCGTGCTGCTCTCTCTCTCCACTTTTCTTGCTCTGCCTTTCCAAGCTGCCAGGCCCGCCTCTTTCTGAACACAGTGGTCCTTCCATCTCTGTCTTTTTGGCTGTCAGTGCATTTTTTTTTTTACTTTTTAAAACACCATGCCCTAACAGACCCATCTGTTAAAAAAAACGGACCCAACTGGGGTTCAGGCGTTTTTAGAGATGAGGATGAGAAGAAACTCGGCTTGAAAGATTGACGTCATGCGATACAGGTCCAGCCAAGTTGTTTTTACCCATCATAGCCTTTACAGGGTATTTGTGTTTTTTATCAAATGTTTCAGCAAACAGAACATTCTGCCGTAGTATTTTTCCAACGGTGGACTGCGTTTCCTTTTTCCTCCTTATCAGCAGTCGCCCTAGTGAATTCCCAGCAGAGTCTCAATCAGTCTGAGAATACCTGATCCCAATGCTAAATGAGCCGCACACACCACACATGTTCCCACTGATATTTACATGTGTGCACTCAGATAAAAAGAAACACAAAACCAGTGTGTTGGGGTGTGCCAAACCACAGAGGTGCACACATGCAGTGGAGTGAAATGTAAATTTTACCACAGCCATTTGCATGCAGTACACATGATATAGCTCCCATTGATTCATACTAAAAATAAGTGTAGGTGATTTTTCCCTGTAAACACTTCTGAGGTCACTGTCCACATTTCCATGCAGCAGATAAAGGTCACGTTTAGGCGTGCAGCAGGAAGGAGCTGGTTCTAGGTTTTCTTCGGGATCAACCTTTGCAGGGTGTGCTTGTTCCCTTCATGTCAGTGACCTGTGAATGCTCTCTCTCCCCCCAGTCTTTCTTGCTTGAGTATCCCTGCCTGTTCCTATCCCTTGCAATGCTCCTCTCCCCCCTGTTTCTGCAGCTTCCTTTCACCTGTAAGAGCTTATATAACCCAGCAGCGATTTAGCGTTGACTTTCATCTGCCCCCTTGCAGCACCGGTGATTACTTTCTCATGAGTGCTCACTTCAAATACCATTTATTGTAATATCTTCCAAACACTAGCTGAGTACTTGAAACCTCCACTACATTAATTACAATAATGGAGGATGAATTTATTGTAAAGTGTAATTTAAGTCTGAACTTAAATTAGAGGTAAGAGACATCTACAGCATTATGATATCATTATATTTCCTTTGCCTTTAATTCTACTCAACGTGTCTGAAAGAAAGAATGGTCTAGTTAGAAAATGTATTGTTGACATGAGTTGAAAACCAAATACACAGCAAGATTTGTTATAAACTCTGTACTCTGATATACTTGTGTATAAACTTTAATGTGTGACTTAGTTTTTCCATGTGGCATCCCTTTTGCCAGATTAGGATGGTAAACGTAGCTGAACTGAAGCAAATTTCAAAAATCTAATTTTCATTGTGAAGGCAACCATGATGCTGCCACACTCTCAGTACTAGCCAAATACTATTTCCCCTGCTGCTTTAATGGCCACAGGTATCACCTCTGTACTACTATGTTTCTTCAGAGCTCCCATGCATTTTCCAACAAATATGGGAGGTTTATGCACCCCCACCATCAGTTTCAGCCATGCGTGGCAGAGAAACACAATCAAGATTTTTATCAGTGTATCAGCAGGATTAGAAGATAGAGATGAGAGGATTCTCTGCAGTGTGTGCCATACTTTGCAATGATTTTAATCTGATGCAGGGCTCTGTGTGCATATGTCATCAAGTGCAATCAAAAAAACATAGAAAACCCCAATCCTTTGCTTTTTGCTGATCACATATTGGCTGAAGTTAAGGTATTATGGGTTTCATTGTGACCATTTTAAAATTGTATAGTAAACCTTATGAGCCACTGAAGCCCACCACTGAAGTTCTGAAAGTTCTTTAAAAGTTTAAGAAGAGAGGAGACAAGAATAGAGGAGAGAAAGAAGGATAAAGGGAATACAAGATAACACCCTAGAAGACTGCTTCTACACCTGCAGAAAGAGAGAAACAAAACAACCAATCGACAAACAATAAACACATATAACAACAACAGCGCCACTGAAAAGTACACGGTACTAATTAATACAAGATGTATTAAGTGGCAACCGCAGCTCAATATAGAGTATATTTGTGTATCTGTAGACACCTGAATCCAAACACCTGTGGACGTATGTGTGAGCGCACTTCTGTATATGAGGTTTCTCCATAACAACATTCAATAGCAGGCGTGAGGAGCCACAGACCGGCCCCCCAGGACCAAAGTCAGACATGGAGAAGATCGGAGCCACAGAAACCCAAAGGCTCCCCAGAACATGAGATTATTTATAGCTATACGTAATGTTGCTGCAACTGCACAATATAATGTTAGTAATGTATTTTAAACTTTGTTTGCCTTTCTCACTAATAGGAACAAAAAGTTCCCTAAAATGTCTAAAATTGGGATGATCATTAGAAACTGATTTTATTTTGGACTCTGTGCTATTATAATTTTTTTCTTAAGAACACAAAACTAGTTTGAAATTAGATATATTAATACCACCTCCAAACATGGTTTGTATAATGACATTCAAACTGTTTAATTTTGGTCTAACCTGACAAGGATTTTTTTCCCCCAGTACGTCATTGTCTTGTCCAAACATTATCCAGCAGGTTCTAAATGAGCTTCAACCTGCTCTTCAGCAGTGGAGTTTTGTGCAATGAGTGTGCATAGAGGCCATGGTTATCAAGCGTATTACTCTTTATTTTCATGGAAAAAACACAGCAACTAATTCTAAGTGTTGGTTTTGTTGTGCAAAAACAACGTGCAAACAGGAGCTTTGAAGCAGCATGGTAAGTAGAAACATTTAATAACAGAACTGTGGGACTGGCTGGGGGTGTGGGAAAACGTTTTCCCTCAGAGTCCCCTGATTCCCGGCTTGTTAAGGAGGGAGCAGCAGAGGGCCGTAGAAGAGATCAGCCCCATGTTTGACCTAATTCCGGGAGGTCTGGACGCCGTGGGTTGTCTGCCGCCACTCCTGGGCTCTGCTCCTGTTCGGGGCGGCTCAAGGACGAGTCACTACCTGCTCCTGTTCCTGTCCTGGAGGAGCTCGAGGCTGGGCTGCCGCCATCAGCTGATCTCCAGGGCTCCACCGCAGATCTGAACGGCGTCACCAAGGGCTCCAGCGGTTTTCTGCACCACTCGCCTGAGCTCCACCGTGGTGTCAAGCCTCTGAGCACCACTGCCGGCTTAGTCGTGGCTGCTCCGAGGGTGCTTCTGGTTCCGACACCGTCCGTCTAAACTCTGGGTCCCGCCGGGACGTCCTCCCGGCCGTCTTCCTGGACTCTGTGCCTGCTCGGAACGACCTTCGAGCCGTCTGCCTGAACTTCGGGTCTGCAAGGGACGCCCGTCCCAACTTTGTTTTTGTTTTGGTTCTTGCCTGCCTGGACTTTTTGGGTTTGTTTCTGTTTTCTGGCCCTGTTTCTGGCCCTGGCCTTGTTCCTGTTTTGTTTCTGGCCTGTTTGTGTTTCCCACAAACCTCTTTTGTGTACATTTTCTTTTTCTTGCCCACCTTCCAAGACCCCCTCCGCCAACCCTGGTCGGGCGTTTGTTTGTTTTGTTTTTCTGGACCTTGTGAGGGCCTCTGGAATCCGCCCTTAAGGGGAGGGCTATGTCATGCCATCATGTATCTGTGTTTGGGTTTTTGTTTATTTCCTGGTCTGGTCTCTGTTTTCCCTCTGTTTATCACACCTGTTCCTAGTCTTCTCTGATTGTCTGGTCTCGTCCTTCATTGGTTCCCGTGCTGTTCTGTTTTGAATATACGCCTTTTTGTTTTCATTGTTCTCCGCTGGATCCTCGTCATAGATGTCCTTGTCTTACCTTCGTCAATGTCCTCGTTCCTGTTTACGTCTGGTGACTCTCTGTTCTGGTCTGGTTTGGGAAATATTAAAATCTGCACTTACCTTCATTCGTCGTCTCCTGGCATCCTTCACTGCACATTGGTCCTACCTCCAAAAGCCGCTTCATTACAAACAGTTGTAGTGGTCATCCTAACACTCCATTATGAGCAGTGTTGTTTTTGGCAGCCATTTTAGTTTTAGTCTTAGTCTTTTGGACGAAAATGCTTATTAGTTTTAGTCATTTTTATATGTGATAGTTTTAGTCCAGTTTTAGTCAAGGAAAAGGTTTTAGTCTAGTTTTAGAAAAACAAATTGTGTATTCTCCATCTCTGCATACAAAGATCACCTCCTGTAAAAGGTCTACAGTTAAATACAAAACAATCAAATGTAGATACTATATCTTAAAGAACATACACACACACACTTGTACTCTCGTCTTCCGCTTTATCCGGGACCGGGATCGGGTCGCGGCGGCAGCAGACTCAGCAGAGACACCCAGACGTCCCTCTCCCCAGACACCTCCTCCAGCTCCTCCAGGGGGAGCCCAAGGTGTTCCCAGGCCAGCCAAGAGACATAGTCCCTCCAGTGTGTCCTGGGCCGTCCCCTGGGCCTCCTCCCGGTGGGACGTGCCTGCAACACCTTCCGAGAAAGGCGTCCAGGAGGCATCCAGTATGGATGCCCGAGCCACCTCAACTGGCTCCTCTCGATGTAGAGGAGCAGCCGCTCTACTCCGAGCCCCTCCCAGATGGCCGGGCTCCTCACACTATTTCTAAGGGAGTGCCCGGCCACCCTACGGAGGAATCTCATTTCACCCGCTTGTATCCTGGATCTCGTTCTTTTGGTCATGACCCAAAGTTCATGGCCATAGGTGAAGGTTGGAACGTAGACCGACTGGTAAATCGAGAGCTTCGCTTTTCGGCTCAGCTCTCTCTTCACCACAACGGACCGGCACAGTGCCCTCATTACTGCGGCAGCCGCACCGATCCATCTGTCGATCTCCCGCTCCATTCTTTCCTCACTCGTGAACAAGACCCCGAGATACTTGAACTCGCCACTTCAGGCAGGAACTCCCCTCCAACCTAAAGAGGAGAAGCCACTGTTTCCGGTTGAGAACCATGGCCTCAGACTTGGAGGAGCTGATCTTCATCCCAGCGCATGCCGCCCCAGCGCATGCTGTAGGTCTTGGCTAAAAGGGGCCAGCAGGACCACGTCATCTGCAAAAAGAAGAGATGAAATCCACTGGTCCCCAAACCACACCCCCTCGGGCCCTTAGCTGCGCCCATAAAAGTTATGAACAGGACCGGTGACAAAGGGCAGCCCTGCCGGAGTCCAACATGCACCGGGAACAGGTCCGACTTAGTGCCGGCAATGTGGACCAAACTCCTGCTCCGCTTGAACAGAGACCGGATGGCCCCTAATAAAGGGCCCCCGATTCCATACTCCTGGAGCACCCCCACAGGGCACCACAATGGACACAGTCGAATGCCTTCTCCAGGTCCACAAAACACATGTGGACCGGACCGGTTGGGCAAACTCCCATGGACCCTCAAGTACCCTGTAGAGGGTATAGAGCTGGTCCAGTGGTCCACATACACACACGTTTATATATATATAATATATATATATATATAAAATATATATATATATATATATATATATACATACATACATACATACATACATATATATATATATATATATATATATACATACATACATACATATTTTGCACGTCATGTTTTTAAACATCCATTTTACAACATTCTACCGTGTTAAGAAAATAAGAAAACAGAATGGTCTTAACTGTTAAACGAAACAAAAATATAATTTGATAGCTTATTAACCACGACTGGCACCCACCCTGTATTTAAGCCCTCTGATCTTTCTTTAATGAGCAATGTCCAAAATTAAAATGTATCTGTACTGTACTGTTCTTTGTTTTTGTGTGTGTGTGTGTCCTCACCATCTTTATTGTAAGCCCTCCACAAACGAACAGGTCATGGTTGGGGCTGAAGATGTCACTCATGTACCCTTGTGGCTTTTAGCCTAAAGTTAACAGACCCTATGTATGACGACAAAGCACATATAAATTGACCTGTTTAACATACCGCAATGTGCCCTTACATAAACACACAAAGAGATGGCCGCACCGTCACTGAATATAAATGTGCTGCTAACGTTACAAAAGCATTTCCTTCCATGTTTCAGACAGTCTCTCAAACATATGTCAATATAACAACTCATCACACTTGCTGCCCGGTCACAATTCCCTGCATATTCTTCACACAACAGTAACACACGTAAGCTAATGAATTGATGTTAGTGCAACAAGCTAACTTTAGCCTGAAGTTAGCAGCCTATTTGCGGCAGAGGTTATTTTGAAAACTTTAAGCTTATTATGAAATATATCACAAGCTGATTGTATGTATATGGTTTGTTAACAGGACTTGCATGCACAATAGGCAGAAATGTCATACATTTTGAACGTCTGACAGACCACCCACTAACATTTTCGTCTAGTCTCGTCTCGTCAAGAAAACTCACACACGTCTCGTCATGTTTTAGTCATCCAAGAGCCATGTTGATCTCTTCATCATCTCATTATCCCCATGTAAAAAAGGGCCGTTGATGAAATCATCTCTTCATCATCATCGTTAACAAAAACAACACTGACCTATTTGACCTGTCCAAAAACACTTATCATGTTTCGCTGGTAGGTCTAATGTAATTGTTGGGCTTGGAGAATGAACACAATCACTTTCTGCTACAAAACCCACACTCCTAAGAATTGTCTCCATAAAATAGTAAATTTAAGAGAGAGTAGGGTAAAGTAAGAGAGATTGTAACTTATGTTCATATTTTACTAAACAGGAAAACTCATTCTTACTGGTTTAAGTCAGAGTCTGGTTCTCCTGTCTGCCTGCTGCGTTCTCACCACTAGGTGCTGCCAGCTGGGAGAGAGGGCGAGAGGCCAATCATTGTTTCTACTGCGGTTCTCCAGAACACTTCATCTCAGACTGTTCCGTCCGGCCAAAAGGGGGGGTCCGTCGGTTGTGAGGGGGCGGCCAACGGACCGATTATCTGACCACCAGGCCCCTAGATTTACCTTGCCGGCGACCCTGTTTGTAAATCAACTCGCTGCTCAGATGCCCGCTTTAATCGACTCTGGCTGCGAGCTGAATTTAATTGATCTGAACCTAATAATACAGAAGCAGATCGCGACTGAACCTCTGTCCCAGCCCTGTCAGGTACTGGCCTTGGATGGGTTATCATTACACAAGAGCACCCATTGAACCAAACCGTTAGAACTTGTTCTGTCTGGGAACCACAGATAAATAATCTCCTTTTATGTATTTCCTATTATCAGAGCTCCTTAGTGCTTTGGTTTACGTGGCTGCAGCTCCACAACCCTCACTTAAATTGGGCTGAGCTGCGAGTTGACGCCTGGTCCGAAAGATGTTTTTCATCCTGCTTACAGTCTGCCATTTACCCTAGACCACCTGTAGAGGAGGCTGAGGTGGAGGAACATCCGGATTTGGCCAAGGTTCCCTCTGATTACGGTGGCCTCAAGCTGGTGTTTAGTAAGCCCTGTCACTACCGTCCCACCCCCCCTACGACTGCACCATAGAGCTCCTTCCTGGTGCCCCATTACCCGCTAGCTGGCTTTATAAGATCTCCTGGCCGGAGAGGCAGGTAATGGAGAAGCACATCGCCGAGTCCCTGGCGGCAGGCATTTTCCGATCCTCCTCCTCTCCCCTTGGAGGTTTTTTTTTTTCGTAGGTAAGAAGGACGGAACATTACGTCCCTGTATTGATTATAGAGGCCTAATTTCTATTACAGTAAAAAAAAAGGTATCCGTTGCCACTTTCAGCTTCGGCTTTTGAGCCAGTCCATGGAGCCACTATTTTCACCAAGTTAGATCTCCGTAACGCCTACCATCTCGTATGAATCTGCCAGGGTGATGAGTGGAAGACGGCCTTTAAGACAACGCTAGGACATTTTGAATACCTGGTTATGCCTTTCGGACTGTGCAATGCTCCAGCGGTGTTCCAAGCTCTAGTAAATGATGTGCTGAGAGACTATTTGAACATCTTCGTATTTGTGTATCTCGATGACATCTTAATCTGTTCCAGAAGACTCCCGGAGCACAGCCGCCACGTTCGTCTAGTTCTTCGAGAATAGCCAAAAAATTTGACTTTCATCAGTCATCCATCAACTTCCTTGGTTTCGTCCTGGAGGGTGGACAGGTTCGTGCGGACCCGGAGAAAATTAAGGCCATGGAGGACTGACCGGTCCCTGATTCTCACAGGAAACTGTAGCAGTTCCTCGGATTCGCCAATTTCTACCGGAGGTTCATCTGTAACAACAGCCAGATGGCGGGACCACTGACCGCGCTGACTTCCACCAAGGTGACTTGCGTTTATCCAACTAACGAAAAAGTTTGTTCAAGCACCTGATTCACCCGGACGCCACAAAGCAGTTCACGCTGGAGGTGGACGCCTCTGACACCGGCGTGGGAGGGGTTCTATCCCAGCACTCGGACAAAGATGGAAGGCTTCACCCGTGTGCCTTTTTTTCCCGCCGCCTGTCCTCCGCCGAGCGCAACTATGATGTGGGGGACAGGGAGCTCTTAGCCATCAAGTTAGCCCTGGAGGAGTGGCGCCACTGGCTGGAGGGCACTAAACATCCCGTGCTGGTTTGGACAGATCACAAAAACTTATCTTATATCCAATCAGCTAAACGCCTAAATCCATGGCAGTCACGTTGGTCGCTTTTCTTTTCCCGTTTTAACTTGTCTATTTCTTTCAGACCTGGTTACAAGAACCTTAAACCTGACGCTCTGTCCCGCCAGTTCGATCCCGAGGACTCAGAGTAACAAACAGTCCCCATCTTGCCGCCGATTGGGTCCCTAACCTGGGAGATAGAGGACCTGGTGCAGCGAGCCCTTCCCTCTCTACATAGAGACATCAGAGAGTATGTTAACGCCAGCACCACGTGCGCCAGAAGCAAGTTGTCAAATAAACCATCTGCAGGCTTGCTCCAGCCGCTCTGTGTCCCCAAGCGACCCTGGTCCCACGTCGCCCTAGACCTCGTCACGGGTCTGCCGAACTCCCACGGGATGACTACAATCCTGACGATCGTCGACCGGTTCTCCAAAGCCTGCCACCTGTTTCCACCCGGAAGTTACCATCTGCACTCCAGACCGCCAAGCTGATGGTCAAGCATGTTTTTCGCCTCCACGACATCACTCTGAACCTGCTGTCAGTCCGGGGGCCCCAGTTCAACTCCCAGGTCTGGAAACATTTCTGCGCTGCCCTGGGGGCTAAAGTGGCGCTGACCTCGGGCCACCACCCCCAGTCCAATGGCAAGGTCGAGCGCCTCAACCAGGAACTAGAGTCTGCTCTGCGGTGTGTTGCCTCAGCAAATCCCACAGAATGGAGCACCCACCTGTCGTGGGTTGAATACTCCCACAACTCCCATGTCTCAACAGCAACCGGTCGCACTCCTTTTGAGGTCTCTTTGGGGTACCAACCGCCACTCTTTCCTTCGAAAGAGGCTGACATTGCTGTTCCATCAGTCCAACATCACGTCAGCAGGTGCAGGCGGATTTGGGATTCTACCGTCAGGGCACTCCACCGCACCGCAGCACAGAACAAGCGTTATGTGGACAGACAACGCACTCCTGCCCCGCAGTACCGCCCCGGTCAGAAGGTCTGGCTCGCTGCACGAGATGTCCCGCTGAAATCTCTGTCCAGGAAACTGTCTCCCAGGTAAATCGGTCCGTACGTCATTGACTCCCTTGTTGGACCCACCTCTGTTCGCCTAGGTTTACCTTCCAGTTTCCGCATACACCCAGTGTTTCACGTCTCTCAGTTGAAGCCTGTCCAGACCAGCTCGCTCTGCCCTCCAGCCGAGCCCCCTCTACCCGCCCAGGAGTTCCAAGGCCACCCGGTCTATTCTGTCTGGCAGATTGTATCATCCCATCGACGGGGTCGTGGATGGGAGTACCTGGTCGATTGGGTGGGCTACGGTCCGGAGGTTCACTCCTGGGTGCCCCGGTCCTTCATCGTCGACCCCATTCTGGTCCATGACTTCCTGGCCTCCCGGGCTGCTCTTTCTGGGCTACCGGGTGGCGGCTGTTGAGGGGGAGGTGGTGTCAGAGTCTGTTTCTCCTGTCTGCCTGCTGCTAACCAGTTCTAACCACTAGGTGCCGCCAGCTGGGAGATACCGGGGGGATGCAACAGGTGCGGCTCCTTATTCCATCAGCCCGGGAGCTTTAAGAGGATGGATTTCCAGGACTTCTTTGCCTGAGCGTTTTGCCCTCTGCAGTATTACAATCTGGCCTGTTCTTGTCAAGAGAATTCTAAGATTGATTTCCGAGGAATCCTTGCTCTTAATCGTTTCCTTCTCTTGCCTTCTCCAGGTGCTGATTACGGACCTGAACTTAGTTAAACCCGAACCTTCGACTCGCTGTTTTGGAATTGTTTCCTAACTTGGACTGAACCCAGCTGGCAATCCTTAGACCCTCTGGAGCTCCTGCCTGCAGCACGAACCCTGTCCACTCCCCCTGGCGCCTGCTTCAGCTTGGATCAAACTTCTTCAAGCTTTCAGTTGTGCCGTGGGCAGCCGCACCCCACATCTCCAGACTCTGAATCCTCTCCCTGGCGGGTTACACGGCTCAACTATGTGTGGGGTCCCAGTTCCAGAGCTGTTCTTGGCCAGTTTCCTCGCTTTGCAATAAAACCAACTAAAACTGTTCTCTGTCATCGAGTGTCTCTGCACGTGGGTCAAATAGGCCCTTAAAAATATGACAGGTTTGTATCTTTTAAGATAGATCAGATAGATATGTCAGTTTGTTCAGATGAGCTGAGGTAGAAATTCTATACTGATCATTTTCGTCACTGCAGATACATACTAACCGACAGTGTTCGTTAAAACAGGACACGTTTGTGTTTTTATATGTGCCTTACCTACCCTATGGAAAATAGCTCATGTCCTTCCAGATATGAAGTGTAATTTATTACTTTTTGTAAATAATGCATGCACAGTTTAGTTACTCCTTTTACCTTTGGTTTGTTGAGCAAACCCACTCTGTCATTGGTTGGACACATGTTGATGGTTGGTCTTGTATTTTCCTAATGAGTAAGTCCATTTGTAGGACCAGGTTAATTATTGGAAAGGTTGCTGCAACTACTGTGACACTGAATGTGATTGAAGAGAGATTTTTTTAGAAATTGATGAGGATGCAAATGCAAATAGCAAACATTTCAATAAAAGAAGAAAAATGTAAAAACCCAGACTGAAGGGCATATAAAAATGGTCAACGTGTAGCACAAATATTAGTTTCAAAGAAGGCTTTATTGCTATTTAATATTTTTATCAACAGATTTGTACGTTTTTTTTGTAGTACATATACATAGGCTGCACGGTGGATCTAGGGGTTATGACTGCTGCCTCAGCGAGAAGGCCGTTCATCCAAATTGAGGCAGGACCATGGTCTTTCTGTGTGAAGGTTTCCCTGTGGACAATGGGTTTTGCAGGGATGTATTTCTCTATGTGCACGTGAGGGTAATCATTCTCTTTCTCCACATAGATATATTGAATAAATACTTTTTTCATTTTTTCAACTTTTTGTTCATAAATGCGCAATTTTAAAATATTGGGGCAGATTTCTGATCTAAATTTTGTTTTTGTTTTTATATAAGAACAGCAACAATATTTTCTGGGCCTCATGTAGGGCCATTTATTATTTATATTAGGAGCAGAGACATTACACCCTCTGTGTATAAGAGAGAAGTTGCTGTAAAGCAGGCTTTTACTAATATTTAAAATACAAGCTAGTTCAAATATTGTGACTCTCTGTCAGGATCTGTGCCATGTCTGTCTGTTTGGTGCTGTTTACTGTGCTTAGCCTCTAGATGGCGTGGAACCTGGAGGAGAGGGGACAGGTGTTCTCTATTTCCCTGATTATCTGCTGAGGAGTATTTAAGGAGGAGGCTGCCAACAACTCACTGCCAGAGTGTTGCCCTTAGTGGTACAAACTCAAGCCACATTACCTTTGCCTAAAACCTAGCCTTGTACTCTGGTAATTTTGTATCTTTGCTGCCTTGCAGGTTTAACCTGAACCTGACTTTGCCTTCTGCATTGAACCCTGCCTGGATTACCATCTTCTGGAAGGAAGTTCCAGGAACAAAGACTCAAGCTTCTTATTGCTTCGTTGGATCACTCTGGTTGGCGGCCTCCTGTTTCCTTCGTTCCCTGGATCTCCTGCTGCGAACCCTGTCCACCCTCCTCCATCCACAGCACCGACTTCAGAGACTCTTATTCCCACTAAACATCCTAACACGCCAGTATCCACCATCTCCTGTCTCACGGGTAAACAATCCCTTGGTCTCTCCACCCCCTCTGGCGGATCACCCCACCAACCCAGTAAGGCAGAATTATTAAGCATTTCCGATCCTGAGTTTTGCCTCGCTTACCGTTTATTTTACAGTTGGTGTTCCGGTTCCAGTTCACTGCACATTTCCTGACTCTGTAAATAAACTCATTACCGTAAAACTCAGTCTCCTGAATTGCTTTCTGCATGTGGGTCAAATCTGTTCGAAACATTATGACGCTCTCTTTATGATGTGTCAGATTATTAAACTAGTTATAACAGACACCCGAGTAAATATAAAAGTGATAATTTTATACAAGCAAGGAAAACAAGCTACCCAAAACAACCTGGCCCTTTGTAAAATACTAATTACACTTTAATTGTAAGAACTGGTCTTCCCACCCTTGGAGGCAACAACTATAATACTTTAAAAGGATGAGGTCTTTTGAAATGCTGTTTTATGCCAGATGTCACTTTGCCTCATCCGAGAATATATATATATTTTTTTTTCAAAATGTTTTTTGGCACATGAAATGGGTTTTTGAATTATTTTTGGACAGCAATGGTTTTAACCTTGAAACTCTCTCGTGGAGGCTGTTTTTGCCCAAGCTGTTTCTTATTGTTAAATCATGAACACTGACCTTAACCAAAACATGAGGTTTGCATTACTTTATAAGTAGTTCTGGGATATTTTGTGATCTCCCGGATGAGTGGTCAATGCAGTCTTTGGTAGACCAGACTTTCCTGGGAAAGTTCACCACTGTGTCATGAAAACCTTAGAAGTGGCTTTGTAACCCTTTCCGGACTGATACATGTGGATGACCTTGCTTCTGATCTGTTTTTTTTTTTTTAGATCCGGGTATATTGTGTTTAAGTTTTTTGGCTTTTTTTTTGCCTACTTCATGTCAGACAGGTTCTGTTTATGGAAAAATTTTAAACCTACAGGTATTGCAGTAATCAGACCTGGTTGTGGCAGGTGAAATGGAACTCAGTGGCTAATTACAGTTAATTCAAGATTTAACAAGAGGAGCAATGTTACTTTCACATAGGGCCAGGCTAGTTTGGATATCTTTTCTACTTAATACATTAAATTATTTTTAAAACTGAATTATGTATTTAGTCAGTGATCTTAAAAGTGACAAAAATAATTTTTTCTTAGGTCTGATGCATGGGTCTTTCTCTGATCAGAAACGGCTAGGGTTTTTAATTTTCTGACTGATTTTTTTGGTGCATCTTGAGTTATTTGCCTTCTTTGGAAATGACTAAAATGAGCTTTTCTGGCTTGCCGCCGAGATCACAGTAGCCTCAATAAGTCATGTCTGTTATTAATAAGTTGTTGTTTTTATACACACACTTTGGTTTATATGTTGACCACATCCATTGGTTTACTCAGCTTCTTCATCAAATCATTTTTACAGCAAAGCTCCATCATACAGACAGTCGTGATCCATTATTACCCAAATGTGACATCCTCTGATCCTGTGTGAGGGAGACAGCTTGTTGCCGGAGAAGCCAGCCCTGTCATGATTGACTCCCAACTTGAAAGAAGTGACTATTTTGGAGGGATAACGCGGTCATGGCGCTTAGTGAATAGGGGGTCTTGAGAGAAACGGGCAGAGATAAGAGAATGGAGAAAATTCCATTAAAGATAGTGATGATATCAAGCCGAGGCTCAGGGAAGACTATTCTGTGCAGAAACTCACCGCAGCACCCATAGAGTGCAAGGTGCATCTGTTACCATGGTACCTGGTTCAGGCACCCCCTTTCATGTCTGTCAAGATAAGGAGAGGGGATGGTGGTGGTTATGGAGAATAGCAATATGTTCTTCTCCCCTGCAGATGGAGGGGAAATGGACATGCGAGTTCTTGGATGCATGTTTTCATGTATTTTCCTCGGAGAATCAGGCTGAAGATGCCGTGTGCTGACAGAGGCTCATCACACTACATGAATCATTCAGTCACCGTGGCAGAGGAGGAAATGTCACATTTCATCAGCGTTCCTCACGCCCGGGTCCCCCCGATATCCAAGGCAGAGGCGGAGTTTACAGGGAGGACTTGATTAAAGAGAGAAAGCGGAGGTTTTTAATGCAAACAGACATTTATTGCATTGGGAAGCAGTGTTGTACATTATCCCCACAAAAAGATATTTTCGCCGAACTGTAGCACTTAATGAGATCATAGTCTGTTGTGCAACTGTTTCAGCTCTCCTTTGTTTCGGCAGGACAAAGTGTGCATCTCAGATTCTCGATGGGATTATCCGCTCTTCATTCTGTGCCTCTTCCACGTCCGATCTTTCTCCAAAGAGTTGGATGCTACTTTCTCACAGTGGAAAAAAAATGCTGATTTCACCTTTCCTTGGCAGCCAGATAGGCATTACAATAACAACAGGAGAAATTGTACAAGCAACATGTCCAAAAAGTAAGCCAGGCTACCTGCTACTGTCTTTAACTCTCTGATACAAAACTATATTTTCATGTTTTTGCTACAGATCGAAGTTTTTTTCCTTTTTTTAAACAAAAAGCAACATCAAATACATCATTCCCTATTGTAAACCACAATCAACACTTACAGTAAATAGTACGGTATCATAATCTTTATTACAAGATATTAGGCCACTGTACAAATCAGCGAGAGTCGTACAGTACAACGGAGAATTAAGACTGTTTCTTGAGGTTTTTGTCATTCAAAGCTGTATACGAGGTGCTTCAAGATTACACAAGAGTTTCAGAACTGCTGCCATGCATGCATGAATTCATATTCGCCATGCATGAGTTGGTACTTTAAGTGTTTTTACCAAAAAGAGCCCTAAAAAAATGGCAACCCAAGGGAAACGACTGAAATCAACACGTAAATGTATAAAGCACAAAAAGAACAGGTATTCTGTTACCCCATGAATTTGGCACACACAATAATGCACAATGCAATATAAATAGTTGCTTTATCAATAGGGTTTTTACAGTCAAGTTACAGTATCAATCAATCAATCCAGGTGAAAGCCTGGGTAAGCTTACAAACAGGTGGGAAGTACACTGTTTAGAAATGACTCTTTATAGCTGCAAAGTATGGTAACAAAACACTCAGGCAACATCGAGAATCCATAAGTGGAAAATAACATCACTCTCATTCGCTCCAAGTTTTTCTTAACATACAAAAAAGAAAAAAAACAACAAAAGAACAAAACACTCCCTTAGGCTTTACGTCACTTCAAAAAGACATATTCCCCAAGGTTTCCAGAATAAATGAAGTCTTCAACACGAAACGAAACCAGTTTACCAGTTCTCACTTTGTGCAACAAAATATGGGCTACCCTTTCCATATTTACAAAACTCTGGTTTTCGTTTGTCCTCACTCAAAAAACGAAGACCAGAAAGGTTTGATTGATAAGATATAGGAGAAGTGTGTGCTTTAGTTTATTATAATAGATCTACCTCTGTAGCCTGTCCCTGATTTCTGCATTTCGACAGCTTCAGCTCCATCCTTCACCCCACCACCCCATCTCCTCCTCCCCCAGTCTCCTCTCCTGTGACTGGATTTATGGCAAAACCCTGTAATCAAGGGTGTGCTTGTGTATATGTGTTACGGGGGTCCACCTGGGGGTCTCCTTTTTTTTTTTGCTGCTGCCTCCCACCCTGGCCAGCATTTGTGCATCCATCCATCCAGCTGGTCATGACGGACTGGGAAGAGGAGGGCGTGGAAGTACTTGCTTGCTGCCACATGAGAGAAAGTGCTTATATACAGTGTCTTTGGATTAGAACTGGTAAATATCGCAATAGAAAAAAATTGGATTGTCTTTTGATGGGTTTGGATGCTCTAAGCCTCTCCTGACGTCTTCTCTGTGCCATTTTTCATTGCCTCATCGTCGCCATTCTCATCCTCGATCACAACTGTGGATGACAGGGGAGGGAAAGTTAATGAGGATAAGGAGGGTGGGGGTGGGAGGGGGAGGGGTCTTATCGTTGTGTGGCGTATTGCAAATTCACCGTCAACTGACAGGAGAGCATGAAAAGCCCAGTGCTGCATGAGCAAGAAGTGATGCGTGCGTGCATGTGAGGCTAGCCCAGTGCACAATAGTGCTTCTGATGCACTTCTGCACATGTGCATGTGTGAGTGGCTCTGCCGCAGACCCACAGGTGTACTACTTGCATGTCTGCCATGTTTATGCATGTAACTGCGTGCATTTATGTGCGATCGCATTTTTATGCTTTGTATTAAGAATGCTTTAAAGAGCATCATGCAAAGACATTCATCAGAAATGCACCAGCTCAAAGAAAATTCAATCATGCCAACCTTTCATCAAGTAGGGGGGCGAGGGAAGGGGGTTCAGGTGTTAAGCACAACTCTGTTGAGCAATATCCAAATGGCAACGCAGTGCGCATCCAACCTGTGTTGCAATGCGAATTGCAACAATCTACGCAACACACATGCATGCAAACAATAGATTTCTGCAGCCAGTTAAGTCGGTCTAGAAAAAAACAGATCGTTGCATCCTCAGTTATGGTGCACATCAGCCAAAAGTGCGCAGCATTCACCACATCACCACATAAGCAGGGGAGACAGTGGGGAAAAAAAAGTCTTAATTGTATAATTACCCCTTTTGCTCCTGCCAATTTGTCCGAGTTTCGGCGGACGCTTGTTCTGTGAGCCGTTGAAGAAGTTGTTGGTGTCTTGAAGGCGACAGGTGAAGGAAAGGTGTCCCTCGTCGCCCTCATTTCCATAATGACTCATTTTCTCTTCGTTGAAAGGCAACACTTCCGACATCTCCAAAATGCGTCTTAAACACCAAGGCGCGCCAGATAAAATAGGTGCAATATATATATATGGTGGCCAAGTTGAGCTCAATCTTAAACCCAGTGGTTCGGTAACATATAGAGGAGGGGAAAAAACAACAACACAAGGAAAGAAACGACGAGATCCGCTGGCACGACCTAGCCCTTTCTGTTTACCCCGAGGACACGTGTCTAGCTCCGCTGGTACGCACCAGAAAGAAAGGAAAATAAAACAGGGAATCAAAAATGTCCTCGGTTTTCCCGATCATGAAGGTTAGGCAACATTATTTAAAATTCCAGATGCTTTTTCGTTTCCTTTTTTCTCGCTCTCTGTCTCTCTTTGCGCGAATAGATGTTGCTGTGGAAATGGAAGCGCGCGTATAAAAAAGAGCCGTGAAGACGCGCCCGCTGAACCCGTCGCACGGAAAATCGGACGAAGAAATGCAAATCGGGGAGCGATGCAAAACACCGATCCCGGGGAGACCTGACGAGGGAGCTGTGGATAGGGAGGGGGGTTCTGGTGCAGCCCAGAAGCGTCCAGCTGGAGACAACCAAAAGGCTCCTTCTCTACTAAAAGACATCAAATAATGGAGGATTTTGAAAATACACCCCAATTCTGAACCAAACCTGATGGGCGTATTATCAAATAGTCAGATCTCCTTTACGATTTTATATATTTTTTCTTTTTTTGTGCCGTGGTGGGTTTCGAGGATGTTTGTTTAGCAGGGACAAAGCTGACCAGAGGATGGCAGTATTTTCATTAGCTGGGGATGTGACATTTGGCCCCTTAGTGCACTCTCAGTTGCCACTTTTTCACATCGCATTCATTTAATTACAGACTTCTCTCACTTCATTGTTTGATGTGAATAAATGGTCAAAAAATTTGGATAATAAAAGGCTATTCGGTGATCAAGTATCTTACAAAAATATTTCCCCTTGAGCCCTTTACATGTTATAATAAAAACCACAAACTTTAATGTCTCATAGGAAATTTATTTCAGAGACCAACATAAAGTAGTAAAGGAGGACAAAAACCTTCTGTGCAATAGGAAGGTACAAAAGTCCTTGAATCATAAATAATATGTGCAATGTGTAAAACTAAAGCCTGCTGAACATGTCGAACATGGACAAAGGTATTTTAATAAAGTTTTATATGTGCTATAGTTTTTGGACATAAGCCTGTCAGTTAGATATGGGCATGTCTAATTGTCCATCATGGTAACATAGGCCCCTCTCACTGCCACTCTGAGCTTTACCGACTCTGTCATGCCTTATGTCAGCTGTGTTTTCATTGTGTTTTATTGTTCTTCATTGGTGTTCTTCATGTGTGCACCTTTAATCAGAATCAGAATCAGAATCAGCTTTATTGCCAAGTTTGTACATACAAACAAGGAATTTGACTCCGGTACACTTTGCTCTTTGGTTTTTGTTTTTGTATAACAGAATATACATATTTACAATGTACAAATATACACATATATAAATAAATAAAAAGGTGCATTTGCAACATCTGTATGCTGTTGTTTTGTACTCTATTGAATGTTCAACAGAGAAACAGCCTGGGGGAAGAAACTGTCTCTGTGGCGGCTTGTTTTAGTTAACAGCGCTCTGTAGCGTCGGCCTGAAGGCAGAACTCTAAACAGTTTATGTGCAGGGTGTGCACTCTATAGGGTGTGCACTATAATAGGTGGACTCTTATTATATGTCTAAATGCTATGTGTTAAAATTAACCTGCCAAAAGACAAGCCAGAGGAAACTAGTCATTCTAGTGTACAACCGTTAAGAGCTGTTCATGTGCCTTGAACCTTTCGTTTATGTCTCATTACAACCACAAACTGTGTTCACTACAAGTATTGGGTGAAAGTATTCCCATAGCATGATGCTGCCACCAATATTATTCAATATATCTATTTTTTGTATTATTTACCATAGGGATGGCGTGTTCAGGGTGATGTTAGTTTCTGTGTGGGCTGAACATTTCAGTTTTATTTTATAACCCTGCTTTTAACTTCCTCACAACTTTTCCGTGATGATCTGATGATGCTTTACATTCACTGAAGTACAGAACACTATTTTCTAATAATGTGACTTCTGAAGGCAACTGGTTGAATATATTTTTTATCTAGGGGTATCAGAGTAAACAAGGCTGAGAACAAATGCACGGCACACTTTTTAGATTTTTATTTGTGAAAATGATGACAGCCATGTATAATGTTCCTCCCATTTCACAATTACCCACTAATATCTAACCATAAAAAGGATGCATGAGAACAAATGATTGGGCATCATGATGGACCATATAACCTGCTAAAAGCCTACATGGAAGCATATCAAAGCAAAAATAGCAAAGAGTGTGTTGAGTAAAGCAAAATATGTTCTGAACCAGAGATCACTGCATGATTATGCAGAGTTTTGGGCTAACACATACAAAAGCACAGAGTTCATAAGGTAGGTTATCAGGAGCACACAAGTTTCTGTCAAAAATATTTTCTGCAAAGTCAGTGACTTGATGTAGTGCACTGGTTTTCCTTTGGTAGAAAACTTTTTACCAGTTGGCATAATAAACTAAACTTGACTGCATTGTTATATAACTAGAATTGAATTGCAAATGTATTGAATTTTAATCTGTGTATGATTGGAGCAATTTGAATGTATATTTCTGTACACGAATCAGATTTTTTAATTAATTTGAATTTTTTGGCAAAGGTGCCTTGAGACGACATGCGTTGTGAATCGGTGCAATACAATTAAACTGAATTGAATCAAATGTAGTGGCCACCAGGATCGATGGATGGAAAAGTTGAAAGATATGCATCTGCATATGTCCATAAAACCATTTAAATAATGCAAAGAGCAATAAAATGTTCCCAGTAAGAAAGAATAAGGTTAGGATCTGCAGGGGAGAACTATGTTTTAGAAAACATGAAGCAGGGACAAAATGTGTGTCTAGCAGCCTGTGGACTGAATTTCAAAAGATATAAATGTGATTCAGTTTAAACACAATATAAAATCACTTAGTGTTACACTGAATACTAAAAGGGGATTTGAGTTGCACACCAGTGGATGGTATATTGGCTGTACTGTACATTAAATATAATTAACACCATATATTACATAATATATATATATATATATTATATATATATATATATATATGTACATATATTATATATATATATATATATATATATATATATATATATATATATATATATATATATATAGTATATATATATAATATAATACATTGCTATAAATATAATAGAACAGCAGCTGGTATAATCATTTAGTAGTAGTTCAACATGGTGTTTATAGGTATAAATGTTTATAGATAGTGTTCGCTGTTCAACAGTGATATAAATGATAGGTTAATTATATAAGCTACTATGGATGGTGTAGACTGTATAACTATGCCATGGATGACAAATTAATTATACAGGTATGAATGTTTAGGGATAATGTCCTCGTCCTCGTCGTCTTCCGCTTTATCCGGTACCGGGTCGCGGCGGCAGCAGACTCAGCAGAGACACCCAGAGGTCCCTCTCCCCAGACACCTCCTCCAGCTCCTCCGGGGGGAGCCCAAGGCGTTCCCAGGCCAGCCGAAAGACATAGTCCCTCCAGCGTGTCCGGGGCCGCCCCCTGGGCCTCCTCCCGGTGGGACGTGCCTGGAACACCTCCCGAGGAAGGCGTCCAGGAGGCATCCGGTATAGACGCCCGAGCCGCCTCAACTGGCTCCTCTCGATGTAGAGGAGCAGCGGCTCTACTCCGAGCCCTCCCGAATGGCCGAGCTCCTCACCCTATCTCTAAGGGAGTGCCCGGCCAGCCTACGGAGGAAGCTCATTTCAGCCGCTTGTATCCGGGATCTCGTTCTTTCGGTCATGACCCAAAGTTCATGGCCGTAGGTGAGGGTAGGAACGTAGACCGACCGGTAAATCGAGAGCTTCGCTTTTCGGCTCAGCTCTCTCTTCACCACAATAGACCGGCACAGTGCCCTCATTACTGCGGCAGCCGCACCAATCCGTCTGTCGATCTCCCGCTCCATTCTTCCCTCACTCGTGAACAAGACCCCGAGATACTTGAACTCCTCCACTTGAGGCAGGAACTCCCCACCAACCTGAAGAGGACAAGCCACCCTTTTCCGGTCGAGTTCCTTGGCCTCTGACTTGGAGGAGCTGATCTTCATCCCAGCCGCTTCACACTCGGCTGCGAACCGCCCCAGTGCATGCTGTAGGTCTTGGCTAGAGGGGGCCAGCAGGACCACATCATCTGCAAAAAGAAGAGACGAAATCCACTGGTCCCCAAACCAGACCCCCTCTGGCCCTTGGCTGCGTCTAGAAATCCTGTCCATAAAAGTTATGAACAGGACCGGTGACAAAGGGCAGCCCTGCCAGAGTCCAACATGCACCGGGAACAGGTCCGACTTAGTGCCGGCAATGCGGACCAAACTCCTGCTACGCTCGTACAGAGACCGGATGGCCCCTAATAAAGGGCCCCCGATTCCATACTCCTGGAGCATCCCCCACAAGGCATCACGAGGGACACAGTCGAATGCTTTCTCCAGGTCCACAAAACACATGTGAACCGGTTGGGCAAACTCCCATGAACCCTCGAGTACCCTGTAGAGGGTATAGAGCTGGTCCAGTGACAGGTGCCGGGACGAAAACCACACTGCTCCTCTTGAAGCCGAGGTTCGACTATCGGCCGGACTCTCCTCTCCAATACCCTGGCGTAGGCCTTACCAGGGAGGCTGAGGAGTGTGATCCCTCTGTAGTTGGAACACACCCTCTGGTCCCCCTTCTTATGAAGGGGGACCACCACCTCAGTCTGCCAGTCCAGAGGCACTGTCCCCGACCGCCACACAATGTTGAAGAGCCGTGTCAACCATGACAGCCCCACAACATCCAGAGATTTGAGGTACTCAGGGCGGATCTCATCCACCCCCGAAGCCTTGCCACCGCGGAGCTTTTTAACCACCTCGGTGACTTCAGCCTGGGTGATGAAAGAGTCCAACCCCGAGTCCCCAGCCTCTGTTTCCACCAGGGAATGCGTGATGGCAGGATTGAGGAGATCCTCGAAGTACTCCTTCCACCACCCGATAATGTCTCCAGTCGAGGTCAGCAGCCTCCCACCCCCACTATAAAAAGTGCTGGCGAAGCACTGCTTCTCCCTCCTGAGGCGCCAGACGGTTTGCCAGAATCGCTTCGAGGCACCAGGCACCGCAGACCTTACGGCCGCAGCTACGGGCAGCAGCCTCAACAATAGATGCGGAGAACATGGTCCACTCGGAATCTATGTCTCTGTTGGGACCATGGATTTCAACATTAAAACTCCGGTATACACTTTTCTGGAGTTGTCAAAATAAATTGCATTTAGCACCACCTTTCCAATGGCCCGATCTCTCCAAGCCGGTTGACCATCGGACCAGTAGCAGACATAGTGTGCTGAAGTCTTCTTGCTGGCAAAAGACTTAAACTCATCGAACTGGATCCAAGAGTCTCATATGATCACCGATCATATGCAAAAGTTGAGTATGGAATGAATTGTGTGTATCCGGTATTCATTCACGAACGGGGGAATTAAGGTATCAGCATTGTTTGACTCTCTCTCTGAGCCCTGCAGACGCACACGGTGTTCGAGAGAAGCCCCAGCAGAGACGCGGTCTCTACAACCCAAGTGAAGCGGTTTTCCTTGCCTGAGAGAAGGACGACGAGTAGCCGCATCACCGGTAACGTGCAGTTTTGGCCGGCCGACAGAACGGGCCGCCCACCCACAGCTTCGTTAGGTTAGCCGAAGGCTAACCGCTTGTTGACTGTGGACGTTTTTTCAAACTTCGCCGCCCTGGACATCCTTTCCTCAACATGGTCAGAGGTTAGGTTTGGGCAGAGTGAATAATAGAATAACAGTTAGGATGAAATGATCTAAACGTTTTTCATTTTATGAAGTTTGGTTTTGTTTGTGTGAAACTGCTATCTTAGTGCTAGCAGGCTATCTGCAGCACACGTGATCAGCTTTGTGTTCTGTGTTTATGGGTTTTTAAAGTTAAGACAAACTTTATTTAAAGGGTGATTTTAAACACAGAAGGTTGCTCATAACGCGCCTTCCGGGCTTATGCATTTTAACCCTTTTATTGACCCTGGTATTTTAAAGGTATGTGTTTGGTTCTGGTGCTAAGCTAAGCTATTGGCCTCCTTTGTTAGGTTAACTGCTAACAGCTTTAGAACACGTGTTCGCTACAGAATATTTAACAGGAAGGTTTAGTTTTCAAGTTAGTGAATAATAATCTCTAAACATTATTTTACTAAATCTGATAACTAAGTAAATATCATTAAGCCCCATTTCTCCAGAAAGATTTGGCTCTTTTCCAAATATTCCCTTAATAATATTTCTTCAAATATTATTTTAATAAATAAAGGCAACTAATTAGACACCATTGAGAAATTATTCATCCAGAAGGTTGGTTTTATTCAGCAGATCATTCTTTAAAAGATTATTTTATTAAAATAATATTTTATCTGATCTTGCATTGTGAATGGTTGTCTAAAGGTATGCTGATTATTGCCTAAGTTGGTTCCAAGACTAACTCAACTTCATTTCCAGATTCTTCAAGATAATCCTTGGTTCTCAAACATAAATAACATTGCAATGTTGCATCACTCTTCTGGTCATGATTTTCAATCATCTTAATCAACTTGTTTATATTGTACATAGCCCATTGGTCTTCGTCATTCTTTAATTCTGCTTGGTAGTTTAGTTGGATTGTTTTAGCATAGTAAAGAGTTTGTTGATTGAAATATGTTTGAGTTTGAGTTGACTTATTTTTGTTAATAAATTCTTGTATTTTAAGAAATTGTGTGAATTCATTCCATGTGTGTGCAGAGTTTATGCTGTTCAATAATGTCAGAGCTTGGCTCACACCTTTCAACTTTGTCCTAATACCATCGCCTTACTGGGCTGGTATTCACAGGACAACCCTTAACAGACCGAAATATTATTTGATAAAATATTAATATTAAATAATATTGTCAGATTAATAATCACAACATCTCCAACATCCCCCGGAATCTGGCCGAAGCGCTCCCGGAAGCGGGAGTTGAATACATACCTGGCTGAGGGCTCCACCAGGCGTTCCCAGCAGACCCTCACTATGCGCTTGGGCCTGCGAAGTCTGTCCGGCTTTCTCCTCCTGCAGCGGATCCAACTCACCACCAGGTGGTAATCAGTGGACAGCTCAGCCCCTCTCTTCACCTGAGTGTCCAAAACATGCGGCCGAAGGTCTGATGATACAACAACAAAGTCGATCATTGACCTCTTGCCTAGGTTGTCCTGGTGCCAAGTGCAGTGATGGACACCCTTATGCTTGAACATGGTGTTCATTATGGATAATCCGTGACTAGCACAGAAGTCCAATAACAAAACACCACTCGGATTCAGATCGGGGAGGGCATTCCTCCCGATCATGCCTCTCCAGGTGTCACTGTCGTTTCCCACGTGGGCGTCGAAGTCCCCCAGCAGAATAATGGAGTCCCCAGGAGGGGACCTATCCCCAACCCCCAACCCCCAACCCGAAGGCACAGGGATGCGACCCTCTCATCCACTGGGGTAAACCCCAACACGAGACGGCTGAGCTGGGGGGGCAACAAGCAAACCCACACCAACCCGCTGCCTCTCCCCGTGGGCCACTCCAGAGTAGAAGAGTGTCCAGCCCCTCTCCAGGAGATGGGTTCCAGAGCCCACGCTGTGCGTGGAGGTGAGCCCGACTATTTCTAGTCGATATCTCTCGACCTCCCGCCCAAGCTCAGGCTCCTTCCCCCCAGCGAGGTAACATTCCACGTCCCTAGAGCCAGCCTAAGCATCCGGGGACGGGCCGCCGAGGTCTCCACCTTCGTCAGCCACCCAATCCTCTTTGCAGGTCCCTCACGGTTCCCCCTGCAGGTGGTGGGCCCACTGGGGGATGGCCTTGCGTCTCTCGTTCGGGCTTGGCCCGGCCGGTTCCCGCAAGGAGCAACCCGGCCACCAGGCGCTCTCCAGCGAGTCCCGACCCAGGTCTGGCTCCATGGTGGGACCCCGGCTCCGCCGTACCGGGCGACGTCACGTGCCTCGATATTCTAGTCCTCATGAAGGATTCTTGAACTGCTCTTTGTCTGACCTATCACCTAGAGCCTGTTTGCCATGGGAGACCCTACCAGGGGCATTTAAGCCCCAGACAACATAGCCTCTAGGATCATTTGAGCACTCAAACCCCTCCACCACATTAAGGTGGCAGTTCAAGGAGGGGGATAGGGATAATGTATGTTTTATATACTTATTTGTAGGATCAGTTAAACAGTAGTATCATTTAATTAGCATTCCTTTTTGAACAGGATCAATTGAACTTCTTTGATTTTCCGATTTTTTTTATGTATTTCATTTACTTTGTATTGACTGACTGGCTGACTGACTGACTGGTTAAGGCGAATGAGTATTTGTAACATAAATACATAATTTTTTTTCCTTGTCCTATTCTCTCTAAATAACTTGTATAAAAACACATAAAACTAAATAGCCAAACATTTAGTAATTCCCTTGCTCTGAAACAACACTTTGTCAGGATAGTGTCCAATATTTTTTATATTGCTGAAGTAGTCCACTTTGAAAGCATTGGATGCCAACTTTATACCTGTTATAAAGTGACCACTTCAGATGAAACTGGCAAGATTCAAACTTACCCATGGGGGAGAACTTTATTTAATAGTTTTCCACACTTTGATGGCTTCTGTTAACACTAATATATCCTCAGAGTAAACAAGATGAAGCGAGGCCTCCACACATTCAGTGATGGGGCAAAAGACAAAAAAGATTTTTCCACAGAAGAACCAAACTCAATATAATTTAGCAGACAATGGAAGGAAAGATGATATTTGAGCCTGCAGCAGAGCTGACTTTTTACACGTTGTTTTCTATTCATAAAGAAGGATCAGATATGGCACACCTACTCCCTTCAGGCTTAACAGCAAGATGATCTGGAAAGCAGCTCTTTACTGTAGAATAATGCTTTTATGCTGTCAATTCAGTTGGATAATAGTTTTCAGGCTCTAAATCAAATAAGACATATTTTAGATGAAAGAGACGATTAGCCTAGAAAAGTATTCATACCTCTTGAAGTTTTTTCACATTTTGTCATTTAACAATTACAGACTTTTTTATATTGTGTGGGATAAAGCAACAGAAAGTAGCACATAGCTGTGAAGTGGAAGACAAACAACTGATGCTATTTACTATATTTTACAAATAGTTTTTGTCAGTTTTTCTTTACTCTAGACAAGTTAGTAAGATTAGATGGCGAGCATCTGTGGCATAGATTCTCAATTGGATTTAGGTCTGGACTTTGACTAGTACATTTGGACTAGGCCAAATGTACTCTGTTGTGAACCATTCCAGTCTAATTCTGGCTGTACGTATAGGGCCATTGTCCTGCTGGATAGTAAACCTCCATCACAGTCTCAAGTCTTTTGCATCTACTAGCAGGTTTTCTTCCAGGATTGACATGTGTTTTGCTCCGTCCAACATCCCATCAACTCTCACCAGCTTTGCTGTCTCTGCTGAAGAAAATGGTAAATGGACTGAGCTTAGCGCCTTTCCAGTCATACCAACAGCTTAAAGCGCTTTACACTAGAGTTGATGTGCTGTGTTTTTTTGTCACAATTTTGGTCTCTTCATAGCAGAACACCTTCCCCCAGATATTTGCTGCAAATGGTGCTTCTTATGGCTTTCTTTCAACAAGTGCTTTCTTCTTCACACTCTTCGACAAAGGCCAGATTTGTGGAGCACATGCGTAATGTTTGTCCTGTCAAAAGATTCTCCTACTTGAGCTGTGGATCTCCCCCATAGGCCTTTTGGCTGCTTCTCTGATTAATACTCTTCTGGCCTGGCCTGTCAGTTTAGGTGAACAGCATCTTCTAGATGTCCCATAGTAATAGTCCATTTCTGGACTGAACAGTGATCTGTGAGATATTCATTGCCTAAAATTTGGTTTTATAGCCCAACTCTGCTTTAAGTGTTTCCACAACTTGAAACCTGACCTGTCTGCTGCTTTCCTTGGTTCTCATGATGCTGTTTCTTCACTAATGTTCTCTACCAAAGATCTAAGGCCTTTACAGAAGAGCAGTCCCCTGCACTGGTTCTTCTTTAGGTTTTTATTTGTAACAAAAACTGAAGGTGAAGTACTTCTTTAATTCCATTTCACAATTATGCACTGCTTTGTGTTGGTCTATCACGTAAATCCCAATACCCTAAAGTTTGTATTTTAATTTGACAAAAAAAAGGATATCACTTTTATGATGCCATGAAAATTGTCTTTATCAGGGTTTTTTTATATATATTTTGCTCTTTTTTTACTGAAAACAATGCAAATATCACACTCTTCGGTAAGTGATGGTATTTATCGTCATAAAATTGTATTTTCTTACAGATTGTGAACAGCACACCAGAAAACCCTGTAACTGTGGTAGCTGACACAGACCTTTCCTAAAACTATAATATTTCAGAGCAAAAGATGCATTGCTTTTACATTGGTATAATAACAAGGGAACACTCAGAGCTTCATCTGTATCCAAAACAGCGCAGGTGTGGCCCGTAGATAGTTTGATCGATCCAGCGGCGAAATCTGGACACAGCGGTGTACACACCAGGAAACTTAGCATCGCCGCACCCATTGCCCCATGAAACCATGCCGTACACCCGGCCCCTGCACACCAGGGGCCCGCCCGAGTCTCCCTGCAAAGACAAAACCACACCCTCTATCAGTTACAGTTACAAAGTCCCCTCAGTGATGAGACCTTCAGATTTCACATAGTGCTGAACCTTTGGGAAAACATTTCAGCAGGGTTTTGCTAATCCTTTGGCTTGAATGTCTCAGTCACTTTTCTTGTATTATCTTCAAGTGTACAAATATAATGTTACCCAATTTAATTTGCCTTTCAGTTTATGAACAAACAACATCCAATGAAAAAGGCCTACTGTACAGATATGAAATATTGCATTTCATAGATTATAGCTTTCAGTGATTGTATTGAAATTCAAATCTTGTTTCAAAAATATCTGATAACTTTATGAAAAATTATGTACACTTGTGTTTGGATTTTTTTTTTCTCCATAGGGTTGTTCAATGCTGTTAACCAAAGTTCATGATAGGACATTAAACAGAAAAACAAATTCCCACTCTGTTGATGTTTGAAGTTGAATCTTTCATATTTTGTCACGTTACAACTAAAAACTTTAATGGGATTTTATTGCTAAGACCAACACAGAGTTGTGCACAACTTTGAAATGGAAAGAGAAAATGATACATGGTTTTCAACATCATATCCAACAATGGATTTTAATCATTTTAATCCTTCTGTGTATAATCCAGCTGTTCTGTGAAGGCCTCAGAGATTTGTTAGAGAACATAGGTGAATGGGAAACAACCAAGAGACTCATGGCAGCTCTAAAGCGACTGCGGAGATCCACAGCTCAAGCACACATCAACTATTAGTTGTGCACTCTGCAAATCAGGCTTTTATGGAAAAGTGGCAAGAGGAAAGTCGATATGGACAGACAGCCATAAGAAGTCGAATTTATAGTTTACCTCAAGTCATGAAACTTGTGGAACAAGGTACTCTGGTCAAATGGGACCAAAACTAAACTGTTGTTTAGCAACAAATTCTGTGACAGAAAACTAGCAATGCACATCACTCTAAACACAACATCCCCAACGTAAAACATGGTGGTAAAAGCAGCATGCTGTGGGATGCTTTACTTCTGCAGGGACAGGGAAGCTATTCAGACTTGATGTATAGCTAGATGGAGCTAAACACTGGTCAGTCCTGGAATGAAAACCTGTTAGAGGCTGCAGTAAGACGGTGGCAGGGGTTCACTTTCTAGAAGGTCAGTGGTCCTAAACAAACTGCCAGAGCTACAATAAAATACTGCAGATCAAAGCAGATTCACGTGTTATACTGGCATAGTCAAAGTCCAGATTTAAATTTAGTTTGGAATCTGTGGCAAAACTTCAAAATTGATGTTTAAAGACACCCTCCTTCCAATCTCGTTAAGCTTTTATGATTCAGAAAACAAGACTGGAAAAAAATCCACACTCTAGATTTGAAAAAAATGGTGAAAACTTACCCTAAAATACTTGCAGCTGGAATCATATAAAAAGGTGGCTCTATAAAGTGTTGACTTAAGGAGCTGAAGACTCTTTAGGTTTATATTTGTAAAAAAAGACGTGCATAATTTCCTTCCACCTTGCAAATATGCACTAGTTTATGTTGGTCCATCACATAAAATTCCAACAAAATATGTTGAAGTTAGTGGTTGTAAGATGACAAATGTGAAAAAGTTTTAGGGGAATGAATACCTTTGCAAAGTACATTGTGGCATTATTTTAAATCAGTTGTTATTGTTTTTCCAACTTCTTAAAAATCTCCCAGTACAGTGTTAAATTATATCTTAGAGGTAAGTAAGTAGGTTTCTTCACAAAGGGAAATTCTGTGTTAACTACTGGTACATCACAAACTGTATTTCAGGTCATTTTCTTCTCATATTACAAACTGAGAAAGAAAACAAACGTTAATAAGCACAATCAATAAACCATAACATACAACAGCATTTAAGCATGTTGTTGTTTGCAGTAAAATCTGCAGCTTTTCTGATACTTTTCTTCTTCCTCTGCAAAAGACTGGAACGTCAGCCTAACGGTTCACCATGTGCTGACATGAGGAACTGTATCATCTTACTTACAAAGAAATGAGCTTCCCCAAAACTGTGTTATGGTTATACTCTGCTGTGAGATGAAAAAAAAAGATTGTGCTAACTGATATCCATTAAAACAGGAGTTTATTTTTTGAAAAGTAAATTCATGTGTTTTCATGCATAAAAACAATCCTGTAAGTCCAAACTGGTTAAACTGGGCACCACCTTACAGCCCTATGTTTAAACCTTGCATGCGTCTTTTCCTCCTGACTGGTAGCCGGCGCAGATCATGTTTGTCGTGATGTTGCCATTGAAAGAGTCGCTGCTGTTACATCTCGCAGCTGAAACAATGGGCACTGTGACTGTCCTGAGCTCAATAGGGACCTGGCCTCCACCCACACTATTGTGGCCCCATCCAGACACCTGACACAGGTGGCCTTCGACTACGCCTGTCCCTTGTCTGGGGAGAGGCGCCAGCGATACAAACTTGTTCAGGACCATAGGGGCACGCAGCTGGACAGAAAAAACAATGGAGGACAGCTTGTGGTAAGAAAAAGGGTTTAATTAGTGATGGAACACAGTAAAATAGTATATATATGTAAATCTCTGCTGTACCTTTATGAGCATGATGTCAGCATTGTTGGTGCTGCTGTTGTACAGGGGATGAGTGACCAGCCTGTGGGGTTTAGCATACTGCTCAGTACCCTCGAAGATATTTACTTTGTAGTCACCTGCCACAATCATCATTTGATCTTCCCTAAAACACACATATATCTTCATTGTACAGAATATCACCTTCACCATCAAACAGACATGATAAAGTGTATACTTCATGCACAAGTATTTGGCAAGAGAGCATTTAAACAATATCATCATTTCTATGCATGTTATTCAACTCCAAACTGTACAAACTTGAATACGTATCAGATTTAAGATTTAAGCATATGACGTGATGCATATTTGTGTTATGAGGGAAGGTGAGACCTAAAGAGATCAACACCATATACAGTGGGGAGAACAAGTATTTGATACACTGCAGATTTTGCAGGTTTTCCCTCTTGCAAAACATGTAGAAGTTTTTAATTTTTTATAAATGCAAATGAATTACTTAAAAATCACACAAGGTGATTTGCTGGATTTTTGTTTTAGATTCCGCCACTCACAGTTAATGAGTACCCGTAATAAAAATTAAATACTTCTACGTACTTTGCAAGAGGGAAAATCTGCAAAATCTGCAGTGTATCAAATACCTGTTCTCCCCACTGTATCAAAAGTAAAAAATTAGGAAGTCTTTCAGAGGAATGCAGCACTCTTAAAACTGACAAAATATTGGGGATTACAGAACCATCAATAATTTTGTTGATAATAGTCAACAGGGTCTCAAATGTGTTGAGAAAGAAAATAGCTAATTTCTGGCCAAAGAGTAGAGAAGAATTTAATGTGAAGCCAACCCATTCCCATTCAGTGCAGGCGTATTCACGAACAGTTGGCTACCTGGAGAGCCCAGACCTAAAAGGTGTTCAGTGCTCAGAGACATTTCTAAGGCAATGGAGGCTGAAACGACACCACAGAAGTCTAAACATTCAGACTGGGACAATACATATCTGAAGACAGATTTTTTAAAGATTTTATAGACTGAATATTGGTGAAAAGTGACTTGCGATAAATAACCAAATTAGTAAACAATATTATTGGATTCGGGTTCATAGCAAACACAGATAAACATATATAATACAAACATAGAAAGGTCCTTCTGGCCAACATCTACTGTTTGTCATTAAAAAAGTTTCTTCATCTGTTGATCTCAACTGATGAAGAAACGGACTCCATGAATGCAGAGCTCAGAACTGTAGCTGGTCACTGTTTTCCTTCTCACATGTCAGAAATGTTTATTTGTAAATTTTGAGTTATTAGTCTCATTTAACAGATAATAATATACAAGTGAGATGGAAAATGTTCAATTTTCATTTGGTTGCATAATAACTATGTACACCTAATGTTATGCAATAGTTGTGCACACAGCAATTATCCTAAGAAAGACAAAACCTCACTTTTACTTTCTTAAATATTTAGGTTTGAGGTGTGTTAACATTTTGGGTTGACTGAGAGCAATGCAGTTGTCAAAAATAAATTTCTTCAGAAATACAACCTGCCTAATAATTGAGCTGTATTTTTGTACTTGTTTAAATAAGTAGATTGCATACAGGAAAATGTGTGAGCAGTGTAGAAATTTCCCAACTCAGAGTGTGGAAGAGGGTTGACTGTGACTGCAGCTGGATGGTTGTGAACAATGGCTTACTGTGAGCCGGCAGGACTGGGTCAGTGCAACAGAAATATGGACGATTTCCAGGAACTAGACAAGATGACACTCCACCGTCACTCTGTGTTTAACAGACACACACACACACACACACACACACACACTCTTGTTTTGCTATATGTAGTGAGGACCATGTGTTGACTCCCATTGACTTCCATTCATTTTCAGTCATTTTCAACCCTTTCTATGCCCTAACCCTGACAATAACCCTAAACCTAACCATTACCAGTGCATGCCTAACCCTAACCTTAACCTAAACTCAATTCACACCTTAGTCCTAAACCTAACCGTTAGCAAAATAGGTCGTGAGGACCAGCAAAATGTCCTCACTTTGGTACCAACGGTCCTCAATTTGATGGTGAAATCGGGAAAATGGTTCTCACTGTGATGCCAAGACAGGAACACACACACCACACACACACCACACACACACACACACACACAAACAGACGAATGATGCTGCACCAATGTCAGCTGACTCAACTGTATCTGTTTGTGTGCAATTTGACTTTCAAAGGACAAGATCACTGTGACATTACTGTCTGTACCAGAACTGGGTTTTATAATTTTTTTGCATATTCAAATCTGCTCCTATCATACCGAGTGAGGATCTACACAGCAAACTCTGGCTACAAACCACAAACTATCTAGCAAATAAAAAAATAATTAGGGTTCAACTAAAGCCAAACATGAAAAGTGCTTTGCAAAACCTTTTTCACATTTTGTGATGATAAAAAAAACCACTAATTTTGCTGTCATTTAAGATTTTTTTTATATGATGGACCAACAAAAAGTTAAATATCAACAAGCATTGTTCATTACCATATTGTTGTATTTGTTATGGGAGGGGTGGGGTGGAGGGAGGGTGGGGTGGAGAGAAGCAGAGAAGCAATCAGTGGTATGGTTGTTTTTTCATAGTGCTGAAAGCGTTGGGAAATATACATAATACACTGTATATAATATCTATAAATATCGGGTACCGGATATTTTTATATCTTTGCATCACTAGTTTTTATTTATTGCATTTTTGAGATGCTGGCATCAACATGATGAAGTAGTAACTACACACAAGCCCTCCATGTATTTATTGATTTATAACTGATTTGTCTGCAATTGTTGGAAGCTAGTCTCCCAGAATAAAAAGGTATCCTTCAAGCTCATAGTTATAGATGATTACAGCTGTTGAACACTCTTACCCGATGTTACAATGCGCTGCAGTCAGAACCCAGTACCTGTGAACTAGTGATCCCCCACAGAAGTGTTGGCTGCTAGTGCTCTGCAATGATACCATGTATTTGATGGAGTTTGGTGCAGCAGCGTGACCGCCTATTATGCGGCTCTGCATGAGCATTCGGCCTGCATGAAAACACAAGCACAGGGTGTATAGTAGTATCATATTTACATTTAGATTTCTTTATCAGTTTTATTCCTTTTTGAACACTTATTCTATTATGTCCTGAATGAATCATTAGGATCGCTCTAACCTAAAAAAAAGCAAACGAATCTGCATGGTTGGAAAGCTTTAACAGACAGTCTAAGTCCACCTTCAAAATAGAACTCCTCAAGTGAGTAGGAAAAATATGTGACCGTAGAGTTCCTCCTTATCCCCCTTTTCCCCCTCCCTCCAAGTTAATTTACCCAGCATTAGAATTGGTACATTTCTATAATGTGGGGGACCTTGGTGCAATAAAGGTAATGGAATGCAGCCTCCCCGAGTAACCACATCACTCTAGCAGCAGAAATATAACAGCAGGGACTCTCACGCCAGCCTTATATAACTGCTAAACCATAAAGCTCTGACCTCAGGCTGCACAATCAGAGACAGAAGAGATGTGAGGATCATTACATGCAACTACTCAACACAATGGGAAGGAATACAAATACTCTTGAAATGATTAATATCCATCCCACACTGTAATTTATAAGGATTATTTTTGTGTTAACATGATTTAAGGAAGCTTTTTGTGTAACTCACTCATTTTCTCTGTGTTTTTAACAGTTTTTCTGACATATCTGCATTTTTCAGGTTAGAAGGCTTCCTTTTGGTATTTACATTCCACAGGTCCTGAATAGGATGGAGGTCTGAATTTATACTTAGCCATTTAAAGGCTTGGTATTGTTTTCTGTTGGATGTTTATGTGCCTTTAAGATTAAGATTGTTTTTACAAAGCCCTATGCTGCTCAGAAGTCAAGCAGTTTTTGAAATCAGCCATGGATGTTACTGCAGACAGTCCATTGGGAGAGAACAAATTGTTGCTCTCATTTTGGGACAGTGGTGGAGTCATTTATCTGAGACAGCTGCAAAAAATACCAAAGTTAATTCTGCAAAGCTTTTATTCATAAGATAGTCTGTATATGATTTACACTCCTGTAGCACCTATAATATTATCCACATTGCACAAACTACTTTAAAAGAGCTATTGGGGTTATTGTTTGACTTAGTGTCTTTCTCAAGACCAGTTTACTGGCGATGAAACAGCCAATTTTTACACAGAAAGATGCATTGAACCCCGGACACAGAGAAACAGGCAGACTTTTCAGAGGCCTTGGCATCATATAGAAACACAACTGTACAAGAAAACACCAGCCGGTTTCTAGAAAAAAACCTACAACAACACAATGATCTAAATCATGTAGCCAACTTATTGGATCAAAAATGGTTATAGTTTATTATAGATCAAGGCTTTTATGCATGCGTCCACTCCAGTGCAGCCTGTGGAGAGCTACAAGTAAAGAGGAAGAACTCTGCTGCACACAGAGTTTTGCAGCTCTATAATGTCACAGAGATTCCAGTTATAAGGAAACCCTCCTTCCTGGGAGCCATCATAAAAAGGGGTTAATAATGTGTATTCTGGGATTCAGAGTTTTTACCAGTCAGTTTTGTTCTCTGTATGCAGTTCAGTTTTCTCCATCCATGGCTGGGCCCAACATTTCCTTTTGTTAAACACAAGGCAGCTATGCAATAATGTGAAGGGGGTATTAAAGAAAAAGGGGATCACAGCCGTGAATTTTAAAAATTTTGGAAACACCTTTGAGTATGTCTATTTCACACACCAGAACTGCCACCATGGAATAGAGTCTGAAATCCGATTGTTGGCTCACTGGAGTTGGGCATGCCGAAAAAATACTTTCAAAGAAAGCCACAGAGTTAAGTTGAGCTCACTGGAGGTCTGCAAGAAAAAACAATGTAAGACTTTGCAGGAACTTCCCACTAAAATTAGATAAGCAAAGCAAAATCTGCGATGCAAACAAAATATTCTTCGCAATCCAATCTGGCAAGCTGATCAGGCCTGTTTCTGAATCGTCTTGGCAAAGCTTCTCGTTGGATCTGTGTTTTTTCACCTCTCTCTCTGCGACTCCTAATATTTGTCTGTGTCTTGGGAGCCGGCATGCGGTGATTCCAAGGAAGGAGTCGTGTTGTGGTGCTGATCGATCAGAAGCGAATTTGGTTGAAATGTGATATTATTATTTTATATTATTATTATTATTTACAGCCTTTAGACACAAGGAGAGGCACAGAATATAAATAAACCAACCAGATTGATAAAATCTTCACATTTAAGGCTCATTTCAGAGTTTAATCTAGAATTATGACTAATCATGGATTAGTATTTTTCTAGTAAGATCATTCATAAGACAAAAATTCAACCACTGCTTTATATGGTGAACTCTGAAGTTTGTCAGCATAACTGAAAAGATAATGAATAATTTGGGTTGAATTTTGGCTAGACAATAAATTTAAAGTGTGTCAAAGTGAATTTTGTTTTTGTCTATTTTGGTGCATTTTAATCAACAATCATTTTCTTGGGCACATTAGAGCCTTTCATAGATCTATAAAATAATAACAGCTGTCTCTGCTGCTCCATTACCTTTCAGGTTAGATAACATGCAGTCTCGGACATTTTCTCCAAAATGTCTACTGGAGCCCTCAAATTAAAAGAATATTTCAGCTTTTCACCTTATGGAGCTCGGCTGTGGAAATACTGGGGCTCCTTCTGCTTCTCAATGCATCTTTTTTTACAGCAGTGTGTCATAAAAATGACTCACAACCAGAAAGTTAAGAAGTAAGGCAGCTGTCTGTTTGTCTTACACATTCAAACTTTATCATCTGACTAACCTAGACATCAGCAAATGTGAGCTTAAAGACTTGGTAAATTACATTCCAGATTCTATTTAAAAATTTGTTTGTATAACACAAAGGGAATTTGCCCTGTTTTTTAGATTGTAATAATAAAGGGGATACATTAAACTACTATTTCCAAAGATACATTGGCCTTTCAAATTATGGTTTTCATAAAACAATGAAATCACAAAAAAGTACTCACTGTGGATCGAGGTTAGATCCAGGAGCAGACAGAATAAACACATAAGCAGGTTCATCGTATAGCAGACAAGGATGTTACTTTTGAGCATATATATATATAGAAATAGCTGAACCACGGCAGCCAAACAAGCAGCGTGCTCTCTGTCGGCCCCGACTGCTCATTTTTTCTTCTCTGGTAACAGTGGAAGTGATTCTAATCAATCTTCATCCTTAGGTTTCCTGTTAAAAAAAAAACGTTTTTAATTTCATTGGTTTTCATGAAGTGGCAAGGTCACTCCGGGACTGACTGAGAAGGGAAACAGAAAAGAAAAAAGCAACAAAGTTCACATTCAGAAGGTCTTTATTATCCGAACTGTCTGTCCTCTGACCCCCCTGACTTGTTGAAAGGCCTTACGTTGTTGCCATAACAACAAAGACGGTACTGTCCCCGGGCGGGTTCATCTATACTTTATCAGCATGCAATGTTTCATCATCCAGGATTATCCCTGCTGAAATATCTGTGTGTGTGTGTGTGTGTGTGTGGTGTGTGTGTGTGTGTGTGTGTTCCTGTCTTGGCATCACAGTGAGAACAATTTTCCCGATTTCACCATCAAATTGAGGACCGTTGGTACCAAAGTGAGGACATTTTGCTGGTCCTCACGACCTATTTTGCTAACGGTTAGGTTTAGGACTAAGGTGTGAATTGACTGTAGGTTAAGGTTAGGGTTAGGCGTGCACTGGTAATGGTTAGGTTTAGGGTTATTGTCAGGGTTAGGGCATAGAAAGGGTTGAAAATGACTGAAAATGAATGGAAGTCAATGGGAGTCAACACATGGTCCTCACTACATATAGCAAAACAAGAGTGTGTGTGTGTGTGTGTGTGTATGTTCATTTCTGTGCTCCATGTGGTTCTGTTGTGTACTGTCAGGAAGATTCACACAGCAGTGGAAAAGAGACAGAGGTATTTTACACACAAGTGGCTCTCTCTGACTCATCGACCATCACTGAATCTGTGTCAGCAATGATAAGAACTTATTATCAGCCTGACAACTACAACAGCAATGATGATGATGATGATGATGAGGATGAGCCATCTGGCAATTTAGCATCATTCACAATGGGAGGTGCTGGGCAGGAGGTGTGTGTCTGAATGTGTTTGTGTGTGGAGGGTGTGGGGGGTGGTCGCCTGACCTCCTCTTGTCCCACATTTACAGCCTGCTAAATAATTGATGTTTTACCCAGAGAAAGGGAGAGGGGACTTTGTGCGGCCTTCCATTGCCAGGTGTTTCCCAAGTCAGAGCTACTGTGGCCTAAAGCTGCAAAATAACACAACACCAGATAAACCATTTTCCAAAATACAGCAACAAAATGGTAAAAAAAAGACATTCCAAAATCTTTTGTTTCTATGTTTTGTTGTTTTATAAAATATTTTATTCATCATTAAGTTAATATTTTATTAATAAAGTATTTTTGAATTGAATTTATTTGAACTGAACCTGGCTGGGAACCTGGTCGGAGTTGATGGAACAAAATAAACACAAAGCAGTATCTATATACAATGGTTCTGCAAAGTATTGACTCAGATAGGCTGAATACAAATACAAATAAATTTTTTTTTTATCTATAAAAATTAGAAAACCATTAGTTTACTCAGCTTGCTAGTCCTGCAGAAGAATGATGATACAACCATGTTTTACTTTGTGTCAAGGGTTTTTTTCAGGGGGACGTGCAGTGCTAGTTTTTTCCATAAAGGTCCAAAAGTTTAATTTCTTCCACGGTTGTGCTGAGTTCCTTGCATGGCTCGGGCTAAATCTTTTAAACCAGACGTTTTATGGCTTTCTTCCAGCGATAGCTTCCTTTTTGCAGCTCTTCTATAAAGGCCAGATACAGGGGTTGGAAAATGAAACTGAAACACCTGTCATTTTAGTGTGGGAGGTTTCATGGCTAAATTGGACCAGCCTGGTAGCCAGTCTTCATTGATTGCACATTGCACCAGTAAGAGCAGAGTGTGAAGGTTCAATTAGCAGGGTAAGAGCAGAGTTTTGCTCAAAAATATTGAATGCACAAACATTATAGGTGACATACCAGAGTTCAAAAGAGGACAAATTGTTGGTGCACGTCTTGCTGGCGCATCTGTGACCAAGACAGCAAGTCTTTGTGATGTATCAAGAGCCACGGTATCCAGGGTAATGTCAGCATACCACCAAGAAGGACGAACCACATCCAACAGGATTAACTGTGGACGCAAGAGGAAGCTGTCTGAAAGGGATGTTCGGGTGCTAACCCGGATTGTATCCAAAAAACATAAAACCACGGCTGCGCAAATCACGGCAGAATTAAATGTGCACCTCAACTCTCCTGTTTCCACCAGAACTGTCCGTCGGGAGCTCCATGGGGTCAATATACACGGCCGGGCTGCGATAGCCAAACCTTTGGTCACTCATGTCAATGCCAAACGTCGGTTTCAATGGTGCAAGGAGCACAAATCTTGGGCTGTAGACAATGTGAAACGTGTTGTTCTCTGATGAGTCCACCTTTACTGTTTTCCCCAAATCCGGGAGAGTTACGGTGTGGAGAAGCCCCAAAGAAGCGTATCACCCAGACTGTTACATGCCCAGAGTGAAGCATGGGGGTGTCTCTAGAAGTAGAATGGGAGGAAGATCTTTTAGTTATCAGGCTCCTCACCTGTGGAACCAGCTCCCAGTTTTAGTCCGTGAGGCGGACACCCTGTCTACTTTTAAGGCTAGGCTTAAAACTTTCCATTTTGATAAAGCTTATAGTTAGAGTGACTTAGGTTATCCTGAGCTATCTCTGTAGTTATGCTGCTATAGACTTAGGCTGCTGGAGGACATAATGACCACTTTCACCCTCTTTGCTACATTCTCACACTACTCTCCAATTTTGCATTATTTGCTGTTATCTCAGCTTTTAACTTTGTTCTCTCTCTTTTCTCTTCCTAGAAGCTACACCTGGCCTGACTCTGTGTCTACCTGTGACACCTTTCTGGAGAGGGGCATCGTCCAAGCTTCTGTTGGCAACAACTTAATGCTCACCCTCTACCGATGATCCACATGGCCCAGTCTTTCAGTGTTTAACCCTTTCTCTCTCCTAGACATAGCTACTGACTGAGCCTTTACTGTAACTAACTCTATGCGCTCTCTTTCAGATTCTAACCTTGAAAACTGGCTCAGAGTTTATCTGTTCCTTCTTTCTAGGTGAAACGACTAAAGGAGCTACATCCATTTACATTTACTTTTCCTTCCCATAGAAAGTACTCCTGGATCAGTGCTTCTTTGTTCTCTTTGTGTCTCTGCTCTGTTCTCTCAAACCCCCAGTCGGTCGTGGCAGATGGCCGCTCACACTGAGCCTGGTTCTGCTGGAGGTTTCTTCCTGTTAAAAGGGAGTTTTTCCTCTCCACTGTCGCTACATGCATGCTCAGTATGAGGGATTGCTGCAAAGTCAACGCCAGTGACTGTCCACTGTCTCTAAATGCTCAACCAGGAGGAGGGAATGCTGCAACTTACTGACTCGATGCAATCTGCTGGGTTTCCTTAGACAGAAAAACTTTTTATCCAATTTGAATAAATAACAGAATCTGACTGCACTGTTCAATGATTAGGATTAATTGGAATGTATGTACCAGACTTTTGTGAGGTGCCTTGAGACAACATGTGTTGTGAATTGGTGCTATATAAATAAACTGAACTGAATTGAATTGAATTGGATCAATGATGGTTTGGGCTGCCATATCATGGGATTCCCTTGGCCCAATACTTGTGCTAGATGGGCGCGTCACTGCCAAGGACTACCGAAACCATTCTTGAGGACCATGTGCATCCAATGGTTCAAACATTGTATCCTGAAGGCGGTGCCGTGTATCAGGATGACAATGCACCAATACACACAGCAAGACTGTGAAAGATTGGTTTGATGAACATGAAAGTGAAGTTGAACATCTCCCATGGCCTGCACAGTCACCAGATATTATTGAGCCACTTTGGGGTGTTTTGGAGGAGCGAGTCAGGAAACGTTTTCCTCCACCAGCATCACGTAGTGACCTGGCCACTATCCTGCAAGAAGAATGGCTTAAAATCCCTCTGACCACTGTGCAGGACTTGTATATGTCATTCCCAAGACGACTTGACGCTGTATTGGCCGCAAAAGGAGGTCGTACACCATACTAATAAACTATTGTGGTCTAAAATAAGGTGTTTCAGTTTCATTGTCCAACCCCTGTATGTGGAGTGCACAACTAATAGCTTTCGTGTCAATGGATTCTCCCACCTAAGTTGTGGGTTTCTGCAGCTCCTCCAGAGTTATTGTTGGCCTCCTGACTGTTTCTCTGATTATTACTTCTTCTGCCTGTTATGTCAGTTTAGGTGGAAAAGCAAAAGACACATTTCAAATTTTTATTTGTAAAAATTTAAAACTATATATCATTTTCATTCCATGTCCTAATTATGCACTATTTTGTGTTGGTATATCACGTCTGTGTGAAACACCATGATATGTGTAGTTGTAACATGACAAAATGTGGAATGTGGGGTTCAGGTAAATGTTCAAAGCACTGTTGATTGTGTTTCTTTTCTTTTTTCTGCTTAAATGTTTCCCACAAAATTTTGATTATAGCTTTGAGCCTAACTCAGAGCTTTGTTCAAGGCGTCTACCTCATTCCAAACACACTGGGCACAAAGGCACACTGTTTGTCACAGCAACTTGGCACCCAAGGGATAGCTGAGCATGCTATCATCTTCCACTGTCACAGGTGGAAAGACACCTTGGGGAGTGTCGAATGTATGTAGGCTAGGAGTTGAAAACCAAAGCAAACTCTGTTTGGAAAGAAATCACAGAAACCAGGGGAGGTAAAAAAAAAAGGCTATGAGGGAAGAAGAAATAAGACAGAAGTTACATTAGAGTGCATTACAGCTGGAGCAGGGTTAGAAACAAAGAGCTTTGACAATTTTTTTATCATAAACATGATTATTGATTTGATCATGAGTCAATGTGAGATGGACAAAGAAGCTTAGAATTCTTGCTCTCTGACCAATTTTATAGGAAACTGGGGGAAAAAAAGCTTTTCCTTGTTCAAGTAAAGAATGAGTGCAGTCATCTCTTGCCACATCTCACCTTGACTGAACACTAGAGGGCTCTTTATAACATCGCTGGATATAAAAACAACATGTCAAACAAGTATAGGTTATCATTTCTCTGGCTTGTTGGGTTTCAAGTCTGCAAAGATCCACTTTATCTGCAACGCTGTACAATAGGCTGAAGCTGTGAGAACAAAGGCCCCTGAAAAAAAGGTGTAATAAAAGAAAAGGATGCAGTGTTTTTTTCTTCAAGTACTGGGTCAGACTCTCTCTTTTCTAAATGTGACAGAGACGTTAATAATGGTGAGGGATAATAAGAGGGACAGGCTTGTTTAGACTATAAAAGAGTCCTGAGAGTTCTCAGACGTGTGATGTGTGGGATTGTATTAGTGCATGTTAAGCTGGACATTGGGGGGATTCTAACACGACTGTTGAAAAGGTGAGACAGCTTATATATCATCATCAATTAGGAGTGCGACTGTTATTCCCATCTTTTGCAGCTTTAGATTTAAAATTATTTTTATTTAACATTCAAGAAGTTGTTAATTAGTGGGAAATAAAATAGATATCTCTTAATAATAAAACAATGTAAATGAGTATAATAAAACATTTAAACATTTTGTGTCAAAATTTTTTTTACCCCTTCCAATAATCAATGGAAAGATCTTCATTGGCAATAAAGTAATCAAACCCTTATAATTTCCAACCATTTTTTTGCATGTTTCCATTGGTGTTTTGATGGTTTATCTATAGTGATGAGCTCCAAGTGTTTGAAGCTGGAAGGCCTCCTAACCATCTCCCTAATCTTTAGCTCCCTGTGTGAATTTTCTATCAGATTCAAGTCTCAGAGACTCTAGCTGGGCCACTCTATAAGATTAATGTTACTTCCAGTCAGAAGAAACATGTTGATAATATCAAAATATTAATTCAAACCTAAATCTGCTAGCGGTATGAATATTTCTGGGCTCTTTTCTTCAGGCGTATGTTATGTTGCATTATTTGGCTTTATGTTGTATCATTCTGTGCCATTTTATGTTACATAAAGTTACATTTTGTTATTTTACCATGCGTTACATTACATTATGTTACATAGGTTTTATTAGGTTATTATTTAAAAGGTTTAAAATGTACGAAAATGTTGCGTTATTTACATTACACTTTATTATTTTATGTTATGTTACATTTTATTTTGTCAGAACATTTTTATGTAAATTGCATTATGTTTTGTCAAATTGTGAAATGTAAATAAATGTTGTGTTATCTATTGTTTTATGTTTTGTAGCATTATGGCACATTACGCTCTGTTATGTTACTTTACATGATGTTTTGGGCTTTACTCCTGAAATTTCATGCATTATTCGATAATCATGTTTTTACTGCTCTGTGGAAATGATTTTACTTCTGCGATTTATTTTACTTGTGTTGCTGTAGTTAATTATGCAGTTTAAACTGCAGCAAAGTGATGTCATTACTAGTTTTCTTTCGGTATATAAAGAGCACAATGCTTACCATGAGATTTTTGGTTGTAGCTTGATTTTTCCCTGTATTTTTTTAAAGTAGCTGATAAGATGCAACTGGCTCCGTTTTGTCTCGTCTTACTGCTCATCCTGATTGTCACTAACCTGGCAGGTGAGAAATGCCTATTGTCTTTTTGTCAGGATATCACAGTGGACCTGAATGCAAATGTAAAGTTGTGTGGAAGAGTAAGAACGTTTTGTTTCTCTTTGTCTCTTTTAGTTGAGAATGATAAAAGAATTGTTGGTGGCACAGTGGTAGAACCTTTTCCTAAACCCAAAAAACCAACCTCTTCCCCCTGTAAAAGAGACTCCCACCCTTTTTGGAGGCACCCTGGTTTTTCCCCCAGTGGGTGGTGTCCTGCTGCCCCCAACCTGGAGACCCCAAATTTTCTGCAGCTTTTTCCCAGTCAACACCACATAAGTATTAAAATATATGAGTTAATGTGCATTAACGCCTAAAATTCAATATCATTATTAGTCTTTCATGTGACAGAATTATTGCATGCTTTTTACCTCTGCAGGAATCAGTTGATGAAAGTGGTCCTGGGGGAGCACAACATCAATAAGAAGGAGGGATTTGAGCAAATATTTGATGTCTTGTTAATCATCAAACATTACCAGTTCAGTTACTGGAACCTTGACAACGACATCATGCTTCTTAAGGTAGAAAATCCACTGTGAGAACTCTGTTCAGAGAAATGTTTTGATGGAGAAAATGTTGAGATACCATCATTTTGAATAAGCAATTAGAGGAACAGTATACATTGTAATTTAAAAATCGTTGTGTGCAAAACGACACAGAGTTAGAAATAAAACTGTATTATGTTGGATGTGTTAATACACAATTTTAAGTCTACTCGATGTCTTTAGCTAGCATTAGAACATTTTGTTTCACTGACTAAACTACTTTATGTTACCCTGTGTAAATATATTACATTGTTTGTTTAATCTTCATTAGTTTTTAATACATAAATAATTATTTTCTCAGTAATCATTTTATTGTAGAATTATTACTATTGTTATTATTATAGTATGTATTATTTTAAATATTCTGGGGATTATGTGAATTAAACATCAATAATAATAAAATGCAACATCTGAGGTCTTTCTACTGATGAATATATACTTATATAAACCATATGCACAATATGAAATGAATTGCAACACTAAGTAAGGAAATGGTGTAATTCAAAGACACAGAAAAGTTTCTCAATGCAAGAAAGGCAACAGATGGAAAATCTCATGACTAATTAAAAATGGCACCAACAGTGTAATTCCATTGTTGCCATTTTTCACTTTTCAAAATTCCCAGAAATATCTTGCAAGTGCTGCAAATTATGTCCCTGATCTTATTTTTGTTTTCTTTTAAATACCTTTATAATACTCCGTAATTCCCCGCTGCCACTAAATTATAAGGTATTACAGGGGGAAATTCATAAGTATTTTAATGTAGGCAAAATTATACAATAGCAATGTGGATCTAGGTATGTGACTGAGAAGCAGCTCACATGCATTGCTAGCTTTTTGAGATGACTAACTGAAGGGTGTTTTTTCTCTGTGGGTCAGCTGGACCGCCCTGCTGTCATCAACAAAGTGGTGAATCCAGTGATGTTGCCCCGCACCGGCACTTTGCAAAACTTTGCTCGGTGCACAGTCAGCGGCTGGGGGGTCACCTGGATCTACGGCCAAAGCCTGTCCCCTGAACTGAGGTCTGTAGATGTGGATTACTTCGCAGATTGCTGGTATTACTACTACTTCAGGATCACAAACAACATGATCTGTGCTGGGTCCAATGAAGGAGGGAGAGACTCCTGTCAGGTGAGCAACTAAATTAATGCACCAAACAGTTGTGGCAGCGGATGGGTTGGTTGTATTTTCTTTTTGCTTTTTGGTATTAAATAATTCCAAGGAAAATAAAAAGTGGGATTTTGAACCAGATTATCTGAAAAGAACCTGCCTGCTGCTGGTGAGCACAATAAGTGGAGCTGCTAACAGAAAATGCCTGATTTTAAATTAACTTTCTCTCGAGCTGCGCTCTCTGGACTCAGTAGATGTGTTCAAAAAGCTCCTTAAAACCTTTTTTATTAGACGAGCATTCCAGTCTTAACTGACCTAATGTTGCCACTTTGTATTGTTCTATTTTAATGTTTTATATTGTTTGTTTTGATTACTGTGAAACACTTTGTGACTCTGCGTCTGTGAAAAGCGCTATAGAAATAAAGTTTACTTACTTGCCTACTTACTTAAATAAAATAAAAAAATGCCACTTTAAACTGAACAGCAATTTAGCCCTAAAATATCCCCTTCATTTGACCTTTCCAGGGAGATTCAGGAGGACCGCTCGTCTGCAACGGTAAACTGGAAGGCATTGTGTCGTGGGGCATCGGCTGTGCCTATTCTTTTTACCCCGGCGTCTACACTAATGTGAGAAACTACATCTCATGGATTGACTGGGCCATCCAGAACAGCTAACCATCCGCCAGCACCAAAGAAGAGACTCCTGAGATGAATCTTTGAATGGATGCTGAAAATCAAAAGGCTGTTTGATAGTTTGTCTTAATAAACTTGAATACATCGGCTCAGACAATATAACTTACAGAGTATAAAGTTTTACACTTATTCTTATCAATGAATATAACTCACATTACTACTATTATAACACATCAATCCAGAGAGGCGCAACTTTTTAAATAAATGCACTTTCAGTGTTGTTTTAAACTACACTTCAAACAATTTCAAGAGACTCTAAGTATGGGAGTTTTTTCCTCCTCTCAAACAATTCTTCAATAAACTATAAAAAAGACAGTAAAATAAAGATACATATTTTCTCAAACTGATTCGTCATTTTCTGTCATTTTGCTCTTTGAAAAGTATTCACACTTTTTAAAAGTTTCCACATTTCGTCCAAGTCCTTAAACATACAACCAGAGCAACAATGGAATGATCTAGATCAAAATTCTAAAACTCCCATCATACTTGTTTTCTTCACAGTTTTATAAGTATATATCAGTATTTTAAAATTATTTATATATATTTTATATATAATTATATATATATATTATACAGAAACAGACCAAAATTTTGGACACACCTCATTCAAAGAGTTGTTTTTATTTTCATGCTTGAATATTGTAGCTTCACACTTAAGGCTAAAAAACTATGAATTAAACACTGGGGAATTATATACTGAACAAAAAAAATGTGAAACAACTGAAAAAATGTCTTTATATCTAGGGGTTTTTCAAGTAGCACCTTTTTTCTTTATTACTGCTCCCACATCTTTTGGCATTCTGTTAAAGACTTCAAAAGGTTTTCCACCTTAAATGGTTTTCATTCACAGGGGTGCCCTGTCAGGGTTTAAAAAGTGGGATTTCAAGCCCTTTAAATGGGGGTTGGGACCATCAGTTGTGTTTGGCCAGGTGGATACATACACAGCTGATAGTCCTACTGAATAGACTGTTAAAATGTGTATTATGGCAAGAAAAAAAGCCGCTAAGTAAAGAAAAAACCATTTCTAAAAGAAAGGGGGCCCGAAAATTGGGTTTGGGGCCCCCAAGGGGCGCGCAAAAACCCCTCAAGCGCTACAAGAAACTGGGGTCTGGGGGACCCCCCAGGAAAGGAAGACCAAGAGTCACCCCCTGCGCGGGGCGATAATTTCTGAGTCAACCAGCCTCAGAAATCACAGGGGTTAACAGCACTCAGATTAGAGAACGGTCATCCACACAGAGTTCTAGCCAGCACATTCTAGAAATTAAAAATGTTGATCGGGGTTTGGGGAATAAATCAAAGGCGCCACGGGAGCTGGGGTTTTTTCTTTTTTTTTTTATTTTTGTGTTTATATGTTTTTTTCGAGCCACAGTACTGGGGCTCGGCCACAATTCGGGGGGTCTTTATTCAGTAAGAAAGGAAAATTCTCAACATCAGAGGTCCTCTCTTGGGTTTTATAGGTTTTTCATCCATCCGGGTTCACTGGCTTCGCAACCCGGAGGGGGCGCTCACGGGATTTCGCCGGGGGCGTCGGAGGGGGAAGCGACTGGGCCCTGGTAAACTCCCAAAAGAGGACTTCCAACCCTGCCTTCCCCCTGGTGTGTTTAAGCACAAGAAAAGGACGGGGCTCTTCTTCTCACCGGTAAAAAATCGGGGCCCCCCCGCAGATCAGCGGTTTTTCGCTTCACCGGGGGACATGGCTGAGTGACAACATCCCGGACCGCGCACTGCTGATACCGGACTTCCCCTGCTCAGAGCGGATCGCAGCGCGGAGCAATCAGGGGAAAGCGAGGAGGGGAATCTGCTTTTATATAAACGAAGCTTGGTGCAGAGACTAAAAGTGCTGGGAAAACATGTAGTCCGGATCTGGAGTCATTTTTCCTAATCTGTAAACCCTTTTACTCACCGAGAGAGTTTTCCTCGTTCATAATAATCGGCTCATTTTTCCTCCGCATGGCTGCACTTTTTCCCCCGGAAAAACATCTTGCTGAGCTGATTACAGACGTGGGGAAAAAAACACCCTGACTCTTTTCATTATAATACTGGGGAGATTTTTAACAGCGCAGATCTCTCTAATGAGCTCCCAAATACAGACAGCATATAAGTGTCCCACCAGAGCAAAAAAACCACTGGACCACTGTTACACAGCTTTTAAGGACTCATATCATGCTGTTACCAGGGCTGCTCTGGGACTTTCGGATCATTGCCTTATCCACCTCATCCCAACTTACAGACAGAAACTAAGAGCTTCCCAAACCCGTGGTTCACCCCTGTTAAAAAGTGGACTGAGGATTCGAAGGGGGAGTACTACAGGCCTGCTTTTATGCACAGACTGGACTGTTTTTGAAACCTCAGCCACGGATTTAAACGAACTAACTGATGTGGTGACATCATACATCGTTTTCTGTGAGGACATGTGTGTGCAGCCAAAAACCCTTTGCACCTTTGGGAAAAACAAACCCGGGTTCACACCACACCTCAGGAATCTGCGCAGGGACAAGGAAGAAGCTCACAGCAGTGGGGGTTGGGCGCGGTACAGGCAGGCCAGGAACAAACTTACAAAAGGGATCAAAGCAGCCAAAGAAGCTATAGTGAGAAGCTGAAAAAAAGCCTTTCTACTGGTGGAACTTTGCTGTATGGACTGGTCTGAGAAACCCACTGCCCAAAAAACCCCCCCACCCTTCCTGGAACAGAGTCCTCGCCTGGCCAACCGTCTGAATGGCTTCTACTGCAGACATGACAAAGCCATTCCCAACCTCAAAACCAACTCCTCCACATCCTATTCAGGAACAGGTTCGACCCCAAAGCAACCAACCCCTACCTTCAGATCCTCTGCCGGCACTAAAAATCTCTGGTGAAAGTAAAAAGGTCTTTTCAGCGCATGAAAACAAAGAAAGCTGGGGGGACCTGATAACGTCTCCCCATCATGCCTGAAAAGCCTGTGCAATCAACTCGCTCCGATCTTCACCCCGGATCTTCAAAAAGTCACTGGAGAGGGGTGAGGTCCCCTCCTGCTTCAAAACGATCCACCATCATCCCAGTGCCCAAGAAAAACCCCCATCCCTAGGATTAAATGACTACAGGCCTGTAGCCCTGACGTCTGTGGTCAGAAAACCTTTGAGCGGGTGGTGTTGAAGCACCTGAAAGACATCACAGGCCCCCTACTGGATGCCCTGCAGTTTGCTTACCGAGCAAACGGTCGGCAGATGATGCTGTTAACTTAGGTCTACACTTCATCCTGCAACACCTCGACCACCCAGGGACCTACGCCAGGATCCTGTTTGTAGACTTCAGCTCGGCCTTCAACACCATCATACCAGACATCCTCCACCAGAAGCTCACTCAGCTCAACGTCCCAGCCTCCACCTGTCAGTGGATCAACAGCTTCCTGACGGACCGACAGCAGCAGGTGAGACTGGGGAGCATCTTCTCCCGAACCAGATCAATAAGTACTGGTGCCCCCCCCGGGCTGTGTTCTATCCCCATCCTCTTCTCCCTCTACACAAATGACTGCACCTCAGCAGACTCGTCCGTGAAACTTCTGAAGTTTGCAGATGACACCACTGTCATTGGACTGATCCAGGACGGTGATGAGTCTGCATACAGACTGGAGGTGGATCGGCTTGTACACTGGTGTAGTCAGAACTTGCCTGGAGCTAAACCCACTCAAGACTGTGGAGATGGTGGTGGACTTTCGGAAAACACCACCTCCATACACCCCCCTCACCATCCTCCACAACACCATGTCGGCTTGTGGATCACTTCAGGTTCTTAGGAACCACCATCTCTGAGGACCTGAGATGGTCTTCACCCATAGACACTGTTTTCGAAAGAAGGCCCAGCAGAGACTGTAACTTCCTGAGGCAACTTAAGAAGTACAACCTTCCACAGGAGCTGCTGGTCATCTTCTACACTGCCATCATTCAGTCTGTCCTGTCTTCATCCATCTCCGTGTGGTTCGGTTCATCCACAAAACAGGACAGGTCCAGACTGCAACGAATAATCAGGACTGCAGAGAGAATCATCAGGGCTGACCTTCCCTCCATCCAAGACTTATACAGGTCTAGGGTCAGAAAAAGAGCTGCTAAAATCTCTGCAGACCCCACACACCCTGTACATAAACTGTTTAGAGTTCTGCCTTCAGGGCGACGCTACAGAGCGCTGTTCACTAAAACCAGCCGCCACAGAGACAGTTTCTTCCTCAGTGCTGTTTCTCTGTTGAACATTCAATAAAATACAAAACAACAGCATACAGTTGTTGCAAATGCACCTTTTTATTTATATATGTGTATATTGTACATTGTAAATATGTATATTCTGTAGTGCAAAAACAAAAACCAAAGAGCAAAGTGTACCGGAGTCAAATTCCTTGTTTGTATGTACAAACTTGGCAATAAAGCTGATTCTTCTAAAATAGCTGCTAAGAAACCACTGCTGAGGACAGGCAACAAGCAGAAGAGACTTGTTTGGGCTGAAGAACACAAGGAATGGACATTAGACCAGTGGAAATCTGTGCTTTGGTCTGATGAGTCCAAGTTTGAGATCTTTGGTTCCAACCAGCGTGTCTTTGTGCAGCGCAGAAGAGGTGAACGGATGGACTCTACATGCCTGGTTCCCACCGTGAAGCATGGAGGAGGAGGTGTGATGGTGTGGGGGTGCTTTGCTGGTGACACTGTTGGGGATTTATTCAAAAATTTATCTAAATAATGCTCTCCTTACATGCTGTCACTTAGGTGACAGTCTCTTGATAGGTTTGGTAACTACAAATGCACACCACAAAAATTAGAAAACCATTGATTATTTTTTTTCTTTAAAAGGATGTGATGTTCGTGTTGGTCTGTGACATAAAATTCCAACATAATCCCCCCCAATCTTGGAAATGGCAAAATATGAAAAAGTTAAAGGGGGAATGAAGTGCAAGTCAGTTTTCTAGTCAAGCAACACACATCAAAGTTCAGAAGAGTCACCGAAACTTCTGTTACACCCTCTAACAGTCATTAAAGGTTGCACCATCCAAACTGCCTCCCTTTTTATCCCAGGAAATGATTGGCTGTTTGACTGCACCCTCTCCCCCTTTTCCTTAGTCACATTTACATTTAAAGCACAGCCACATCAGTTTCATTCAGACACTCAAAACAAACTGACAGAATCAAGAAGGTAGTATGGATGGAGTCAAGTCCACACAGGAGGTGTTGCATACCAAGGACCAAAGCTTGAGACACTTGTCGCAGGAGGAAGTTAAAAAATTGATCAATCAGTCCAATGAGGCCAAAAAGTATTCTTACTCTCCGTACAGCAAATTCAGAGTGGGAGCTGCACTTTTGACCCTCGACAACCGTGTGTTTACAGGTAAGCTGTGTTGACAAGTAAGATGAACAGAGATCAAATTTTATTTTAGGAAAACAGAAAACTAGTAGTATTGCTTTTAAATGGACTCCAAGAGCATGAAAAGTGATTGGTACATTGTGTTCAGTATTATGTAATCTACACTGAGACAAATCAGTTCTGACTCTGGGTATATTTAATTTATCATTTAAACAACACATATTTAGGTTTGTTCTCATGTTTATGCTTCCAAACTATATTAATTATTACCTGAGAGTTAACTGAGTGGAAAATTCAGAGAAGAGGATGATAGTCCACCCCATCAATCAATAATCCTCTCAGGTGACACAGCTTCATGATTCCATCTGACTGAATCCCAAGCTTCCTTTTGTGATATAGATGCATTCTGCTTCTATATCACCTGTGTCAACCTCACCTTGTACACAGATAGAGATGTTCTGTCAGTGTGCCTGGACAGCACACATTCACCTGTTGCCATCATGTGAGGGGGTGGAGTAAAGGGTGAGAGCTTAATAACAAACAAACAGCTGTGAGTCCAAAGACCCAGAGAGTCATTATTTGAGAAGACTTGAAAAGGTAAATACACTTTTAACCTGTAGAGGGTCTCTTTACAGGACCATACATTATGTCTATTTGTACCTCTGGCAGGTTGTAACGTGGAGAATGCAAGTTCCAATCTGGGAGTTTGTGCTGAAAGGAATGCTATTGCGAAAGCAGTGTCAGAAGGCTGCAAAGACTTCAGGGCCATTGCCATTGCTAGGTAACTTGAATCTCTGACGAACACAGCTGATGTCTGGAAAGTTCGATGTATTTTCTGTCATACCGGAACCTACCCTGTTTTCATGCTGTAATCACTTCTGCATTACCAAACCTAAACAAAATATCGCAAATTTCATACATTTTTTTAAAGAACATAAAAATATACACTTTCTTAAAAGATTTCTACTCTTTCCCATCTCTCCGTCGACAAGAGAACTCACAACCAGTCTATCATTCACTTTCATTATAATCAGTGCTTAAATGTCTTATATCTCAAAAAACTATAGTTGTATCAAAATTCCCATGAATGGCAACCAGACCTTCCTGGCACTTATGGCCCAAGAATAACTTTGATGCAGGGCCTTCTTTCTTGTTGTAGACTAAATTTAAGTTCTGGCCACTTAATTGATGGGCTTAATGAGAGCAGCTTTGAAGTCCTCCGGAGGCATCATCAAGTCTCATACTTTCTCTACCTAATACTCCACATCTGCTTATATTCAGGAAGGCTATTAAAACAAATGTCACTGTATACCTGATCTACAAATTACAGCAGATTAACTCATGTAAGCATATAAAGTTTTTGATATTAGCTGACAGGAACACAGCTGCTAATGTTAGCTAACTTGCTAACGTTTCGCATATTATTTAAAGCTGCAGTAGGTAACTTTTGTTAAAATGTTTTGTTTTACATATTTGTTAAAACTGTCACTATCACCTGACAGTAGAATATGGACAGATATTCTGTGAAAAAAAAATCAAGCTCCTCTGGCTTCTCCCAGTGGTCAGAAATACACCGCTTCCGGTCAGAACCATCCAATCAGAGCCAGGAGGAATGTCTTAGCAGTGTCAATCATGCTCAAGTACGCACACTGCGTACCGTCGTTCTAGCTCAAGACTCTGGTGTGCTGCAGCTCTGCTAATAATATAGGCTGGTCATAGTCAATGTAAAGCATATCACTGATGTTTCGTCCCTACCAGTAAATGCGCCATACCTTTTTATCCGCCATCAATGGTGGCCCTGCTTACTAGCCTTCATGTTGACGGCAGGCTCCGCTGTGGGGAAGTAGCTTTGGAGGGAGGGGTGTAGCACAGCAGAGAGCAAGGGGGAGGGACCTGTAAGGTGTGCTCGTTCAAACTTTCAGACCAAGTCCATTGTACCATAGGCCACCGATGACGGCGGATACACAGCTATGGCACATTTACTGGTAGGGACAAAACATCAATGATATGCTTTGACTATGACTTGTCCATGCCATTAGCACAGCGGCAGCACACCAGAACTCGTGAGCTAGAACAACAGTACTAGCTGTGCGGGAAAGGGTGTGAGCAGTGCATGCATGAGCAGATTGACACTGCTAAGAAGTTCCTCTTGGCTCTGATTTGTTGGTTCTGACCAGGAGCAGTGTATTTTTGCAAATGGCAGTAGGACCACTGGGAAGAGCCATTGAAGCTTGTTTTTTTCACAGATTGTCTGCCTATATTCTTCTGTCAGGACATAGAGACAGTTTTAACAAAAATATAAAAAAATACAAAAGTTATGTACTGCAGCATTATTGATAGCATATTATCCTACTTTAGCATAGTAGCTAATATTCACTAATGTTAGCGTTATAGCTAATGATTGCTTAAAAGTTGCTTTTAACATAGTAGATATACAGGGGTTGGACAATGAAACTGAAACACCTGGTTTTAGACCACAAAAATTTATTAGTATGGTGTAGGGCCTCCTTTTGCGGCCAATACAGCGTCAATTCTTGCTGTGTGTACTGGTGCATTGTCATCCTGATACACGGCACCGCCTTCAGGATGCAATGTTTGAACCATTGGATGCACATGGTCCTCAAGAATGGTTCGGTAGTCCTTGGCAGTGACGCGCCCATCTAGCACAAGTATTGGGCCAAGGGAATGCCATGATATGGCAGCCCAAACCATCACTGATCCACCCCCATGCTTCATTCTGGGCATGCAACAGTCTGGGTGGTACACTTCTTTGGGGCTTCTCCACACCGTAACTCTCCCGGATGTGGGGAAAGCAGTAAAGGTGGACTCATCAGAGAACAATACATGTTTCACATTGTCCACAGCTCAAGATTTGCGCTCCTTGCACCATTGAAACCGACGTTTGGCATTGACATGAGTGACCAAAGGTTTGGCTATAGCAGCCCAGCCGTGTATATTGACCCTGTGGAGCTCCAGACGGACAGTTCTGGTGGAAACAGGAGAGTTGAGGTGCACATTTAATTCTGCCGTGATTTGGGCAGCCGTGGTTTTATGTTTTTTGGATACAATCCGGGTTAGCACCCGAACATCCCTTTCAGAAAGCTTCCTCTTGCGTCCACAGTTAATCCTGTTGGATGTGGTTCGTCCTTCTTGGTCGTATGCTGACATTACCCTGGATACCGTGGCTCTTGATACATCACAAAGACGTGCTGTCTTGGTCACAGATGCACCAGCAAGACGCGCACCAACTTTTGAACTCTGGTATGTCACCCATAATGTTGTGTGCATTTCAATATTTTGAGCAAAACTGTGCTCTTACCCTGCTAATTGAACCTTCACACTCTGCTCTTACTGGTGCAATGTGCAATCAATGAAGACTGGCTACCAGGCTGGTCCAATTTAGCCATGAAACCTCCCACACTAAAATGACAGGTGTTTCAGTTTCATTGTCCAACCCCTGTATCTGGCCTTTATAGAAGAGCTGCAAAAAGGAAGCTATCGCTGGAAGAAAGCCATAAAACGTCTGGTTTAAAAGATTTAGCCCGAGCCATGCAAGGAACTCAGCACAACCGTGGAAGAAATTAAACTTTTGGACCTTTATGGAAAAAACTAGCACTGCACGTCCCCCTGAAAAAAACCCTTGACACAAAGTAAAACATGGTTGTATCATCATTCTTCTGCATGGACTAGCAAGCTGAGTAAACTGATGGTTTTCTAATTTTTATAGATATAAAAAAATTTATTTGTATTTGTATTCAGCCTATCTGAGTCAATACTTTGCAGAACCATTGTATATAGATACTGCTTTGTGTTTATTTTGTTCCATCAGCTCTGACCAAGTTCCCAGCCAGGTTCAGTTCAAATAAATTCAATTCAAAAATACTTTATTAATAAAATATTAACTTAATGATGAATAAAATATTTTATAAAACAACAAAAAAACATAGAAACAAAAGATTTTGGAATGTCTTTTTTTTACCATTTTGTTGCTGTATTTTGGAAAATGGTTTATCTGGTGTTGTGTTATTTTGCAGCTTTAGGCCACAGTAGCTCTGTGGCCAACAATTTGTCCTCTTTTGAACTCTAGTATGTCACCCATAATGTTGTGTGCATTTCAATATTTTGAGCAAAACTGTGCTCTTACCCTGCTAATTGAACCTTCACACTCTGCCCTTACTGGTGCAATGTGTAATCAATGAAGACTGGCTACCAGGCTGGTCCATTTTAGCTAGGAAACCTCCCACACTAAAATGACAGGTGTTTCAGTTTCATTGTCCAACCCCTGTAGTTAGCAACTGATAACTAACATGTTGTTATTAGTATGTTAGCTGATGGTATCATACTACCTAACATCATAATAGAAACGTTTGCTGTTGTTAGCTAATATGCTTACATCATCACATTAGCCAAGGCTAGCATTTTTATCTAATGCTGGCAACACTTAAACATACTGATATTCAATGTGCTTTTGTAGTAATTTTCAACAGTTCTCCTCTCTTTTTGCTCTTCTAATATTGATGGCAATTAGTACTCTTGCCTGCTTAACATCTGTTTTACATTAAGTTCTTCTACAGATCAGTTAATCAATTCAGCACATCCCCACAGCATTTTCAGAGGAAATGCATTTTTTTCTATTTTCTATGTACATTCTTACCATTTATGTTGTTTCAGTGATTTGAGTGACAAGTTCATCTCCCCATGTGGGGGCTGCAGGCAGGTCATGCGAGAGGTATGATCTCTTTTGTACACTCACTACCTGTTTTTTGTCTCCAGGCATTGTATATTTATTAGGCAACTTTGCTAGATATTTTCAGATATATATATATAATTCATCCTTGTTTTAACTACAGTTTGGGTGTGACTGGGACGTGTATCTTACAAAGTCTGACTGCTCATACACGAAGATGACTGTGGCCGAGCTACTGCCTGTCTCTTTTGGCTCTGAACACCTGTCCTAGAAGGTGTCCAATATTTCCAGCAACCTGAGCTTGTATTATAATGCAAAACGGTTCACTGATAGAAGAAAGATTAGATGCGATGTTTGGCTGTAGTAGTGTAACCTTAATTTGCAAAATGTGCTAGAGTTCTCTAATTGTGAGCTTTGGTTTTTAAGGTGAATAGTGATTTATTTAGAGCAATTAGTAACTGATGTTTTACAAATGAAATTGTGAATAAGGCAAATGTGTAACACACATCTGCCTTATTTGAATAGCATGTTCTTATATGTTTTCCATGTGGAAGGGTGTCTAAGAGAAATGGATCTCAGTGTAACGCCATACTAAAACGTTACTATACACTATAATCCAACAAAGGTTACATATAAATTTAAAAATGCTTCAGCTATGTTTATTTAAAAGAAATTATTTGGGATGCCTAATGCACTAATTTCGCACTGGTGAGTTTGTGAAAATAATCATTTATGACAAGAGATTTACTTTTGACCACTGAAAAAATTCAATTACTAATATGTTTTTTTTTTTCAGTAAAGCTAAGTTACTGCAATTACAGAAATTCACCTTAAGTATTTTTTTCTTTTTTTACACAGCTTTATCAGTTAAGGGCATATGCTTAGCAGCAGTTATATTTGTGGTTAGTAACTGTTTTTGTGTTGTCTCCTAACTGTGAATGACATTTCAATTAACTGCATCTACATTGTAAAATTGATTAAGTATACAAAAAGTTTTGAAACATTGACTAAAAACTTAGGATGCATGGTTAATGTAGATAAAAATATTTATTAGTTCCAAGAAGCAAAACAGAAATTGATGCACACATTTTAATAAATAAAAGGTTTTTGAAAACGAGTCCTCTTTCATTTTGTACAGTTAGAGCAGAAAAAAAAATAATTTGTTGAGCAGCAATGTGTTATTAGCAGTTAAGTTCAACATCAGGAAATGTAAAACATGTAAGCATTCAGTGGGAAAAAAGAACTACATTTATCCAGCAGCTTTTTTAAAGTCTACCTACCCAAGCATACACACTTCGAGGTTAAAGGTTAATATTTAAAGAAACATGGTATTAAATGTCTGGAGTTTTTGTTCCAAACAAAATGTTACAAGCAAAACTATTTTTAGTTTTTAAACGATCAGTGTATAAAATGTCTTGTAGCAGTTGAATATTCATCAGGTCCAAAAATTGTGGACAAAAGGAGAAAAAGATTAAACTGCTAATTATTCATACCCCTGGCAGATTTTGAGTTAAAGAAACATAATTTGACCAAGGTGTTTCCTCTGACTGAAGGTAATAATGTTTTGGAGTGGCCCAGCTGGACGCCTGACTGAAATCTGGAAGATTAGGGTGATGACAGGAAGGCCTTCCAGCCTCAAAGACTTGAGCTTGTTGCAAAAGATGAGTGGTCAAAAATATCAGTGAAAACATCAAAAAACTGTTTGGCAATTACAAAAAGTGTTTGATTGCTGCAATATCCCTAAAGGCTTTTCACAGATTATTAAGAAGGGTTCAAATAATATTCAACATGCCATTTGTTTTGTTAAAATGTAAAAAAATAAATTTTTCATTTTGTGCACCATCTTATCTTTTGGAAGATGTTGTGTCATTTCCAATTATAGACAAACTTCTTGGTTGTTTAAAAATAGTTTAAAATCTGCATTGGGTATGAATAATTCTGAGCCTAACTCTAGTCCTTCAGGCCACATGCTAAAAATCTAACTCTGAAGAGATGTCCTATTTAAAAGGGTTTCAAAGCTTGAAGTGCATTTCAGAGGCTTGATGGGTGTTTCAATAATTTAAGTAGTGCAAAAAAAGGGCAGTTTTCCACACTGCATGACTTTAGCTAATGAATAAAAGAGACAGCGGTTACAGCATATAATCAAACTCCTGGGGCCAGAGAAAGGAAAGATGATATAGACAAAAAGCCATGTATGCCTTTTCCTATAAAAAATTTATATTTATAAAGAAAAAATGGCAGAACAAAACAAAGCAAAAAAAAGCAAACCCGCAATTTGCTTAAAATTTTGTTTTTTCTTTCTTCTTCTCTTAGCTATGAGTTCTACTGGGCATTTATATGGCTTGTTAATGCGACTTTAAGACCAAAATGAGTAGAGATAAGCTCATACAGTTTTTTTGCTGCTGGATCTGTTTTTTTGCCAACAAATGCATCCACATTGGGATATACGGGACCCGAGTTGCATCTTTTGGACATTAAATATCCCATGCTTGGCTGTATGACCCAATATACAGGCTAAATGTAGATCCCCTGGATAAGGCAGGGTGTTTGAAGAGCTTTCTTGGCCCTGGAAGCTTTCATTATTCTGCAGGGCCTTTGCTCAGAACTGCTCAATCTTTTCTACTCATTCTTTGTTATTTTGTGTTTCCTGCCTCTTCTTTGCACTTACTTTGATTTTCAAGTTCATTCAGTTTAGATGTAAGCAGTGTTTGCATATGGGCCTGACTGAGCAGGGTGTGTCCATGTAATTATGAAATTCACAAATAAAACCAGTGGTACAGAATAGCGTAACAAATACATACACACACAAATGTTTCTGCTAACTTAGCAGGAGTTTTCTGCTACTGCCTCTTGGTGTTAATCTTAGATAGAGCTAGACGCAGCTAACATCTGCGCTATGATTCATACGGATTGTGAATATGATGAAACAATATGGACTTTTGCATTTTTTTATCCTAACACTCCTCTGCAGGGTGTTGCTGCTCACCAACACCATCAATGCCAACAGATCAGTACCGTGCTACGTTTACCAAACATAACTTAAACAGTTAATTGAAAACAACATGGTTGTTCTGAAGCTTTCTTTGTTTAGGAGGCAAAACCAGAAGGTGCAGCTGTTCTTTACTCTGACCTCAGCTCTCGGTGGCGAAGGTGGTGGAGGCTTCGCCTAGTGTAGGCCACGATGAGACATACAATCTGGGCAGGGTGCCCTCCATGAGCCTTTCCATCCACAATCCAAGCCTGTCCAGCTTGTGGTGGACCTCTATGCTCGTGGCCCTGCTCGAACCTCTTTTGGGCATGGCTCCGTCTTCCCTGGAATGAGAACGGGACCGGGAGTGGGAGCTGGACCTGGATCTGGACCGTGATGTCCTCCTGCAGTCGGAGGTGTCAGATGACGAGTCGTTGGGGTCGTCCCCGGTGAAGACAGGTCTAAAGAGGCAAAAATATTTCTTGTAGCCGTTGAGGGCCAGGACGTGGCCTGTGTAGTCTGATGACTCCTCATCATCGAAGTGGCTTTCACTCGGTCCCGCAGGACAGGCTGAATGAAGGAGCAATGGCATCCAGTGGCGGTGCTTATCAGCATTAAGGAAGGAGAAGTGGAGGGTCTGAGTGCTAAGGTAGGAAAATAATTTTCGGTTTACCAATAGGAAATATGGGCTACGTCTTAATAGAACAGATAAATCTTGAAGTGCATATTCATCCCGGAGACTCACCCAGAGAAAGAGAAAACCTCCTTAGCAAACTTCCTGAGCAAAGCATTGTTGGAGGCATTGGTGAGCACCAGTACAACGTTGATGTGACCCGGTCTTAGTTTCACCAGGTTACTGGTGTAGGTGATATCCGTTAGCTCTGTCACTTCCACAAAGTCCTTCCTTGGAGGACGGCTGCACAAACCACAGGAAACAATAGAGGAGAGCAAAGTTAACACAAGAGCAACACTAAGTTATGCGCCTCCACACATTCATCCTTCGTTTCGTGCCACACAAACCTGTAGAGATTGTTGCAGAGAAAGCTCAATCTTAGGCCCATCTGACCAAAGCACACTGTTCCAATTAAAGTCCTAATAGAGGTTATTGGTCCTCATTTAGTAGCCCGTGGCAAACAAAAATGGGCCCATGTCTCACGTCATTGATTACTAGTTAGAAACTGAACGATGTCAAAAAGAAAGAATAAATTCACTCCAATCAGTAGATTTTCTTTCTGTCAAGGTGAATATTCTGTACATTTAAGTAAGAAATAGAATATCTGATCAACCAGTATTCCTACTGAGCATGACAGGAGTGCTGTAAACCAAAAGAAACAACAAAATAAAAAAGTAAACTCGCACAAGGTGGTAGCAAATGTCCTTTGCTGTTCCATCTCAGGAGGTTTTCCATTGCTCTGACTTCAGAGAGATAAAATTACACAGTGATATCAAAGCTAATATAAGCAGTCATGAAAATTAAACCAGGAATTGTTTGTATAAAACTGACAAGCTGCAAAAACATGGGCCATTTGTGTTCAGACATGCTCTGTAGGAGCTAGTCTGAACACATAGTAAACAGTTTGAAAAGCTGTGTTGCTGACCAGTGGCCCTTCAACAAGGTCAGCTCAGTAACGCCAGTGTCATGCATTTTCATAAAAACTGAATTGTTTCATTCTAAAACAAAAAAAATACCTAGATATTATATTCATTAGTTAGCTATGATTACTCTAAAAACCTTCCTACCTTATCAAGGTCAACATTTTAATAAACTGTCACAGAAATACAAAACTTCAAAAATAATTCAGAAGTTTCTGTGAAATGACAATACCATTAGATCATTCCAAATATCCACATAAAATAGGTACTATTTGTCATATTTTGCCTCTGTCTTGTACTTATTTCATGTAACTGCATTACCTTGAGGTACTTGCTCTGCTAGACGCATCATCCTCAGTTTGAGTTGTGTTTTGCTCCTTTGGCTTCGGTTTGTGAGGGTTGCTCTCACTTGGCTCACTGGTAACAACAGCAAACAAGGGATCAGAGCTGAAAGCTCTTCTAACAACCGTGAACTACGATGTTGGCATTAAGGAACACAAGTAAATATCTGCATACTCATTAAAGCGATTGCATTACATTAAATCTCACCTGAAAGCCTGGATGATAACAGTCCCAAACAGAATGAAGAGAGCTGAGAAGATCAAGGACAGAATGGGCATCATCTCTCGCCTGAAAGTAAGGAAAATATATATTTTTATTTAAACAAAAACCATTTAAATTCACAGACACAAGTGTAGACTGTGATTTGCCCCACTAGTACTTTTCATATAAAGTCCCCAGGTAGAAAACGTAGCCCTACTTTTACCACATTCAGTGAGGAGCATTGCAGCTTTAACAGGACAGACCAACTACCCTCAAAATCTTAAAGCAGCTTCTGATCTTGTTTCAACAAACACTGTTTATCTTTTTTTGCATTGCATCCTGCAGCTTCCTGGTACTGTCTTACCAGTTTGAGTAGAGAAGGCCATCATATATTTGAAGGATGTAATCATAAGCAGCATGCATCCACTGAATAATAAAAATCTGGAGACAAGATCAAAAACAGAGCAAACTGCAGCATCCATAAAAAATTCAGCATGACCACAAGGTAAAAACATGGCTTTCTGGCTCCAAACTGAGCTCAGGTCACGACGTCTAAGACTTACTGGAGCCATCTCGTTGTTGAGTTCTGGTAAGGTTGTGTCGGAGCTCAGGTAGGTGGGGTCTTTCTGCAGGAGCTCCAGCTGCTCGTGGAGACGGTACTTGTCCTCCTCGCTGCCGTTCCAGCCGCCGCTCACTGAGCGGTACAGCACCCTGCCTGCCTGACTCCGCCTCTCCAGAATCACCACCTGGCAGTGTTATTGGAGAGCATTTTTTACTGTAAACGGGGTTGTCGCAGCACGTCGGACATTGCGTGTCTGTAATCTGAAACAACAAATCTGATACGACTTCCAGTGTTTTGTGCTCCGGAAGCGGAGGGGAAAAACAGGGTCATCTTGTCCTTGACGTTTACTGATTTTGTGAGTGAACTGACCTGAGGAAAGGTGGCAGCCTGAGTGTGTAGAAGCGCCTGACAGAGAGGCTGCTGCTGACGTTGGTAGACGTATGCAAACCGTAGAACGTCTTTTTTGTTGACAGTGGCAAAGTCCACGAAGGCCTTGTTGCCTGGGAGGGAGGCTTCATCCTCCCCAGTGATGAGCAGCACACAGTACCTGAAAAAACAGTCACAGTAAATTTTCCTGCTGGACAATTTATACCAACATGATATATCGTGCCTCGCTAATGTATTCATTTTGAACTTCCTTACATTTTGCCACATTACAACCTCAAACTTATCCACAAACAATATCCCAGGCTTTGAACATCTCATAGAGCACTGTTTAATGTATTATCCAAGAAAGAATAGTACCACTATAACCCTAACCAAGACATGGATCTAAAATCCATCTAAAATAACAGGTTGGGCACTGAGAGCATTAATCAGAGAAGCAGCTAAGAGCCCAATGTAACTCTGGACAAGATGCAGAGATCCAAAGCTTAGGTGGGAGAATCTGCCAACACTACACTATTAGTTGTGCATCTGTACAGAAAAAGCCATTAGAAAAGCCCCTGTAGGGGACACAGCAAATATGTGCACAAACGTGGTAAACTCAGAACAAACAAAAATCTGCACCTTCAGCACTACTTACTGGACTACCTCCCATGTCGCCCGCAGTATGTGAGAACATGGGGCTGTGTCTCTGACAGGCTGGTCTGCAGTGCAGGGGCCCCACAGGGAACTATGCTGGCACTGTCCCTGTTCACCCTCTACACTGCAGACCTCTCCATCCCTTGGCTGCCATCTTCAGAAGTTCTCAGATGATTCTGCCATAGTCGACTAAATTACAGGTGAGGAAGACTCACAGTACAGACAGTGGACACCTTGTGGATTGGTGCCAGTGAAACCACCTCCTGACCAACACGGGGAAATCCAAGCAGCTAGTGGTGGGTTTCCACAGACACAGACCCACCACACTGACACCGGTGAACATCCAGGAAACTGACATTGAGCGTGGACCTGGGTGTTAACTTGAACAATACACTTGACTCGAGTCACAACAATGACGCTCTATACAGGAAGGGTCAGAGATGACTCTACCTGCTGAGGAATCCAAAGACTGAGATCTTTTGAAGTGCAGGCCTTTGGTCCTAAAGAATTTTTTTGAATCTATGGTTCCATCTGCCATTTTCTATGGTGTAGTTTGTTGCAGAAGCAGCTTATCTACAGCTGAGAAGAAGCAGTTAGATAAGCTCATCAGAAAGGCCAGCTCTGTCCTAAGATGTCCCCTCAACCAAGTGCAGGTGGTGGGAGACAAACAGGACTCTGGCAAAAATAACATTATTGTTGAACAATGTCTCCCACCTCGTGCATGAAGCTGTTGAAGAACTGGAGAGCTCCTTCAGTGACAGACTGCTGCATCCTAGCTGCACAATGAAGCAATAATGATTCTTTGCTTCATTGTGCAGCTAAGATCCATCTCTGCGCTCCTCCGTGCAGTGAATTTCCCCACTGTGGGACAATAAAGGATATTTCTACGTCTATATTTGGCAGTAATTCACATTGAACACACCACCCCCACTGTGAAACATGGTGGTGGCAGCATCATGATGTGAGAATGATTTTCTTCATAAGGGACAGGGAAGCTTATCAGAGCTGATGGGAACGTAGATGATGCTAAATACAGGGCAATACTGGAAGAAAACCTGTTGGAGACTGCGAATAATGGTACACCGGGAGCAGAGGTTTACCTCTCAGCAGGACAACAAGCCTAAACATACAGTCAGAGCAACGATGGAATGATTCAGACACAAACATATTAATGCATTACAATGGCCCAGTCTGCATCTAAAGCAGACAGGGCAGAAAAGTTGGTTTTCATTTAAGAGTGAAGAGGAGCCAAATGAAGCCATCCACAAAAACAACAATCTGCTCTAACTTTGCTTACTTCCTCCGCCGGTGGAACTGTTTAACGGGACACAGCTCATCAAACAGCTGCTGGTTGATGAGCCGCGGCACCTGCAGAAACTTGTTGTTCGAAACAAACTCGTCCATCAGCTGTTTCTTCATGCCTCTGGCCTGAAAGAGGCAAAGGTCAAGACGAGTTTCTATTATTTCCTTGAAAAAATTGCATAAATAAACTAAATCAAATCAAAAAGATACTTTTGTATTAAAAAGAGTCCTAGACTTCAGTGAATACAAGGTGTACCTGGATGATGTCTACAGGCTTCTCTGTGTCCTCCTTAAACAACAGCATGGTGGGAGCGTAGGTGTTGATGTTAAACTGCTGAAGGAGCTTAGTGTTGTGGGTTGCACCTTGATCCACGTAGCCAAAGCGAATGTAGTGTCTGAAGGCAAATGCTGTCAACTGAAGGATGGTAAGGCATAATGAATAAAAATACGTTTTAAAAGAAATATAAGAGCAAAAATGAAAGCAGAGTAACCTAAACAGATCTAACAGGGTTCAATTTTATTTTGTCAAATGGTTGGAAAGACGTCTTTAACACCACATAAAAATATTACCCAGCTTGAAGCCATGAAGGAACGATTACGTTCTATTGGTGATAAACTATTTGTCTGCTTCTTTTATAATATTCCATGATTTTTAGCCTCAGTCAAACACCTAATATGGCGAAATGTATTGCAACACAAAATAAAAATGACTAAGCTTCTTCTTCTTTTTAATATTAGGATATAAATTTAGCACTAAGTTAAAATGGATTATGGAAAAACTATTCATCTAAATAACTTACTAGATTCTGTTTAACCGAATAACCTCAACCTGTAAATGTAACCTTGTCAGCTTAAGATGGTATTTTTTGGCATATATATATATATATATATATATATATATATATATATACACACACACAGTATATGCAACAGTTTGTATGACCACATAGAGAATCTGAACTGGGAAGAAGATCAAACATGGTCTTAAAGCAAGCAGCATTTCATTGACACCATTACAAATTGTCAAACTGTGATATTTCCATACAGATAAAAGAACAAATCTTCCTCAAGTGATGAACATCAACCAGTGTGTGCAGTTTAATAACACATTATATCCATTTAAAAGATTTCCAGTTTGAGTGTCGCAGTAAACCTCTTTCAGACTCCTGTCGTCTGTCAGCCAGCAGATGCCGTTACCTTGTACAGAAGAGGCACAACAGGAACCACGTCAAACAGCAGCAAACTGGGCTTGTTTTCCACACGCCAACTGTCAAGAAAAGCCTGATAGTTTTTGTCATTGATCTGTAAAAGAACATAAAAGAAGTTATTTAAAGAAAAACAACGAGTTTTGGATACATAAAAACACGATGCACTTTACAATTAACAGGAATCAACTATAAAAGCAGTGATCAGTCTGTAACTCCAGAGAAACCTTTGTAAAGGTGAAATGAGCGTGTAGTTACCCTCTCCACCAGGTTGTGAGGCAGCAGATCCTCCACAAACTGTCGCAGGTGCTCCCGTACTACAGCCTGGTGGAAGAAGGTCACCCTGCCGTTCACCAGCCCGATGATGGAGGGAGCCTGATAAGCCCCCAGCTGGTTGGCCAAGCGACGCTCATAGCCCAGGTCTACGATGCCGAAGCCCACCCCTAATTCAACATTAACACAAATAATGATAGAACATGCTAAAGTGGTGAAATCTTAACAACCCCCCACTTACTGGTCACTTTGTCATTTCTGAAATTCTGCTTGAAGTATTACCTCACAAAAATGTTACAGCCAAATGAACAAATGTACAAAAAAAGAAGCTTCAGGGATATGTTTATTTTATCAAGGCAAATCTTGATGACCACTAGTACAACTGCCACAGTACTCATGCATACGGAGCTATTTTAGATCACATGTAAATATGAAGGAAAACAAGTCCTAGCAAAGAAAGCACTGTCAAGTCAGCATAAATATTTCTAAGACCAATGCAAATATCAGTTGGAGTATGCGACTATCCAGTTATTTATTGGATAGATTTATTTTCAAACAGAAAAGTCAGAACAACTTCACAGGCTATGGTGTGTTTCACATATGCTGCTTTGAAGCAGCTAAAATGGCAAATTTAAATTACTCTGGAGACTAAAATTAATCAGTGATAGACGTAGAGTATTATGTTATGTTTTTAAAGAAAATCTGAGTCTTACCCAAAGGTTCCAGCTCCATCGCCACCTCTTTCCACACAGGCTCAATGTGGATGCAGGCAAAACACCACTCTGAAGTCACTTTGATAAGGTATGGCCTCTTGTAGCTGTCTGGTAGAACGTCGCTGTTAAAGTGCGCATGGTGCAGCATGTACTTGCTGTCTGCAAAGTCCCTGGACCTGGAACAAGATCAGACAGAAAAATATGACTTTTAGGGTTGGCCAAAGAAAAAAAAACCTCTGCAGAAAAAAATTCTTCCACAATTCTACACAATTTATCCCTTTTTACAACAGAAAAAGCAAGAATGACTATTTGACTTTCCTTGTCAAAAATGTCTCCAATTAGGTAGAAACATTCCATTAGCAGCACCTCTTTAAAGGGCTGTAAGAATTAGAAATGCATAGAGTTTAACTCATTTATCATTACCACAGGTAAAATGTTCAATTTTGACTCAAAGGAATAGGCAGTGTTTTCTAGAAGAAACCTTTTCTATATGGTCAAATTGATTTGGCATGTCATAGAAGGAAACGTGGATTTAATAAATCAATTAAAGAACTAACTGTACTGTATCTCCCAAACAGTCTGGTTCAGAAAACAGCACAGCACTCCAGCTACCTCTACTAGTATTTGGAAATAACTCGTGGAAGCCATTAGACTCTGTAGATCAAGGCCTTTCAGACCGAGCCGTCGGCTGGTTTTCATATTATCTCTCAGGTTGTAAGAACTGCGTGCAGCTTAGTGGTCTTTTCCCTGTTATCGGACTATCACAAAAGGTGGGCTTCAAGGCTCAATACTAAGACCAAATCATTTTGTTGGATCCAAGCGTTACTGATACATCGGTCCATCTCTACAGGTGGATCTTAATAAAATTAAATAAAATGAAAAAGTTATTTTACTTCAGCAATTCAAATCAAAAGGTGAAAGTCATATAGAATAATTTCATAGTGATACAGTTATATATATATTTCGAGCCTACATTTCTGTTTTGATGATTATACCTTACAGCTCATGGAAACCCTAAATTAAGTTTCTAAGAGTATTAGAAAAAGACATAGGACCAATGATAGATAGGCATGCTTTTCTGCAGGCTGATACTTCTGTATTAAAATTCTAACGTAATATTTTAAATCCCTGAGAAACTGAATTTTGGGTTTTCATAAGCTGTAAGTCATAATCATCAAATTTAACAGAAACAAACGCATTATATATATATATATCAGTCTGTTTGTAGCAAATCTGCATAATGTACGTGTTTCAGGATTTAAATTCAATTACTGAGAGAAATTAAGTTTTCACTAATTTTCTAATTAGCCAAGATTAACTGAGTTATCCAACAAAAAGAAACTTCCTGCAAGTAATCCCAGCTATCATATCCACACATATGGCGTCACATTCCTGCCAAAAATCAGAGGAGCGTATTAAGCAGTCACAACAGCGCATCTTTTAATCGAGAGAGCGCATAGCTCTGATCGCGGGCGTGCACCTTTATTCGAGAGCCTTTGAACGCAGCACGATGAGCAGTAAAACACGCCCCCCTGCACCCATCTGTTCGCTCTCACAGAAAAATGATGCTCTCTCGCTCTGTTTAGTGCTTGTATTTGTCAGTTGGGGGCAGAAACTCTTCTGATTGACCGAATTTTCACCTCATATCCGGTCGCAGCCAGCACAGGACATTGCCTTATAGGAGAAGAAGAAGAGCAGGGAACGTGACGTAGATTCAAAGCGTTGAAGAAAACGAGGAATAAATAAGAAGGTAAGGAAAGGAAAAGCTGGTTGTTGATTGCAACCCCTTTTTACCGGTGACATTTATTTTATTTATATTTTTCAAAGATGTCCTCTAAGAAGGCTTATTTTTCTTTTTCTATGTGTTTTCTACGTGTTTTAAATTTCTGACTGTATCCTATGTTGCATTCTGAGCCGGATGTCTCAACAAAATTTTATTATGGTCTCATAATGACAGTAAAGATTCTTGAATGATTATTGATTACTTTATTAGCAATCGGTTAGCTGTGGATATGTTAAAATAATCAGCCTGAGACAATTTCTAATTGTAGATGTCAAAATCTAAACACTAACAGTATGTCTCTGAGAGGAGGTTTTCTCTAAACTCTGGATGCTGATTTTAATAACCGTTTTATTGACATTGTTGTTTGATACAGTTGAGGAGATGTCAGAGGAAGTGAGTCTCACACCACTCTTAACATTTGTAAGAATCTTGATTTCTTTTTGGATAAATGTCACTGGTAAAAAAAGTGTTGCAATCAACAACCAACTTTTCCTTTCCTTACCTTCTTATTTATTCCTCGTTTTCTTCAACGCTTTGAATCCACGTCACGTTCCCTGCTCTTCTTCTTCTCCTATAAGGCAATGTCCTGTGCCGGCTGCGACCGCATATGAGGTGAAAATCCGGCCAATCAGATCAATCAGAAGAGTTTCTGCCCTCAACTGACAAATACAAACACTAAACAGAGCAAGAGAGCAAAATTTTTCTGCGCGTACGAACAGATGGGTGCAGGGGGCATGTCTTACTGCTCGCCGTGCTGCGTTCAAAGGCTCTCGAATAAAGGTGCACGCCCGCGATCAGAGCTATGCGCTCTCTTGATTAAAAGATGCGCTGTTGTGATTGCTTAATACGCTCCTCTGATTTTTGGCAGGAATGTGACGCCATACACACAAGGTTCTACTTAATTTGTATCATTTTATAAATATCTTAACTGGTCTTATAGTGAACTCAACTTAAAATTGGAACACAATCATAGAAATAAATATTATTTCTTAATATAACATGCAAACAAGCCCAGCATGCTGCAGACACTTTCTTCCCTCACATTAACCACAGTGACATTATTTATATAAACCCTCCTTTTAGTCCTGTGAAGATGTTTCATGCTGTTTATCGTGGACCATGGGTAAAGCCCATGTCCACTTGTACCACTGCTGGTGTAACATGTCTGCTCGTTACTTTTGTTCATTTGAGTTGTTGAGCACATCTGTAAAAACTAAAATCTGTATGTGCAAATTATAAGGCGTTTGTAGGGGTGGACTACCTTTGATCTTTGTAGATGTTTTTTTCCACAAGTAAGAGCTTGTCTTTAGAATATTTCTTTTAGACAGATAAGTGGGTTAGTGATGTGACGTTCACGAACGATCCGATTCTTTCGAACGGCTTTTTACCTTGAACAATAGGATTCAAGTCTCAGTTAGTGAGAGCAGTTCTTTGTTTTTCACTACTTTGCTTGCCTATAATGCTCTACACGCACTGCGCTCGATACTTTCTAATTTAATTTTAAATTATATTTATTACTTAGGCAACTAAATGTGGCAGGCGTGTTGCACTGTGTGCCACCTGGCTGGGATGCCCACGCAGGCTGCATGCAGTGGGACAGAGGAGAAAAGGATGGTCACGTAAGCTCCTCAAGTGTTAAGTGTTGACTAACATTGGTGCGTTGCCTTAATTTCTATAGTTAATGGTGCAGTAGGTGAATTTGATTTCAAAAGCAACTCAAGTCCACTTTTTTCTCTTCTATTATGTTATATTTTGCTTACAAATAGGAATAAAATGCTATTAAAGCACACAATGCTTGTAGTAAGGACTACATGGGTATTTGATATTTATATTTTGGTATTTTATACCTAATTTTATGGAAACACATACTGTGGTTCTATTTTGCACCTTTAAATAAAAACATTAGTCTCACTTAATACAGATAATTCAACTTTCTGTTAATTTCACCCACACATGCCAGGTTTATATATTTACCATTACATTAGAGATAAAATGGCTTGTTCTTCGAAATATGTACATTTTCAAGAACAGATCCTTTAAACGACCCTTTGACTGAATAGATGCAGAAGATTCAGTTCCCTTAAAACAGCCATAGGTCCCATCACTAAAGTGGATTTTTCTGACAGTTGTGGGATTTATTTTTTTACATTTTGGTGACAAGTCCACTCTGAGGCTGCGCCCAGCTCCTTTGCAACGTCAACAACTAGAAAAAAAAGAGTAGAATAACCTGGGAAAATGGAAAAAGGACTCGTCGAAGTAGAAGCTGTGATCAAAGTGGCGGAAACCGCGATGTTGTGACTGTCCGAAAGGTTGGTTTTCATGCATCTGTCCATAGCGATCAAAGTTGGACCTTCGCTCCTCATTAGAAAGGATCTGTGAGTAAAAGACGAAGTGAGAGGAGATTGGTTTCCTTTAAGACAATAAAACCGAGTAGAAAACAAGCAGATGCGCAGCCTGTATAAGATACGCAGACAGTTTTTTCATTCACCTCGTAGGACTTGGAAATCTTTATAAACATGTCTTCAGCACCGGGGTCCTTGTTCTTGTCTGGGTGCCTAAAGAAAAAGCAACGTATGACATCATAAACCACGTGGTCCACGAAGTGCACCATGTTTAGCAGTTTAGGACTATGAGGAGCATTAAATGACCAGTATTAATTGGCACTATTTTTTGCTTAATAGGACTGTTCATCCACCAATGAACATAATGGCCTCTCACACACTTGTGTTACTCACCATTCTCTGGCCAGGTTCTTGTATGCCCGCTTAATTTCTGCCTGACTGGCACTCCTGCTGACACTCAGGACTTTATACGGGTCAAAGTCGGGAGTCGATTGCACCACATGTAAGGTAATAATGAGCAGAAAAATGGCGAGGGAGACTGGACATGTCCGAGCGGTCCAACCAGTGCTCCGAGTCGTCATCATCTTTATGCTGCTGTTTCAGTCTGACGTCACGGCAGCTATCATACAGCGGAGAATAAACCTTACATCGTCGGGTCTGTGAAGGTTTCCAGTGTCAAGCTAAAGTACGGGCAACATACAACCGCTTTACTACGACAAGGCCATCATTTTCCCTACTGATGGTTGACATTTGCAAACCGAAAGCGTCAGCCAACGCGAACCTACGAGACGCTAAACTTCCGGTTTGGTTTTTCACAATAAAACCTTTCTGAGTCCTAAGATTTTTAATTAAATAAATAAATGCTGAATAAAAAATAAAAAAAAACATACACACCCATAAAGAAAAATAACGAGCGCTGCACATTTTTTCCCAAAGTTTCTGTTTTGACAGCAAGGACCACAGAATGACCAAACAATGATGAACGTAAACAATATTTGGTGTTTGAAACTCACTTAACATTGGTTATTATTAACAAACGCTATCAAGCCTAATCAGTGTTTAATTTTCTCAATATACATGCAACATGATTATGTTTTATTGGTCAGATTCGGTTTTGGTTTTGATTCATCCATTTATTCACCGTCTTCTGCCCAAATCCATGGAAATTTCCGCAGGGGATCCCAGAAACCTCCTCTTTGTAACAACACTCTCCAAATCTTTCTGATGGACCTCAGTGTGTTTCTAGTCCAGAAGAGATCGCTCCTCCAAAGAGTTCCGGGTCTGCCTCATGACTCCACCTCTTGGGAGGTTCCTGGAAAAATTCCAAACTCAGGAATGCGCCAAAATTCCAGCACACTGTGCTAGAATACCGGAAATGGCTGTTAAAAAAGGCAATTCTGCTAAATACTAAGGAAATGTATGTAAACGTCTGAGTATGAAGTAAAATTTTAAAAATATAAAAAAATCTATGAACAAGTCTATCTCAATATTCAAGCAAATATAAATAATTTAGGTAACCCTTACTTTTCTTAAGTAGAATGGTTTGGTCTGATATAATTTCAAACAGTGAGAAGAAATTTATTTTCATGTAGTGTATGTGAATATCTGGTTAAAATCCATATGTACATGTCTGTGCTTTAATTTTGAAACCTCTAAAGTAGGCTCCAGGCAACATCCGGTGTAACTCTGAATGTAAAATCGCGATTATTAATGCGCATGCTCGTGTCTGCAGCGGTCGTTCCTGTTTGTAAAATTCCCCCGTTCTTGTTTTCAGGTGCATCATGTATAATATGAACACAAACATTTATGTGCTTAGTACAACGCTAATATTCATACTTATTTTCACCACTTAACTAGGTGGTCGTTTTTATTTCAAATAAAAGTTGTGATTCTTCTTCCGAGTTTTTTTTTTTTTGTTCAAGTAAATTAAAAGTTACATGTATCCAAATCTCGCTACACATATTTAAAGATTTTCTTTGGGTGTCTTTATTTCCCCGAGGGAAATAAAAACGCACTGGGGGCTTCACTTCCGTTTCCTCTTTCCCAGAGCAACCAGAACTGATTGGTTTCAAACTACCAGGCTGAAGATGAACACATCAGCCCACAAGATGAACCTTCTACCCTGTTTATTGTAAGCCTTCTGTTCGAACCAGACCAATCCCCTGATCAGACCAGCATGAACGGGCTGTGTGTGTCTGCTGTCCGCGTAGAGTGCTCACGAAGTGCGCAGATGGTTTTATGTGGGTAGCTAACGCTAGCCTTGCGCAGCTGCTTTCCGTGGCCCGACCTGCCAGATTCATTTAGGGACGGACTACCTTTACCCAGCAAAGGTAAAAACATAATCTTCCTTACCTGATATCTGGTGACAGCATTATTGTGCCGTCCGGATGTGCTGCTCAGCTGATGTGTAGGTTGTTTAGCTAGCATGGACCGTTTTTAAAGTCAAAAGGACAGCCTTAACAACATCTATTATGATGGGTTATATTATAGGGTTCCCACACAGTCTGGAAAACTATGGGCTGATTTGACTGTATTTCAAGTTCATCCATCCATCCATCCATCCAAACTTTTATTGGTCCGTCAGCCTATTAATCTATTTGTTCAATCATTTATTCATCCATCCAATCATTAATCCGCCCTTTTTTAATCCACCCATCCATCTAATCATACATCCATTTATTATTCTGTTTATCCATTCATCTGCACATCCATTTATCTGTCATCCACTCTTCCCTTGATCCATCCATTCATCCACTAATTCAGCCATCCATCTAGTTATCATCCATCAACCTATTTATCCATCTGTCCATCTGTTTATCCATCTTTGCATCCAAACATTTATTTCCATCTATTTCCATTCATTCATTCATTGATCAGCTCAAACCTCAATCAACCCATTCCTCTATTTGTTTATCCGTCTGTGCGCCGAATCATTTATATCCATCCATCCATCCGTCTCCTAACATTTTGCCGTTATTGCTGATTCCTTATTGAAAGCCTGAACTCTGTAGAAAAGTCCTTAGTATATTTATTGTGAACTTTTGTGTTAAAACGTCATAAATGAGCAAAGAATGGACTCGTGCAAAGAATGGAGAACTCTGGAAAATGTAGTCTGTAAAAGTATGTAATTTTAACATGACAAAATGTAGGAACGCTGATATTATCCCTTAACCCGAGTGTTAGTTTGAGTCAGTCATATGTATAAACCAAGAAATTCTCCTCTGAGTCAAACATGCAGGGGTGTGCATTAAACAGCTGCAGCCCTTTGCAAATGTTTTTTCTTAAAGAAAATATATGATTCCTTAGTCTAGATCTTTGATCAGTCATATTAGCAGAACGCTGTTTGCAAAAATGCAATGTGGAATATTTAATAATCAAACAGGTTCTTCAAATTACACAAATACTAACAAACATTTGTGTTCTTCTCTCTACATTCAGCACCATGAATCTCTTCCGTCTGGTGTGTCGCCATAAAACAGCTCTGGTCATTGGTACTGTATGCAGTTTTGCAGTAGTTCTTGTTTTCTTGGCCAAATGTACATCTGAAACTCTTAAACAGGGTCACCTGGATCCTCCAGGCTTGGCTCCCCACACCAAGTCTTTGCAGTTCCATCCAGGTCACCAGAATCCTGTCTCCGCTGCGAAAGACCTGTCAGCGTTTCTCGTGGTCCTCATCACAACAGGACCCAAGTACACAGAACGCAGGAGCATTATCCGCAGCACCTGGCTTTCCAAACGGGACTCTGATGTTCTGGCCATGTTCGTGGTTGGGACTCAAGGCCTTTCCAGTGAAGACCGTCAGAATCTGAACACGGAGCAAGGACGGCACAAAGACTTGCTCTTACTCCCTGACCTTCGGGATTCGTATGAGAACTTGACATTAAAGCTGCTGCACATGTACTCCTGGCTGGACCAGAACGTGGACTTTAAGTTTGTCTTCAAAGCAGATGATGACACATTTGCTCGCTTGGACCTCCTTAAAGAGGAGCTGAAGGGGAAGGAGCCAGACAGGTTGTACTGGGGCTTCTTTTCAGGGAGAGGCCGCGTGAAATCAGCCGGGAAGTGGCGCGAAAGCTCTTGGGACCTCTGCGATTACTACCTGCCCTACGCCCTGGGTGGGGGCTACATTCTCTCAGCAGACCTGGTACGCTACGTGCATCTTAATGTGGGCTACCTCAAGATATGGCAGAGCGAAGACGTGTCACTGGGTGCCTGGCTGGCACCGGTGGATGTTCGGCGGACGCACGACCCGCGCTTTGACACAGAGTACAAGTCGCGAGGCTGCAACAACAAATACCTGGTGACACACAAGCAGAGCTTGGAGGATATGCTGGAGAAACACCAGACTCTGCAGCGGGACGGGAGGCTCTGCAAAGAGGAGGTCAAGCTGCGGTTGTCCTACATTTATGACTGGAGTGTGCCACCTTCGCAGTGCTGCCAAAGAAAAGATGGGATTCCATAGTTGCTGTCCTTTTCACAAGGCAGGAATTTTATTTCGTAAAAGATATATTTTAATATTAAGCGAGGAATGCTCATTTTTTCCATCAGATGTCAATCTGAGTGGACAATTGAAATTGCATACCTGGTACTAGATGTCAGAACATAAATAATACTCTAATAGGAAACCATGGTTCCATTTGTGAAAACAGAAAAGTGCACTTTTTTTTCCACTGATCCTGATTCAGTGTTAATCTAATGATCGCTTGGCCGCTGTTTGGTACTGTATGCTAGCCTGGGGATGCCACCTGGGGATTATTTAGTTAGTTTTTCCTCGTTCACAAGCACTGGCACCAATAAGGTGTTGCTATCTCACCAGCTCTTACCTGAGCAAGAGGAAACAAGTGCTTTCATCAGGAGCTGCCAGTAACTGTTGGAGACTGAGAAACAATCAATGTTTTGAGCACCATGTTTAAAACTCCAGAGTTAGTTTTTTTAAAACTTAAGAACAAAAATCTGTTAAAACATTGAGCTTCCGCATTAATGAAGAGTCAGAAAAACACTGGAACAACACAAAGCCCTTTCCTCTTGGCGTTCTGCTCTTAATTTTATGGAAAGCCATGTTTGGAATTAATCGTGAACTTTGCAGCGCTTCTTGGCACGTCATAGACGCCATTAAAGATTCCACCTGGGGATTATTTAGCATCACTACACACTTATGAATAACGTAACGTCAACAGACATTTACTAGGAACCACCTGGCGTTCAAAAAATATAGCACTGCGAGGCGTTGGTTAAATACCTCGCGATGCCTGTCAAACGTCTAGCGGCATATAATTAGGAACTCTGCTCTCAGATTTATTCATTCAGGTTGACTTCTTTAAAGTATTACAATAAAACCTGTTTGGCTATACTTTTTGAACACCAGGTGTTTGTTGCTGCTGTTTCTCCACGCTGCAGCTACCACTCAGGTTAGACATCGGCTGGTTGAGTAAAGCCTTCACAAACACGTGTTGTTTAAAAAAGGAAATGAATACATAAAACTGAGTTAATAAGATAACTTGGTCCAATTTTTCCAACTGTTTGTAGTAGAGATGCACAACATGCTAAGTCGCAATAATCAGTGCAATTGCAGTGTGTGCAACATCACAGTGGGCTGTAATATTTTAGTTATTTATTAAAAATGTGTTTAATATATTTGCCCAGTCGGATGGGCTTTCACCATCTCTAATGCCAACATCTGATGAAGATCTTGGCAACCGAGAGTGGTGATGTCATCATGATGACGGAAAGGAGCAGAGTTACAAGGAAAATGTTGGTTAACGGCAATTAATATCATCGCATTATTCAATAATACTATTGCGGTTTCATGTTTTTCCAACAGTGCACAGCACTCTAATGCCCTGTTTTGTAGGGACACTAAGAGAAATAATTGGAGTCAGAACAATTCAGAACAAAACAGATGGAGGTTTTAAACACTTGAACTGGGTAAGATGTTTTTAAGTGTCGTAATGATCCAGCACCAAGCTTCCTCTTTGGCTGTGGAAAACCGAACGGGTTCCTGTTAAAAGGAACAAGTAGAACCTCTTTGGATGAAAAAAGGGGGAGCTCAAGGGTGAGCTGAAAGAACAATGTGAATATTCACCACATAGTTTGGAAGTATTTAAACATCTTCAGATATCTTAAGTTGTTTAGTGAGAGTTTGGAAAGGTAATGTTATGTGTTTTTTTTTTTTTATTCAACGAAGCTGAATGTTGGGTTGAAACCCTCATTGTAGCTGAGGCTTGAGTCCAGGTCTGTCTGTTTTGTCTTTGCATAATTTTATGTGGTATTTGGACACTAAGACACTCTTCTCTGTTTTCATAAATAGATGAGGTTTTTAAACTGAGCTGTAACTATTTTTATTTATTTATTTTTTTTTGGTGTAGTCACCCAAATTTTAGAACCTAAAGTTTTTAGGTTTGCCCTATTTTACGCCTCGCCTCCTGACTCAACAGCCAATGTCAGTCCTGTTGCTTTTTGAGTCGTTAACTGCTTGAACCCGTGATCTCCAGTTTACAACCTCAGTAACCTAAATCTGTATGTGCTTCATCTGCTGAACCTTCGTGGGAAACATTTAAAGGTCCTCTTAGTATTGTCGTACAGGGAAACCCGCAGTTTACCCTGCCATATTGGCTTTTTATTTTTCGCCTTTTTATTTTTTGTGAAAACAACTGTTTTTGTGATTTATTTATTATTAACTTATTCTGTAGCAAACACAGCACGGCAGTATGGACTTAAGTGCAGTGGATGTTACTTTGGAACGTGTTGGACTGAACCAACAGAGATAAGGGACGGGAAATGTTGTTTTATTTTTAAGAACTTGTTTACGAACCGTGGTAAACAAGGTTTTGTTTTAATGGTACAAAAATTGTGCAAAAGAAAATATTTGAAAATAATGTGTTGAAAAGGCCGTCCTTGCAGTACGAGAGGGTTTTTTGTACAGTAGGGGTCAGTGTACTTATTGTGCTACTTGTGAATGTTTGTTAGCAGCACACCTTGCACTTTTTCCCCTTTTTTTTTGTTTGAATTACTTTTAAACTCCTGTAATTTCCTGTAATGTTTCTCTAATGTGACTATCTTTACCATAAACTCTCCATTTTTTTTATGTCTGTAATGTCTTAAAACTTTTCGAAATGTACAAAACGGCTTCGTTCCATGTGATGCAACTTCCTCTGGTGACCATATTTGTCGTGCTTCAGCTTGGGGAAATCGTCTTGTATGTTTTACCCTCAAAGACATCAAGAAAATCTGTAAAAAGATCAACATCTAAGCTAATTTTCAAGTTACATTTTTGTGAATGATGCCATAACTCTGTCCTCAGCATTCATGGAGAAGATTCTGGTTCAGTTCTAATCTACTGAGGTTTTTTTGATTGCTTTCACATGTGATCATTCACCCTAAATGTTTTATTAAAAAATGGAAATGTGTTTTTGTCATTTGAAATTTACTTTGGTAATCTTTTAAAGAGTTCTGCGGTAGTCAAATACAGTCCTGTGGACAAAAGTATTTGCACTCCTGAAGATCTCTTTTTGTCATACCTAAACATTTCAGATCATGAACTTCATTTTAATGTTAGACAGAAAAATCCAGAGTAAATAAAATGTTTTTTGGTTAATTTCACAAATGATGATTTTATTTACTAAGGGAAAATGGCTATCTAAACCAACCACAGCCTTTGTAGAAAAGTGATGGAAATATTTGGCCTTTTTCATCACTGTGGAGGAATTGTGGCCTACTCTTTGCAGAATTGTAGTAAAACATATTTGGTTTTTGTGCATGAATGGTGTATTTAAGTTCATACTACAGGATCTCTCTTGTGTTTCCTAATTTGAACAGTTGCTTAGAAATCAGAAATCAATTGCTTACTAATTTAAAGTTCTCTGATCAACTCAAGAAAGTAAAACAATTAGAAAAATGCTGTCTTTTGAATTTTCTTTTTCTAGAAATTAGGAATGCCAGTAATTGGGGCACCGGACATTTTGCAAAAAAATAATCTTTGGAGATTTTTTCTAAATTTACTCTAATCAAGGGATGTATTTTTCTCAGAATTTCAGTGTGAGATTATTTTATTCCAATAAAATATTAATTTATTTTAAGACATCTTTACCAGGGGTTCTAGACCATTGTGGAGGATTCTGTACATGCTCAAGCTTTAGAAATCCACACCACCAGAGATCAAACCATAAAAATAGTGGACAGTCCCCTCCAACACAAGCAGTACATCATCGTTTAGAAAAAAATAACAGGAGAGAAAACACTTGGCCCTAGTTATGAGATAAGCAGGGAGGTTCAGATGGGAGTTGGACCTTTGACTCGGTCAAATACCACCTGGACATAGTGCTTATCTATGGCCACAGCTCCAAGACAACTGGACTGGGAAAGCCTGAGAGGATTCAGTGACTCAAGAGGGACAGATAAAATGAAGAAGCATCACTGCTACCTGATGTATAACTGCCTGGTTCCTAAAAAAAAAAAGGCACATCAATAACCTAAAACACAAAGCTTTGGTTTAAAACCACTAAAATAGAACAAAAAAAGTTTCAAATCATTTTAGAGTCTAAATCTATCTTATTTTACAATGATCACTGCTTCCTTGTAGATGTTTTTTGAGATAATACAGAAGCCACCTGCAGCTGAAAGGACCTAATTTTTAAACAGACAGAAAGCTGTTTCCTCACTGTCTGTGGCAGAATAGCAGCTCCTGATGAAGAGCTCTCTGTTGGAGGGAGGCCAGGATGGGATTTATCAGCTTTTGTGGTTTGATGAGGTCATCTTCCTCCTGTTGTTGATTTTCAATCACCTGGTGAGGCGGGCTCATCCAGCACTGCGCTCTGTCTGATATACGGATAAATTCAACGTCAGTGTCTGTGCTGCAGCAGAGCTTAACTCAGCCAGACAGAGAAATCAAACCATAAATCATGAGGTTTTTTTATTAGTGTTGTATTGCAAAATATCTAAACAAGTGAGGCTTTTTTTTAGTTAAAGAGGATATAATATAATTATCTTATTTTGTTTCTGAGACCAGTTTTTTGTGCTACCTGAAAAAAAATAGAGGTCAGCGTCATCCTCAGTTTGGAAACGGATAGGTAAAAATTATGCAAATCTACAAAGATTAAAGATTAAATCAAGCATGAAAACTAATAAATTCGGCATTTTTTTTTATATGAAAGAGGCTAATCAAATCTTTATAAGATCATAGCAATACAGAAAAGAGACAAGTAACCAAACATTTCTATTATAAACACTCCACAAATCCATTCCTCATTGACTTTATTAAAAGGTGTCGGTTTGTTCAGCAGTTTAGAAATATGATAGAATAAGAACAATAAAAACATGAAGTAAGACCCGTCTTTCTAAAGTTAAAATAAAAAGTAAAATAAGAATAAGAAAAGAAAAAGTTGCGATGATTTTGAAATCTTAATTCTTTTGGCAATGAAAACAAACAAAAGAACTTCAACACATGTTTGGTTGAGTAAGTTTTCTTTGGTCATTGTTTAAGATTTACAAAAAGTAGGATTGCTAAAAAAGAAATATAGGCTGATCATTTGACGCTAAATGTTTTCACAATAGCACAAATCTCCCAGCAGCTTGAATCCAGAAAAAGCATTCAAAATGGCTTTTTTTTTTTTTTTACATTTTCTTGAGGAAATCTATCTGCTTCCTTGTACCAAGCCTAATTTCCTTATCAAATAGCAATGCACTGATCTAAATAAAACAATCTTACCTGCATGTTTTGGTAGAGACGCATTGCTTTGGAAGAGGGACTCTGCAGAAAAAGATGATGCAGGAGAAGCTTGCTCTACTGTTTGCACATGGTGAGCTGCAGTAACTGTGAGGTGAATCAGAGCAGCTGTGCCACTCTGTCAAATCTTGTTAAGTGTCTTATGACCCTTTATTCTACCCCCATTATCATTAGAGGAGAAACTTCTGTTGTTTTTGAGCTGCAGTAGCAGCAGCGTACGCGGAGATTAGGATCATGAAACATGGCGAGGATAACACCACAGCCTTTACAGAAATAAACATCTGCTTTGTGTTTTAATTCATTAAAGCCCATAATACCCCACTGTCACATTAAAGTTTACCTTGTTGGTAAATTTCAGTTTTTCTATTTATGGTACTGGGATAACAAATTAATGCCAGCAAATGTATAGGGAATATAATATGGATAAAAAAGAAAACTCATTGAACCTTAAAGATATTTGTTAAGTCTGCAAACAGTGACACCTGTTTGCAAAAACATGACTTACAATAAATACTAGCATTACACTTCACTATGAAAAAAACAAATAAAGATAAATCTGATACATGTACAGGACCATACAATGGCAACAATGTAAGCAATCAATAAAAAGATAAATTCAAAAATAAAAAAAATTATGTATGATATGTTGATTGATTATTGGTCCTTTGTTTAAAAATTAAATGTACAGTACTCTGAAATAAAGCATTTCTGCATATGCAAGAATCTCACACAGCTATTCACAAGTTGTGGTACAATTTTAAGCTAGCATTATAAACCTAAAGTGAAAGTTGAACATATTTGATGAAAGCGGGAGAATAACCTGTAAAAGCATTTGCTTTTCAGCACAAACCAGTGAATTAGAAGGAGGCTGTACCAACACACTCCAGTAGGTGGCAGTAATATCCAATGGACAACAACAATCGTACAACGTAAAGGAAGACTGTAATCAGGGAAACGGAAATGTCAGGCGAGTAAGCAGGATTCGATACAGAACATCTTTCCTATAAACTATAGGATGGTTTGTTAATTATTAAGAAGAAAAAGTCACATAACGTCGCCAGAGACCAAACTGCAACTATGACAAATGGTACGTACATTGCTTTATCGTGCAGGTTAAGGGCAGGAGGACAGTTGTAGGTTGGGTTAGTTGTGAAGCAGAGCTAGTGAAGGCTAGCTGGGCTGTAGACGTGGCCCCGGTTGCTGCTTTCTGTCTGTCATGAAATCCCAAATAAACACACAATTCATTCTGATACGGATTAATCTGGTTGTTTTTAAGGGTTTCAGACGTACTGTGGAGCTTCTTGGGTTTATTATATAACTTACAATTTATGTGGAAAATTGTAAAGCAGTTAGCTAAGTACCACTGGTTTGGGAGGCTAACTTTAAACACATCAGGATATCCAGATGGACCATGCCTGTCTAACCTTAAAGTGTCTGAATGTAGTCTGTAAAATCTCTCCTGTTTCTATGGCTGGTATCTTGTCAGCAATGGACAGATGTGTACTTAAGCCTAAAATGTTTATGGAACTGCCTAAAAATGACTAGCAGAAAATTGATGAAAGCAGCCTTTACAACCTTTGTCCAAGCCTAGTCTGTTCGCATTTGCAGGTGTGTCTCAATCAATTTCAATATTATCCAAAAAAACAGGTATTTCTGTAATTCATTAATTAAAAAAGTTGAAACTATATATATTATATAGTTTATATATTATATAGTTTCAACACACCACGATTGAACTTTTTTTTTATTTTCTGGAAGTTTTCATGAATATGGCTTGCAGTCAAAGTAAACAAAAAAACAAGTTTTCCATAAATGTTAAATATTGCATAAGATACAATAAAACAATGAAGGACTGAAATGGCCTGCCGATCATGGCAAAGACTGCTGACTTCAACAAAAAGTAATTGACACCCATCATAAGGAGGTTAAACCAAAGGTAGGTCTTTGCTAAAGAAGCTGGCTACTCACAGAGTGTTATATCCAAGAATTTAAATGGCAAGTTTAGTGGAAGGAAAAAAACGTGGTTGGAATAAGTGTACAAACAACAGGGATAACTGCAGCCTTGAGATAATTGTGATGCAAAGCCCATTAAAGAGTTTGGGGTTGACTCACAAAAAGTGGACTGCTGCTGGAGTCTGTACTTTCAGGGCCACCACACATAGAGTTTTCCAGGATGTGAGCTGCAACTGCAACATCCCTTCTGTTTAGCCACTCCTGAATCACAGATATCAGAGTCAGGTTACCTGGGCTAGGGAGAATATGGATGAGACTGTTGTCCAAAGTTATTTCTTTAGATGGAGATGCATTTCGTATTCCGTTGGGAGAGTCTGGAGGAAGAGTGGAGAGAAGGTGAAATTGCTTGTCGTCAAGTGTGTTGTTTATTTTACATTTTGTTTTAATAGTTTTAAAAAGATGTCACCATCAGTGTTAGGTCAGCGTTATTTTTAAAGAAGTTCCCTTGGTTTACTATTATTTCTTAATAAAGTCATTAGTCCCCATTCAAGTGATGCTTCATGACGTTGCGTTTGTCCTCTTCTGCAGTGTACTCCTTTGACGGCATCCTTGTGTTTGGGCTGCTGTTCATCTGCACTTGCGCATACCTCAAAAAGGTGCCTCGGCTCAACAGCTGGTTGCTGTCAGAGAAGAAAGGAGTGTGGGGTGTCTTCTACAAAGGTAAACAAAGAGTAAAATACCTCAACAGTGTAACAACTCAGTAACATATTGCAGTTGTTAAAAATGTACCATTTTTATTGTGAACTTTGTATCTTTATAGACATTAGTGGGAAAATTATTTTACAGTTTATATTGTGTATTTTCGTGTGATTCATGCCATGCTTTGTCATTATACAGAACAGCAACATAACATGAATGGAAAGCTTATTTTTTAGTAGTTAAAATAAATATGTTTGATATTTATATACACTGTATAAAGAGCATCCATCCATTGTTTAAGCCTGCATATCCTTGCAGGGTGGAGGGGTGGTGGTGGGTTGGTACCCTTCTCTAGCAGTTATCGGGTAGAAGCAAATAAAACCTGGACAGGTCGTCAGTTCATAGTAAAAAAAAAAAAAAAAATGTATTCTTTTTTTTTTATCACTGTCTGACATTAAAGTAGAACTAAGCTTTTCCTGTTTTAGGTCATATATGATTTCCAAAGTTATCTCAATTATTTCTATCTGAATTATTTAAAATAAGAAATTCATACATTTAATTTTTATTGAGTAGAATTGCCTTTTGAGCTGTATGATTTGTAACAAATATTTTGGGTCTCCTTCCACAAGCTCCACACAGTAGTTTGCTGGAAATCTGGGCCGTTCTTTTTGACAGAACTGCTGTAACTGAGTTCTGTTTGTAGTCCGCCTTGCTCACACATACCTTTTCACCTCTGCCCACAAACCTATTGAATAAAGATCAGGGCTTTATTCTGGCCGCTATAATAATAATTTTTTTGTCCTTAAGGCACTTTGTAGCTAATTTGGTGGTATGCCATGGAGGGTCATTGTCCAGTTGGAAGAGCCGATTTGTGCCCAAGCTTTAACATCCTGGCTGATGTCTTTTGAGATGTTGTTTTAATATTTCAATGTAAAGTCCTTTCTCCATGATGCCATGGATTTTGTGAAGTGCACAAGTCCCTCCTCCAGCAACTTGGTGCGACCCCTGTACTCCACAGTGGGGATGGCGCTCTCAGCTTCCCTCTTAGACCTTCGAATGTAACAATGGTCTTTATTTCTCAACACTTCAATTTTAGCTTCAAAAGACCACACATCCACAGGTCTCCGACTATTTACTCAAATGTTGTAAATTAACCTTTCAGATTCTTACCAAGCCATGGCATCATCAACTGGGCTTTCCCTAATTGTTTAAAGCATAGAAAATTATTTTGGCATTTAGCAACGTGAAATGCTTTTGATAAACCTAAGTGACCTATAAATGGGAAAAGCGTAATCTGACCTAATGTCAGATAGTGAGGAAAAACAGGCTGTCTTTTTTTATACTGTGTATGGAAAGAACTAGTTTCAGCTGTGTGTTGATGAGTCTACATTTGAATGAATTGTTGAAAATGTAAGCATATTACTCCTGTTAATATCACCCTCTTGACTGAGAACAACACTGAGGAATCATAAGGGGGTTGTCAGCACTTGTTACCCAAAGTACATTAGGTTGTTGTGCCTTTCTTTGCTGTTCTGTATCTGTGTGTCGTTGACCTGTAACCTTCATCTGATATCTCATTCTCAGCTGCAATAATTGGGACAAGGCTTCACATCCCTGTGGCAATTTCCTGCCTGATCATGGCCTTTTACATCGTCTTCCTGAAATGATGGTCACCCTGGATCAGAAAGACTGGATGGCTGCAGGCTAGGAACGGACTCATTTCTGTGGTCCTGTGTTAATCCCCGCCATAAGGATCTCCTCTAAGTGACAGATGAAACCCCACTGGGCTTGTGGACCCTTGTAAATATTAAGCCTGTGCTGCCCCCTCCTGGTGACTAGGCATATAACTCCTTTCTGAATATGTGTGCACTACAGACATGGGGGACATTGAGAATCTACAGATACAATTGAGAGAGCCTGTTGGTTCGCTTGATTTCATTCTATCGTTGGGTTATAATGTTGGCTGTCTTGATTTACACGCTCACAGGATTATTGTTTTACTGAAAGACACAGAAGATTGAAGGGTGAAATGTTCATCATGCATTTTATCTGTGTACAATTAAAAACTTGCAATGAATCAAATGATTAATTTCATTCGCTCCGGGTTATGTTATTGTTTGTTTTCCGCGGAGGGAAAGATAAACAAAGCTAATATATAAACATGTCCTTGTCTACACAATTTTTAAACAGAAACTCTTTTAATCTTGTTCATTTTCTTACCAGAGCTCTTTGACATCTCCTAAACATGTTTCAGGTTTGAAGTAAACTTTTTGTACAGGTTTAATTCTGTTCATTTGCTCCTCTCCTTGAACCTTTTCACATCTTTTCCTGTTACAAAAATAAACGTCATTGTGCTTTACTGGAATTGTGTGATATACTGAAACAGACCAGTGCATATTTGTGAAGCGGATTAGAAAACCATCCACCCTTTACAAAAAAAAAAAAATGTGGTGTGAATTTGAATTCAGACCTCCTGAGTTAATAATTTCTAGATTTTCTAATGGCTTGTGGCAAACAGGACTTCTTTTGGCTTTCTTTCTACCACTACTTCCATACACGCCATATTGGTGCAATGCACAACTAATACTTGTTGACAATCTTTTGGACCTAAGCTATGGATCTGTGCACCTCCTCCAGAGTTATCATGAGCCTCTCCGATGCTGCTTCTTTGCAATTGCTTGGGATATTGTTTTATGACCTAAATTTGTTTTATACTGTTCCACATCTTTACCCCCAACCTGTCTGCTGTGTTGCTCTCTAACACACTTTTGAGGCCTTCATAGGACAGCTAGATAAATACTGAATTTAAACTACACAGCAAGATTCAATTTACTAATTGGATGACCTCTAAAGACAGTAAAGGGGACTGAATACAAATGCACACCACTCCAGATCTTTATTTGGGGAAAAAAAACATCTGAAAACAAAATTCTCTTTCAGTTAGCTAGGAGCCACTTTCTGTTGATCTGTCACATGCAATCCCATCATAATACACTGAAGTAGTGGTATGAATACTTTTACAAGGTATTACAAATGTATACTTAACATGTTTTAATGTCGTAACTGGACTTCAGATCAGTTTAGGATCTACCACAAATATACCAAATTTGCAGATTGCCATAGAAGATCTACAAATGAAAATGAAGCTTATTTTAAAGTAGCTGCATTCGACTTGCCTGAAGAAGCAATGCCATCTTGCAATGGTTGTCCCGCCATTTGATCGGTTTGCTGTTGTTCAGACCTTACTTGTGAGACATTATTTGTACTGTTAGATGCATTGTTTTGAGAGGTTCAATGCTGTTTCGATTAAAAATTGTAAACTGCTTCTGTTTCTGATGTTTGTAAAACGTATCTTTGAATTTCAGTACCCATGAATCATAATGCTACATACATGCATCTTCATGTTTCAGGTTGTCAACCTGTTTCAAAACAGCTCACAGCGATTGTGGTCAGAGTGTTGTTTTTTTTTTTCTCAAAATAACACATTGTTTTGGTGCTTTCGCTTTCACCCCCAAGCCCTCTAATGCATTCTGGGAAAAAAAACCCAAAGAATTTCCCATCTAGTTGTTAGGTCTGTATTTATCTGTGTTCACGTGCTTACTAATGAACAACAGAGATGCCATCAATGTCTTCAAACAGTATCAAGAAAAGTATATATGCGAAAGATTTATGGATGTCTCCCATCTCACCCAGTCAACCCTTCACCTTTTTTCCCCAAGAAAATCTGCTGATTTGCAGCTTTTCTGGATAATTACAGAGATGGCTTGTTTAAACTTGGAAAATAAATCACTATCTGTGAAATGACATTGATCAGAATTTAACAGTATTGGAGTGAAAAGCAAAGTTTTATGACTGAGATTAATGCTGAGTCTTTTCAAGTAAATCATTTGTGTTATGATAAGCGATTGCATTCATTACAGGCTTTTTATTGGCAAAAGCAGAGAAATATAAAGTAGTTACGAACTGATTAATCACTAGTGTGCCTTAGCTGCCTTATGCTAAATGTGTTTACCTCAAGAGACCCAGATAAAATACAAGTGTGCCCAAAATACAAATCAAAAGCTATTAATAAACGTCCTTACTAAAGAAATGACTTACTACACCTTAGTCATTATAAAAACTACTTTTCATTTAGATACAATTGCTCTGACAGATTTTTTTCTCTACCTTTTAATGTGGGATAAAAAAATATATATTTATTCATAGTTCTGGAAAAAACTAAAACTATTAATTAGATTATTTACTTCATTGGGAGTCTGTTTGTGCTTGACCAATGCATATTTTGGGGGAATATTTCTGTCCAGACCTAATTGCTCTACATCATAGTTAATTAATTCATACAGTATATCATGCAAATAAAAGATACTAGAATTTTGTCTGAGAGCAATTCAAACCATGGACTTAGCTCAAAGCATATGCAAGTGTTTAATGGCCCAGTCAAAGTCCAGACCAAGATTAAATTGAGAATCTGTGGCCCGGCTTGAAAATAGCTGTTCATAGATTCTCTCTCTCAATAGCAATAGCTTTGTTAAGTACTGCTTATATTTTAAACATTTTGTCATATCATAATAGTATTAATAATACCAGGTCCAGTTAAAAAATATAGTTCAATGATCCCAGCGTTAAATCAGAATTGGGTAAGGCTGCATTTTCGTTTTTTGCAACACTTCTGAGGAATAAGCTTAAAAATATATAATTCTTGAGACACTTCTTTCTCTTTGTGATTTTAAGGTGCTTCTCTTTGAAAGAAATGTATAACAGTTTGATGTAGCCTTTAATTGTAGTGAATTAGGTTGGATTACATCTGTTTTTTGTAATAAGTAATGTTTTTTACACTCCCTGCAAGAAGAGATTCTGTGGTAAATAATAATAATAATAATGTTTTGTTTAATCACATGTAAGCACAACAAACTACAATGCCGTTTTTGGCTGTATCAGTGAAAAAAGCCCAAGAGGAATTACTTCAGCAAGGCAGTGTGTTTTAAAGATTTCGCTACATGATTATTTTATCCTTTATTTGAAAAATTCGATAACCACGTTTATTTTAGCTGTGATCCATATTTAAAGTCTGACTCGTCTATGACATGATTATGCTCTTATCAGATGTCTTTCAGCTAGAAATGTTTAACTATTGACTGAGGGAGATTCCCGCCCCAAGGGGATATCCCCTCGTTTCCAAATAGCCCGTATCATCTCGCGAGAAAACCATTATCGTTACCGTGAGCGCGCAGAGACGGTCGTACGTGCGCGTTCAGGGTTCCTCGCGCCCAGCTCAGAATAAGGGCGAAAAATCCAGCGAAAGCCAGCCAGACGGAGAGCTTCCTGACCTGAAACATTTTGTACACCAAATTGTTTCCGAGCCCAGAGACAGCGGAAGGGGATTTTCCTTTTTGCGCAACTGCTCGTTTATTTTGTTATTTTATTGTTTTTGCACAGACTGGGTGAGTGAAGTTGTGCTTCATTTTTAGAGTTTGCACAGTGAGAGCGGCAGCACAGCACGTCGCCTCACGCAGGGAGGAGCGGAGAAGAGGGCAGAAGTTTAGGCTGGGCTTGTTTTGTCACCGCGGGGCTGCTGGTGGTCAATCCACAGGAATGTCGCACAAGGAGAGACCCATTTTCTACCGACAGGAGCTCAACAAAACCGTGTGGGAAGTACCGCAGCGCTATAAGAACCTGTCTCCGGTCGGCTCCGGCGCTTACGGATCGGTGTGGTGAGTAGTTGTTGCAGCAGAGAGTCCTGTCGAAAGCAAACGGCGCGATTGCACAACGGCTGAGTGGCTTCCCATTACCCGCGGAGGCCCAGAGAGCTGGCTCTCTTCGGGGGTGGTTATCAGCTTGCACAGGGCTTCCGTGGAAGATATGCCAAAAGCACCTTTTGTTTACAGCTCCACGTCGTTCGCTTTCCACAGTGGTTCGCATTATTAGATTATTTGAATCTGTATTTTCTGTTTTGTGCACCGTTGCTTGGTTTTCCATGCTCGCTTCTACTTGTTTTTTGAAGTTAAGCGATACTAATGGTGTCTACTGTGCAGACGGCCTTCGTTTTATACTGGTCCCTCCTCTGATTGGGTGACATGTCCATACTTGTGGAGAACGGGTGTTTCCTCATTGAACTAACCACCTGACCCTTCTGTGTATTGCATACATTATGCATTTTCTACTTGGCTGCAGCCCGCACATTACCCGAAGGTCACGTGGTTTTTCAGAAAGCAAGACCCCCTGCCCCCCCCCCCACTGCACAGCGTTCTACAGGAACCCATCCGAGGATGATGACGACTCTAGAATGATGTCATCCTTTCTCCCGTTGTGTTACACACGGATGAGTCACAATCCCGAGGTAAAGTTTTGGCCTCAGCTGTGACGCCCTCCACTCAACTATGTCATCATGATATAAATGTGGCGTAACTATAATTTTACGCTCACTTTGGTCCAACTTTAACACCCTCAGCTGTGCTAGTAATATGTTTTGCTAATGCAGACCCTGTGAGGAATTCCAGGGAAGTGCATGCCCATATTTAGTCCTGAAGATAACTATTTACATAAAAGGAATCTGCAGAAGTCTTGCAGACCCCCCCACGAGCTTCATGCTACAGCTTTTAAATGGATCACCAAGGAGACCAAGGAACAGTCCACACAGGTCAGGAATGGAACTTGGTATATTAGGGGCAGCCAACTGTAGTCCCTCTGTTTCAGCACACCTGAATGAAACAATTAACAGGGCTCTGCAGTACTTGATGATGTACTGGAATTAATTCAGCTGTGTTGGAGCAGGTGTACATAAAAACAGGCATTACCCTGGCTCTTTAGGACTGGAGTTGCCCACCCTTGGTTTAGAATCATATTTGTACATTAGAATGGCCTAGTCAAAGTCCAGACTTAAGTCTAAAAAAAGTTTGTGGCAAGGCTTAAATAGATGTTCAGAGTCTGTCCATCCAGTCTGACTGAGCTTGAGCTATTTTCAACAAATTTTCATTTTTCAAGTTTGTAGAGGTATTTCTCTAAAAGACTAATTGCAGGGAGAGGTGACTACAAAGTAGAGGCACAATACAAATGCATTTCATACTTTTTAGATTTTTACTTTTGAAAAAACGTGAAGGCTCTGTTTCCTTTTCCTTTTACCTCAATTATTCAGTATTTTGTCAGGGTCCGTCATATAAAGTCCCCCCAAAGGTCAATCAAATGTGACATTGCAAGACTGTGAAAACAGCGCCAGTTCCCGCCCTTTTTGATGTTGCAGTTACGGTGCAGAGGTGCAAGTCGATGACGTAACCCCTACTGTCCCAATTCTCCAATTTTGCACGCTTCTAACCTGCGCACTTCAACCCCTACATGCACTTGTACAAAGTACACACTTCATAGAGGGGCGTAGGGTGTAGTGTGGGTATTGACACAGGGCCATTATTGGTCCTACGAGGCTCCATGTCTTAAACGTCATGAAGTGTTTTTTTTTTTTTATCTTCCTCTGACTCTTCTTTATAAACTTACTGCAACAGTGTTTTCATAAATCTTTAAGTTTCAGGCTGCATTCTTGTCACACTGTTGTCTTCTGCTATGGCGGCTTTTCATGGAAGGAAAACAAAAAAGCATATAATTATTTTAGTTTTTTTTTACACTACTTAGTGCTGAGCAACAAGTTCACACCTTTTCTGTTAGAAACCTCAAAGCCTATTTTACTACAGCAGCTTCTCATAAATTCTGCGGCCAGTTAGTCTAAACAGCCTCAAGTCTCAGATGAAACCCTTCATCTGAAAAACATAAATACCATCAGCTCTTCTAGCAGGCCTGGTATTCTGTTACTCAGTTGAGTGTTTTTGGTGTTGCCGCTACTCTATTGCTCAACTTCATGCAAATATACTGCATGTGAAAAAGAAATTAAGTCGATTTCTGTCTCAAACGCACGCCATAAGAACAGTCTCACACCTTTTGTATTTCCGAACAGTGCTCAGTTTGATTTAAAAAGACACTAATTCAGCAAACGTAAAAGGTTTGTCTGGAGAGAGAGTTTACTTCGAATGCTTGTATGCTTTATGTATGTCATACATAAAGATGGGGCACAACTGTGCTCAGATTGTGCAGCAGCGCAAAAAGCTTTTGAAATTATTTAAAATTAAACAACTTTTGTTGCGCTCTGCTTACCTCAGACCATTGCGCTTTCAGCTTAACTTTAAAAATCTGTAGTTTTCTGGCTTTTACTTCAGCATTGTGTTCATCTTAGTCTACAGCTCTGCTTGAACTTTAGCACAACAAGACGTTATGGCAAGCAGACTCAGCATATTTGCTGTTGTGTTTTTTTAATCTGTCGTTTTTATTTTGGATAAAAGGAAATGTGTTGTCTGAAAAGTCAGGTCTTTCATTATTCTGTTCAGAAAGGATGTTTTTTGCTGTATCTTTCTGAGAAGAGCATATTCCAGCATCACTGCATTTATTTTCTGCATACCTCTTTTGCCTTTTAAAACTCCGGTATACTCTTAGTCCTAGAAAATGTGTTTCCCGCGTTAAACAAGTGGTTTCTATTTTTTCTAAAGATCTGTCTTTTCCTATGCCATTGTTTTTTACATAACGGGTTCTTCTTAACTACATCTTCTGTTTACTTAGCAAAAACAGCAACCGTGATTTAACCTGACGGCCAGTTTTGACTAAATCATCCCAGCTGTCATATTTGTCCTGCCAGTAAACTTCTAACTCTGAATGATTGTAAACGTTGCGTTACATCACTCTGAGGACAGCAAGACATAAACTCTGTAATGATGTGTGTCGTGAGATCTGATAACTTGAACTTAGGAACAGCACATCTAGATCATGAATAGGAGTATAAATGCACTGAGATAACAAATCTGGAAAACGGCTCGTTCTAATTTGTCATGTTTCTCAAAGGCTAGTTTAATAGCTGCTGAGGCTGCACTGCCCTACCTTTCTCGATCATCTTGCCGTTTGTTCCGGTCATAAAATTATAAAACAGATTAAAAGATCGGCACTCATAACACCTGGCCTGTATACCTGTATGTATCAGTTTTATGTAACGATGCATTCATTTTCTCCAATCTCTGCAAAGGAAAATTAAGGTCGTGGCAGCAAAAGTCATCCAAAAACATTCAGCAAGAAAGGCCTAATTTGTATTCCGTTGCATCCAATTAAAAATGATGCTCTTTAATTTTAAAGACCAAATATCTGCATATTTTAGAGCCACAAAACATAATTGTCATGAAATAAATCACAACCAGCCCCATTTTTCAAAGCAAAAACAAACTTTTCTGATCCCAAATAAGCTCTTGGGGTAACGGCGTCTAAAACAAATAGTTGGTACTATTTATGGATTACGACATAGTTTCTGCTGCTGTACTGTCTGGGAGCATGTTACCCTCTATGACTAGACCGATTTTCTTGGGGAAAGTAAGACCTTTTTAATAAGAACATGTTGAATAGAAGTGTGGTCCAGGCCTCACAATACTAGGAAAACATGCAATATGCAGTGATATTGGTGAGTGTCATGATGATGATATAACTTGCAATAAATAAATGGAGAATTTAATAGTGCTAATGTCTTTCTGCTTTGGACTGAAAGAAAACATGGATCTCAGATAATGAGTGGTCTGTCCAGCTACTGGGAAAAAAAAAATCCTTATTTCCATACCAACACCAGGGTTTCATCGAAAAACTTGCTTCTGGCTGACATCTGCTGTTTTGGCATTGAATCCATGTAGCTTTAGTTTCTTACTAACTAAAGTACTTGACCACCTTAACACCTCTTTACCTTTTAAAACCTTTTATGCTAAATTAAACAGCGAGTGTCACCAAATACGAATGTTACTTGAGTAATTTGGTACAGCTTATTGGAGTTGAGGCCATTCTTCGCGATATGCTTGTTGTGTACAGTGATTGTAATAAGTATAAATATATGATATATTGTGCAGCCCTGTGTGTGGACAGTTATCTTTTACAAAAAGGACATCGCATCCTCTTTGGCTTTCTGTTTAAAAACAAATTTGCCCCAGATTTATGAAACTATTGTAATTTTTGATTTAGGGACGTGAACAGCCAAAACCTTGGACACAAGAATACACAGTTTATGCTACGGCTACTATTGATAGCACTAATAGAATCAACATCCAGACAATTAAGACTTCCTACTTGGAACCACCAAGGTGTTTTTTTTTTTTTTTTGTGCATAACGTTTCTCAAATAAGAAGATGCTTATATTGACTGTGGTTTTAACTTTTTAATTTGTGCCCCATCGCTATCAAACATCCACAGGTCATTATTAAAATCAATACCTGCTTGCTCCAAATGTTCCTCTTACATGTTAACCCATGGTAATTAGCTGTTACAGCATCCCATTTTTCTAAATGTCTGAGCCAAATGGGGAAAGAATTTGACTTCAGCTGCTGTTTGAGTATTTAACTTTTCTTCCGTTCACATTGTGGAACATCAGGTTGAACTGACTTATTTGGGTCAAACAAAATGCTGTTAATGTTGGTGTGGGTAGGCCTGTTGCAATAAGGAATAAATAAATGAGAAAGAGCTCAATAATTTCAGTTTGGATTCTTGTTTGTTTTCCTTGTGCCTCCCTCTCTTTCTACTTAAGAGACTGCATGACAAACGGTTTCACTCCGGTGCATCAGTCTTGACTCATCCCTCCCCTTCTCGTTTTCTTAGCGTAGGGAGGAGTGAACTCTTGCCAGGCACAAGGTATTGTGGCATACCTTAGAGTTTGGAATGAGAACCCCGTGAGGAATAGGAATCCAGAGAAAAGCTAGTTGACATCTGGAAAAACAGAATTTGTTTTAAAGCCGCTGCAATGTGGGAGCACTTTGGATTCAAACCGAATGACCGTGTGCGAACCGGTATGTCGCATTTGTCGTAAAACAGTAGCAACTACACACGGCAATACAACATACATGCATCTGTACCTAAAACATAATCATCTGATGCAGTTTTCCCAGCTAGGAAAAAAGACGGGCCGTCTCCATCTTCCCGACAGTCCACAATCACCGTAGTGTTTTATCATTTAAGCTGCCAGACTAAGTTAGCTCCAGATTCCCATATAGCCTGTTGAGGCATCTGCTCTTATTCAAATAAGGTGCTTTCATTGTTAGTTTGCCTTTTTTGTTTATAAAATGGACAGTTTGGCCTGTTTTCCCTGTCTGAGCCTAATGATTAATAATTTTTGAATGGCAAATTTACAGAGACATCATAATCCTTTTTATTTATTGTTCATTTAATCTGGATATCTAAAATGTCTTCAAGTGTTGAATGTTCTTTAGAAATGAAAGTTTATTGATCTTTAAGAGGGTGCAGTTACTTGCATTATTATGCCATTATCATTATATTACTTGAAAATCGTCTCCAAATGACAATATTACTGTTTATCGCAATAATTTCTGGGACAATTTATCATCCAGCATAATTTGTTATCATGACAGGCCTAGGTGTGGATAAACTAACTATAGAGAGACTGATGGAGTGTGGGTGGGATGACCTACGGTGTCTAGAAATAACGTTTTACAGCTACATCACTGTTGTCTATTTAAACCCTCAAGACTAAAACACAGGTTGATTATGTGGAGAAAAGTGAGACTTGCACAGTCACTTCATGTTTTCTTAGCATAAATGGGCCGCTGTGTTGACAAAGTTGTTGGAAGAAATGTGCTGGTGCACGCCCAGTGCACATCTGAATTACAACGTTGGTCAGAACTGAAGCAGAAATGATGTCTAGCTAAATGCTGTCAGTTCGTGTTTTGAATGGTAGTTTTTTGTCAGAAGCGAGCATTCATCAATGGAAGACTTGGGCCGTCTTTCGCGCTTTTCACATATTTATTGATTTTTAATAATGAAACTGAAATTTAACTGTCATTCTTGAACAAAACTGAAAATGTCTGAAAAGTTGTAAAAAATGACTTATTCCCCTAAAAACATGGTTTTCTAATTCAGTTCAGTCTAACATATTTTACTCATAAAAAACAGCTAAATATAAACTTTTAATTTAACTTTTTTTAATCTTCAATTACATATGATTGATGTTTAGAGGTGGTTTCCAACGTGCCACTACTTTTACACTAAATATATTGCTAAAAATATTGATAACATTTTTAGAGAAGATTAAAATTATGTTTTTATGTCTTCTTAGTTTGATAAAATTGCATTTTAATATTAAATGTTGTGATAGTATATTCAAACTTGGCAATAATTCACCGAAGGATATTTTCTTTTCTTTGTGCCCAAACTGGGTAAACCTTGCTGAGGTTTTGTAGTTAAATGTAACCAAGCAGTCTAGATTAAAGATCATAATTTGTACGTTAATGCAGGTTGGTTAAAAATGCTAACCCAGTTCTAGTTCACACAACAATGTGACTCAGGTTTAAAGATTTTCCCTAGACGTGGGTTCCTAAAATGCACTGAGAGATGAAACTGCAACTATTACAGATATCTCTAGCAGTCATTTATAGTACACATTTGTGTGTTTGCTCACTTAGCGTGCCTGTTAGTCAGCAGCCTGGCTCTCCGCTTCCATATGAAGCCGGCCTCACAGCATTGCTCATTTTTACAGCTCCCAGTTTATTGCCATTTGTTACTGCACTTCCATTTATCACAGACTAATTGGATGATGTCTGCTTAGGCCCGTTCTGTTTGCCTTGTAGATTAGCAGCAGTTTCAAACATGGTTTTTTGCGCGTGCTTATTTTTCTTTCATTTTAGTGCTGGTTTTGCTGAGTACAGGTTTTCCCTCACTGCTGAGACACATGAGGTTGTTCCTCAAGCCTCCAACATTGGGTGTGGCAGATTGTCTCTGACTTACTGGAAAAAGCACTATGCTTATCTTAATGGTCTTGTCATGGATGCATAGCAAACGGGGTCATAGTTTACCACTAACTCAGCTATTGCTGGGAGTAATGCTAGGGTTGAGTTCTCAGTAGTTTAAAATGTTGACAGTTCAAGTGTTTTTTAAGGTGTCCAGAAGAAATGTAGACTGCTCTGTCTCTGGATGTTGGTTATGTTTTTGCTCATCAGTTACTCAATTCCTGAGTAGCTTTATAGTCTAGCCAAAGCCTTTTGACCAAAAGGGAACCAGTAATAACATTATTTTAGCATAATTTCTACCCATCAATTATCTATACACGCTTTTCTGAGCAGGGTTGCAGGGAAAAGAGTCCTGTTTTTGGACTGTGTGAGAAAATGGGAGTACCTGAAGATAAGGAGAACATGCAAACTCCATGGGACCCATGGCCTTCTTGCTGCAGGGCAACAGTGCTACAAACATGCAGCCCGGCATAATTTCTGGCAAAGATAATTTTTTTTTTCCTCTTAGTGTCACAATCCTCTTTATATCTATGCAGATTATGTGATTGACCTAGAAGGAATGTGGGTTATCTCAACAATTTGTGTTCCTTACAAACTCAGGAGAGGCAGAGATATGTTGCTTGTTTTGAAGCCAAGACCCATCTGCCACCTTTTTGTGTGTTGAGGGGAGCATTTTTATTAAAAACGTTGATAACAATTTACTTGAACAGCATGCAACCCCGCAGAAAATTTCTAATGTTTAACATTTGACACTTGGTAGCTGAAGATCGATTGAAATAAAGGCATGGCTACTTGAAATCATTTTATCATTAGCATTATGGAATATGCATGTTTGGTTTGATCAGTCTTCCTGCTTAAAGTGGAACTAAACCCCATGTAAAATAATAACTCTGCCCCCAGAATAATTTAGAAAAAAGTGCCAAGAGATACTGGGGGGCACGGCCAAGTGTGGGGATGAGTGGAGGGGGTTAAGCGGGGGTTTGGTCAGGAGGACGAGGGAAAGTGGCAGCTAGCTTAATTTCACATATTGAAACATGGAAACCGAGCAGAGCGCTGCTAGTATTTTCACCATTAATAGATCTTTTGAGGTGAAGGATTTTTCTACCCCCCTCGTCATCGGAGGTTAAGAAAGGCTTTACGGAGCCCAGTGGGCCTAAGCCCTTTCAGTCCGAGTTGCTGGCTCAAGGCGCTGACTCTGCGATGCCCGAAGCTGACGCTGCTGAGGCGGTGGAGGACCAGTCCCAGCTCCTGTTTCGCTAGGGGGGCGTGTCTGAGTGAGATGGTTTTATACCCAACCCAGTGGGCTGAGACATAAGCATGTGCCAAGCTGTACCGTTTGAACCAATAGGAAAATTCAACTGCTGATAACAGACTTCTAGTTCCCCGTACAACTTTTTTTAGGTTCTAATCCAAATAAGATTGCTGAAGATAGATTTAAAACATGCAAACTGAAGTAGAAAATGTGGAATTGTATTTTTGCTTTATCTTCACTGTACTTTGAACAGAAGTAATGTTCCTTCAAGAAATAACAGGTAGATTTTACATGCCTGTTGCCATTTGCAGTGGTGCTGATGTTCAACAACAGGTTCAGCAATGAAAAAAACAAACGAAACCAGGAACTCTGTTATGCAATTACTGGCTTTGTCTGCTGAGCTGTGACCACCTACAGAGTCAGATGAAGGATCACGTTGGCTAAATCATTTGAAACTTTGAGCTTTTGATTCGTTGGTTGTTTGCCGCCTGCATTTAGGCATTGACTTCATTCATCTCACACGTTTCAAACATTCTGCTCATTCACAGTTCAGCGTTTGACGAGAAGACGGGCTTGAAGGTAGCGGTGAAGAAGCTGTCCAGACCTTTTCAGTCCATCATCCACGCAAAGAGAACATACAGAGAGCTGCGGCTGCTCAAACACATGAAGCATGAGAACGTAAGTCCCCTGCGGTTCATCCTCCTTTGCTACCAGCAATTCCTCTTCCTAATGGCCTGCAGATGCTCATGTATAAACTCTGATTGTTAATGTGGTTTTCAGGGAGATAATCCACACACAAACCTTCTTATTTATTTATTTTTACACCTAAGAACCACTTGGTCATATTTATATCTGCTGATTCATATGCAGCGAGAGTCATGTGCCATTAAGAGATCATGCAGAGCTGATTCTGGGGTAAGATGGAGGAAAACATGTTGTGACACGTGTAACCACACTGAATTAATCAGGTTACAGGTTATTTGTATAGCATGTTTCAAAAGGCTCCTATTATAAGAAAGCCGAGGGTCACGGCAATACGCTGAGCTATTTTTGTTCTGTGTTTGATGGCATGAACTGACCTGGCCAGCTGTGGCAGGTGTCGGGTCTTGCTTGGAGAGGTTTTCCCCCTGCATGTAGCGCTATGTTGCGTCGTGCGTAACGAGTCACCAACAAGTTTACTAAATGCACTCTCATCACCTTCTGTATTTTCCAAGGTGTCTTCCCTCTATGTCTCCTTTTATCACAGCAACACTGTATTATTCAGGCCAGTGGCTGTAGTTGTCCTCCCGCAAATCACTGCTTTGGTCTTGATGGGATGATGTGAGCGCATGACGCAGCCTGGAAAAGTCTCGAATGTGATTTGTTGGCCAGGTCTGGATAAATATGGGAAAGAAAAAAGGACAGGGAAAATATCAAAATTTCTATCTCATCTGAACATTGTATCTTTACTCGGTTCTTTCCTTCCTGCCTTCCTATGTCCCTTCCTTATAACTTTCCATCCTTCCTTGTGTCCTTCAAGTCTTTCTTTGTCTCCTTTCTACTGTCTTACTTGTTGTCCTTGTTTTAATCCGTGTCATTTCTCCCTTCCCTAGTCTCTGTCTTCCTTGTGTCCTTCTGTTTTGTATTTCCTTCCTTACTTCCTTAGTCTTTTCTTCCTTGCCCATGTCCCTCTGTTCTTCCTTCCTTTCTTATGCTCTTGTTACTTTTTTTCCTTTCCTTCCTTCTTTCCTTGTGTCCTTTCTCCATCCCTTCATCTTGCCTTGCATCCTCTCTTGTTGATTCCACTTTTAAAGCCTGAATTCTGAAACTGTTGTCCATAAATTCATATTTTAAATTCAAGATGGACTTAGAGGACTGAGAACTGTGCATATTTGACTGTGGAAAAGTATGGACTTTTTAAATTTTAGATTGTGTATGCTAATAGTGCCACAAACACAGCTCCTAGTTCTTATGAAATGTTGCTGCATCCAGCAAAAACTCTGAGTTGGGAGGAAAAGCTAAAAGTTTGGATCTGTTAGGCTGAACAGCAGCTATTGGCCGCTGTGGTTTAGGATCAGGTTTCCTGGTCTGTAGTGCATAAAATCCTTGAAGTCTCTTTTGGCGTTTGGATCTACTTTGAGGAGAAATTTGTATTGCTAAGAGTTTTCTTGTTGTTGTGCTTCTAGCTGTCACAGTAACTAAAGATGGATACTGTACTGAAAAAAGTCTAAATTTATACCTTTTTTTCTTTATATTTAGCTTTTTTTTTTGCCTCCTTTTTGAATTTTTTCCTATTTACATATATAAATGTGGGTGTGTGTGTGTAAATTGTCAGATAGCAGTTTCACACATTATAATTTAGTGTCAACAAAGAGCTGAAATAAAATTCATTGTTTTTTGCACTTCGGAATCAAAACATTAAGAAATTAGAGCTGTTTTGCACAATGCTGTGCATAATAATTATTGTAAGGATAGTTATGACAAAGTTATAGCTCGTATTGTAAGTTTTGCTGGTATTGTGCGCAGTCCTGTGGAATAAAGTGGGGCACTTTTATTGGTAACACTTAGTGGGGTACAAAATGAACCACAGTGTTAAGTCTGTTGGGAAACAAAAACCTACCAGGGGTCACTGTAAAATCAAAGCCTATTCTGAAAACTATGGTTTAGCTTAGACAGTACTTTACAGTGACATTAAACAATATTCCTTCCCCTTGAACTTTGTCACATTACAACTAGTTTAGATGATGTTGTAATGCATCCTTCTCCCTTGGTTGATAAAAAGCTGTATGTAAACCTGAGTCTTTCTGCTTAAACCTGATTAAATCTCGGTGTGATTCATTGCACTCTCACCATGACTTTTCTATCTAGACCCATGTTTCACTACTGCAACAGCTACATGTTTGTTGAGCAGTTCTTGAATTAGTGTTGCACAAAGCAGCGGTACTGTCGCTACGTCTGTGCATTCATTTGAAGAGCAGGTTTTACATGTGAGGATTATTTGGGATTAGTGTAGTCATTGCACTAAACGCACACCAGTGATATTGTATATAAAAATGTATCTGAACAGTGTGCTCACATAATAAAATCAAACTGTAGCACTAATATAAAGGCGTTTGCATGCCGTTGAGATCCTTTCTTCATGTTTACAGGAAGCAAAAGCATAGAGCTGTGCAGTTTTTTTTATGCCAATTTAAGATTTACTCGCACAGAAAAGGGATTCTGTGTTTTGCTCACGCTGTTGCCAGGAGACTCCCCGGGTTTTGATTTTGGAAAGTCTGAGAAGACCAATCAGCTGTTTGTTGTGGCTCCAGCTCCACCAATAAGCTGTGAGTTAGGATACCGTGTGGGTGGGCCGCTTAGATGTTTTCACAGCACCTTATCCATCGCCGTCTCTTTTCTAAGGGATGGGGGCAGGGTTGGCTCTGTTTGCCATTATGCATACTTGTCTATGTATGTATTCATACATTCATGATTGTGTACATAAACAGGTTCTGCAGAAACATGAAATGGAGCTTATGTGCTGTGCTTTTGCACAGTTTTTCCTCTCCTGTGCTCTGATTTATCCTGCTGCAGCTTGAAAGCAGTTTTATTCATGTTAATTTCATTTAACACATCATTTTTGGCTTTCCTGTTTTCACTCGCAAACTCACTTCACAGTATTATAGATGAGGTTAAAAGAGCAGCAACTCATTCAATATATATGTAAATATTTGCAAATCTGTTAAAAGTTCAACTTTTCTTTAAATTTTGCTTTGTTTGGGTGCGTCAGCGACTCCTAACCAGTGGGTTTTTTTAGCTTCCTGCACACACTTCACCACAAAGGAAGTAGAGAACCTTATTCTCAGTAATGTCCCCATTAGCATGATTAAAGAGCTCAGCAACCAACACATAGCATGACCTACATCTAACATAAACGGTTGAAATTAGATTTGTCAGTTAGACTTAATCTAAAGAAACATTTAGGTCAGTTTGAGATCTAGGTCTTGTACTTGGGTCAGGGTTCCTACTTGATCTGGAATAGTTTGGAATTTGCTTTTATCATTTCCCAGATCTGGAAATCTATGAAAGAATAAATAATAAAGACGTGAAAAGAAAGTTATTCATGGATCTTTTAAGTGCAGACCGCACTTTTTGTCTGCATTTGTATTCATCCTCCTTTACTCTGATAGCCCTAAATTAAACCCTATACAACCAGTTCAGAAGTCACCTGATGTGTAAAATGGAGTCCACCTGTGTGTAATTTAATCTCAGTGTAAATCCAGCTGCAGCAAGTGAAGGCCTCAGGTTTGTGGAGAACAAACGGCTTCATGAAGACCAAGGAGCACAGCAGGCACGTCAGGGATAAGGTTGTAGAGAAGGCTAAAGGTTAGATTATAAAACAATTTCTAAACTCTAAATGTCTCACAGAGCTCACTTTAATCCATTACACCAATAAGAAAGTTAAAACCAATTCAATATAAGCACAATAAAGCCGTTTCATTGTTTATTTTCTCTGGAGCCGGGACCAAGTCCGAAGACGAGCCGGAAGATGGTTCCCCTTCCTGCACACACACTGGTGATCTTTATAAAACCTTGGTTTGGCGTCAGTGGCTGCACCTGTTTAATGGTTTGGCCGTTAATTTGAAATGTGTTAGAAGTTGTGCTTTAACGAATAATGTTCTGGATAATCCAGTGTATTTTTTTTTAAATAGTGCTGATACAAGTTGGTCTACCAGAAACCTTATAACTGTTTATCACACCAAGAAACCGAAAATCAACATCGGTGTTGCCTTGTATCATGAATTGTTGAACATACTGGTACCAGGACCTGTTTATTTTTCAGGTATTTTCTAGGCAAGGCTCTAGTACTCACAGGGCTAAAACAAGGAAGGTTTAATTCAAGAAAATGCACAGTACATCTGCAAAGGTCTGGAATTTTGAAAAGGAAAAATCAGTAGGAACTCATCTGTGCTCAGTAGAAATAATAGAAATGTCAAACTTGTTTCTCCCCCCGAACAGCCTGGGTGAAAATTTGATGCTTTCTTTGGATTAAAAACAGAGATTTATTCAACTTTATGTCAAAGTACAGGCAGTTATAAAAGACCACTAACCAACTCTCTTATTCCCTGCAGGTGATCGGCCTATTAGATGTTTTCACGCCAGCAAAAAGCTTAGAGGAGTTCAATGACGTGGTAAGTCTACCCCCCCTCCTTCCTTCCCCCCCGGTGCCTTTGTTTGTCCCCACTGGAACTCTTTGGTCCTCAGTGGTTCTCTTCCTCCTCTCTGTCTACGCTTCGGTTGTTTGTGTTCAAATCCAAATTAGTGTTCCACGTTTGGGCAACTAATGCCAATGCTGTAAAAGATGCTTAAAGTTTGTAAGCCCAGCTCGTGTCGAGTGGGTACCAGGGTGAATGCAGGGTTGAACACGCGTTCACATCACATCTAGTCTCCATGGTAACAGCCATCTGGTCGTCTCTGTGCATGTATCACGTGTGCCGAATCCTCAATGAACACCCTTGAATTCGCTGCATGCTGTTGGGCCATCAGCTTGTTGGACATTTGCGGAAATGTGAGATGGACCCGCACAGACAATTTATGCGGTGACATTTCTATTTTAGGTGACATTCATGGAGGCAGTAAAAACTATTTTTAAGCTGCAGAAAATCAGATGGAAGCAAGTCTCTCACTGATGGCCCCATCACTGATCTCTGGGCATCAATGTAGGTTATTAGAAGTAGAGTCGTATACCTTGAGCATTGGTCTGTGCATTTGTTGAAGCGAAAACTGTTTAAATATCACACGAGGTAGGTGTAAAAAAGCAGTTTTTGTTTCACTCTGTATTACTTCAAGATGTTTAAAGTGTTACAAAAGTGTTCTTCTATGCATTTTATTATTTGTATGTGTTTGGTTAGGAGTTTACTCGGTAAAGAAGTTCATGTATTTAACAGGTGCATCTCAATAAATTGCATTAAATCATTGAAAAGTTAAATTATTTTAGTAATTGAATTCAGAAGGTAAAACCTATTTAGATATATTATATAAACTGTGATATAATTTAAGACCGTGGCATAAAATTTCTTCACCCTCCCCCAAATTTTGAATTTTACAAAGGACAAAAAAAAAAAAGAGATTATTTTTAAATAAAGAAGGTTGAGTTATAAGGAGCCACCACAGACCTGGGCAACAACTGTCACTATCCTCATGTTGATCCAATCCTGAATCAGAGACCTCTAACTCATATTACCTAGTGGTCCAAAGTCCTCAAAACATTTAAAAAGTAAAAAATGTTCCCAGAGTCTGGATCAAGAGTAAAAAGGCCAAGTTTCCATGGTTGATGTTAACTGGATGATAGGAGCTGTGTCATGTATTGCTCCATTGTGTTTTTATACATCACTCTGCATGTAAAGAATATATCCGAAATGAGTTTCAGTTTTAATAATTAAATAAATAAAACAAATGAACCATGATTTTTCTCATTTATTGTCATGCACCTGTAAGTGCTAGCAACAACTATGTCAGACAGTAGGAATGCGTGAAACTGATAGGCATATTATAGCCAATCCAATTGGAGGATGCTATTTCTTTTACCTCTTCTAAAAATACAAAGACATTGAAAATATTGGTTTGAAATATTGTTTGATTTAAAAGAGGACACAAATTATGGCTTTCTGAACATCATGTTTGGAATCTAGCTCCACCCCTGACAGACAAAGATGTAGTTTACCCAAACTGATGCCCAAGTGGTGATAAATGGCCAGATCAGTTTGTAGAAGCTTAAAAACTAACTGCCAGGTTTCTAATAAGTTAAAACATAATCAAGGACAATAATTTAGCATGATGAATCTTTCACATGACTATTATAGCGAATACTCATGAATAATCCAGATCACATCTGATTATTTGTTTCATTTGCAGCTATCTGGTGACGCACCTCATGGGAGCAGATCTAAACAACATCGTCAAGTGTCAGAAGCTGACAGACGACCACGTCCAGTTTCTCATTTACCAGATCCTCAGAGGCCTAAAGGTTGGCAGGAGTCTCACTCAGTGTTTCAAACAAGCGCTGCCTCCGCTCCAGGGCGGTCTCTAAAACCCTAAAGTTTTCTAATATCCTGAACGTACAGGGGAAAACTGTTTCAAGTTGCTTTAACTAACTGAAATTGCTAAAATTGGTAATTTAATAAAGTGAAGTTTTGGTTTTTACAACCGAGTAAAAGGATTCTGAAAGGAGATGATGCATGTTTTTATTTATTTTTTCCTGTGCGAAGGTGGTGTACGCTTCTTTAGTTATAGTTTATAAACCTTCATTGCTTTTTCTAAAAAAAATACCTTTGTAGATCATACAGGGGTTGGACAATGAAACTGAAACACCTGTCATTTTAGTGTGGGAGGTTTCATGGCTAAACTGGACCAGCCTGGTAGCCAGTCTTCATTGATTGCACATTGCACCAGTAAGAGCAGAGTGTGAAGGTTCAATTAGCAGGGTAAGAGCACAGTTTTGCTCAAAATATTGAAATGCACACAACATTATGCGTGACATACCAGAGTTCAAAAGAGGACAAATTGTTGGTGCACGTCTTGCTGGCGCATCTGTGACCAAGACAGCAAGTCTTTGTGATGTATCAAGAGCCACGGTATCCAGGGTAATGTCAGCATACCACCAAGAAGGACGAACCACATCCAACAGGATTAACTGTGGACGCAAGAGGAAGCTGTCTGAAAGGGATGTTCGGGGTGCTAACCCGGATTGTATCCAAAAACATAAAACCACGGCTGCCCAAATCACGGCAGAATTAAATGAACACCTCAACTCTCCTGTTTCCACCAGAACTGTCCGTTGGGAGCTCCACAGGGTCAATATACACGGCCGGGCTGCTATAGCCAAACCTTTGGTCACTCATGCCAATGCCAAACGTCGGTTTCAATGGTTGCAAGGAGCGCAAATCTTGGGCTGTGGACAATGTGAAACATGTATGTTCTCTGATGAGTCCATCTTTACTGTTTTCCCCCACATCCGGGAGAGTTACGGTGTGGAGAAGCCCCAAAGAAGCGTAGCACCCAGACTGTTGCATGCCCAGAGTGAAGCATGGGGTGGATGAGTGATGGTTTGGGCTGCCATATCATGGGCATTCCCTTGGCCCAATATTGTGCTAGATGGCGCGTCACTGCCAAGGACTACCGAACCATTCTTGAGGACCATGTGCATCCAATGGTTCAAACATTGTATCCTGAAGGCGGTGCCATGTATCAGGATGACAATCCACCAATACACACAGCAAGACTGGTGAAAGATTGGTTTGATGAACATGAAAGTGAAGTTGAACATCTCCCATGGCCTGCACAGTCACCAGATCTAAATATTATTCAGCCACTTTGGGGTGTTTTGGAGGAGCGAGTCAGGAAACGTTTTCCTCCACCACTATCACGTAGTGACCTGGCCACTATCCTGCAAGAAGAATGGCTTAAAATCCCTCTGACCACTGTGCAGGACTTGTATATGTCATTCCCAAGATGAATTGACGCTGTATTGGCCGCAAAAGGAGGCCCTACACCATACTAATAAATTATTGTGGTCTAAAACCAGGTGTTTCAGTTTCATTGTCCAACCCTTGTAGTCTTTCACTGAATAATCTGCTGAACACGTGCAAAAGAGAAAAGCAATGCAATAATCCAAACTAACATGATTTTCTTTTTCTTTTTACATTTAACGAACATCAATTTCGATTGTGTCCACATATTACAGATAAATATGTAAATACAGTCTAAAATAATTCTTAAAGTTGCAATGTTTCCAGGATGAGTTTAATCATTTTTCTGCTCTTCTTTTCTCCTCCAGTACATCCACTCAGCAGATATAATCCATAGGGTAAGTGTTGGTTCTGCTGATCATATCAAAAAACTCTGAATAAACTCTGTAAATACTGACAGAACCGGATCCTTTAACCTTTTATAGGACTTAAAGCCCAGTAACCTGGCTGTTAATGAAGACTGTGAGCTTAAGGTGAGGAACATTTCAGGTAAATGTTTTGGGGCAATAACAGAATGAGTGGTGCTCAGCAAGGTGTTCTGTCTTCTCATTGGTCAGATCCTTGACTTTGGTTTGGCGCGGCACACAGATGATGAGATGACGGGATATGTAGCCACGCGGTGGTACCGGGCCCCTGAGATCATGCTCAACTGGATGCACTACAACATGACGGGTAACATTCAGTGGTCTGAATGTTTTACACTGAGATTAACATAATGTGTGGATTTCTTTACTAAAAAGGATAGCTGGGAATGTTGGGTTTAAACTGTTAAAATCCATGATAGATGTTTTTAATTTGGTGCAAGCTTTTGTTAAGCTTTGCTACAGTGCCCTCATCAGTGCACTCAATGCTGGTGCTAATACATGTTTTTAATGCCTAACAGTGGATATTTGGTCGGTCGGATGCATCATGGCGGAGCTGCTGACAGGACGGACACTCTTTCCAGGCACAGACCGTATCCTTTCACTAATGTTACTGTCAGGCATCGTTAAATTACTCTTTGTCCATATTTTCTTCAGTGCTATACATCTGGAGGACATTTTTACTGTTTATGTAATTTAAATAGTTTTACACCAGCCTGAGGTCCAATAAAAGCTCTTCCAAACGCAATAATTATCTTGTTCTGTTCAGGCTAAGCCAGAAGTAGTGCAGAGTGTTTGTAGGTTGCATGCCAGGATTGTAAATGGTTGTATGTGATAAATACACAGTAGTCTTGTGATTTACCCTTTAGTGCATGGCTCCCCTTTTTTATGTTCTGCCTCTCCATAACACAGTGGCTTTTCCTGCTTCTCTTCCACAAAGATAAACACACGCAGCATCTGGGCGTTCGGATGATTTTATTAAAAGATGCATGATGGAAATTTTATTTAGAAGCGAACACAATGAAATGCAGATGTTGGCTCCTACCTCTGAGGCCATGGTGTTGTGAAAAACAAAAAGCAGGGGGCTGGCAGGCCATTGCGTAATGTATTTGTGTTCCTGCTGCAAGTAACCGACTCATCCACGCTTTCTCTGCATGTCCTGTATGTGGGTGTTGTTTGAGTTGGATGTTCTGACCACATCTGAATCGCTCTTATGAAGATCGATCTTTCTGGTCTGCCTCCTCATAACCCGTCTGAATGAAATGTGATTATTTGTGAGGAAGAGATCAAAGAGGACTAGATGTTTGCTTATTACATTTAGTAGTTAAAAGTATATATACAGTTATTTGCGATAGAAGCTAAAAGTTCAATGACAGATGCATAGTCTTCGCTGTTAATATTATCTTGTGCTCTGTTAGTCGTTAAGCAGTTCAGATTAAAAAGATTTGGGTTGCTGTTTTGTTACGTCTTGTCCCTAGAACATCAGTGCGTGGCCATTTTCACACTGTTTTCTGATTCAGTTCTTCCAGATTAAGGTCTTGCTTTAAGAAAGGAGAACGTGGTGGGTGAAAGTTAAATAATAATCAGAGATGCACTGATTTATTTCCAGTCTTCAATATTTTCTGTAAAGGTCTTAGCTACTTATACTGCTTTCAATTTCATCCCAACAACTATATTATAAGTTATAAGACTGGCCTTACACAATTTTTTACATCATTTGTTTTATATTTGAAGCAGTTGTGCCCTGTGTAAGACTGGGGTGGCTGTAAAACAGGGTTTAACTATTTTTAAACAGAGATTAGAATCTTATTTTGGCAATAAGCACTGCTAGCATTACTAAAATGGCATTCGTTGTGTGAACTCTACAGAATGTAGACGCTTACTTTAACTGTGAGATTTCCAAAAGGGGGCCAAGAAATCCACATCCAGTATGTTCCATGACGAGCAGAGGTTGAAGGTTAAAAAAACAGTTAAAATGATGCAACTTTGCTGTATTCCATTGAGCCTTTCTGTTATCCACTGAGGTCTTGCTCTCTCTTGCAGCCTAAATCAATTCCAGACACGTTGACTAAAACAATAGTTTCGTTTTGTATAGCTTCTTACATCTTTGTGCTTCCTCTGACTTAACTTTAAACACCTCACTAATACTGAAAATGGAGATGTGGAGGCTTCTTCGCTTGGTGACCAGAGTGTTGTTACTGCGACCTGAAAGTTTCTGATTTTTGACCCTCCATTCTGGTCACCAGCCAGTTTCAATTTGAAGTTTGTCGAGAACCCCAGAGTTTAATAACTTTGCACGGCATGCTGTTGTAGTTTTTTATGCTTTGTTCTGCTTAATGAGAAAGCCTAATCTAACTCATTGTCCACATGATGAAACAGTTTGAAAATGTCCAAAGGGCTTGTAAAGAGGAGCGTTAAGACAGTTTTGCATGTAAACTGAAGAACAAAATAATGAACTCCATGGTGAATTTTAGGTTTAAGCTGGTGTCTTCAAATCCAGTCCTCAAGAGCCGCTGTGCTACTACTTTGAGATGAGTCTTTGCTCCAACTTACCTGAATCAAATGGATGAATAACCTCAACATGTCATCGAGTTCAGCAGAAGCCTGATGAAGAGCTATTTATTTGCTTTAGGTTTGTTAGACCAGGGATGCATCTAAACGTTGCAGGACTGGGGTTCTGGAAGACTGGAGTTTGAGACCCCTGGTTTGGAGTATTGTATTTTGTTCTTGATTTTGTTTTAATACAGACAAAAAAAAAAACCTTTTACAAGTCAAATTATAAAAAAAAAACTTTGCTCAGTGTGTTAATACGACGTGAATGTAAACGGCACAAGTAGCTGCAGATGGGAATGAATTCCAGACCTGTTCAAGAACAGCGGCAGGAATCACTCTGTAAGATGAATATCTGTCACAGAAGACTGTATGGATTATGTTTGTTTTGGAACATGAGGAGAAAAGTCGCAGCTTTTGTCCATGAAAAACACCAGTCGATGAAGAAAATGTTCTGTGTCGAACACTGAATAAATTGCTTTTGACATCTGTCAAACAGATTTAGTGCTCAGATGTCAAGACGTTCAATGGATGATGGAGTAAATGTATCAAAACCAGTAATAAATCACATTTTTCTGAGTTTTTTTTTTCAGCTTTCAGTCTTAGTTGACATCTTTAAAAGCTCTGAGGACTTTAAAGATACTGTATCTCATTCAGACCTGCTAGGTGTGTAGCATTGCATTTAGTGCTCTAAATCCAGGCTTTGGTTTATTTCTTATTTTTTTGCATGTTTTATCACTCATTTTTCCTTTTATCAGCGCCGTCCATCCATTCCTTTGTTTTTTTTTTCCTTCATGTGAGTGTGGTAGACATTGATCAGTTGAAGCTTATAATGATGCTCGTCGGAACCCCAGGGCCCGAGCTCTTGATGAAAATCTCTTCAGATTCTGTGAGTGCTAAGTACCATCCCTCCCAGTTTTTCCGTTGCCTGTCTGTCCATTACCTCTGTTAAGCTGTGGTTGTGCTCTGCGTATTTTCTTGTGTTTACACTAAACCGTCTTTTGTCCAGCTGTGTGTTGGTCTGCAGTGCGACTTATCTTGTCTTTACTTTCCTTGTCTGTCAAGCAATCTTTAAGCCCTGCTGAGTGTTAAAGGATTTATAAATCTTTTACGTGTCAGTCAAAAGATTACTTTATATTGCAGCTCAGGTTCTACCTCCTCTTGCCCTGTTCCAATCTGCCTCTTTCCATTTAATTACAAACTCCCCTAACCCCCCATGCTTGTTGACTTGCTATGATTCCCCTTGACTCAGAAGCTTTAGATATAAACCAACTGCAGCAGATAATGCGCCTGACGGGGACTCCCCCAGCCACCCTCATAAGCAGGATGCCCAGCCATGAGGTGAGACCCCCTTTCCCAGGTGGCCTTCTTCAGCCAGAGTCGGGGGGTCGAGCAGCAAACAAATAGCTGCAGACTTTCCTTCCCTACCAACAGGCACACCACTCTATGCTGTCGCTCCACTTCTTCCGTGTTTCCTTTCTGACTCACCATGCCTGTCACAGCGATGCTTTTCAGAGTGCTGTCCCGGTGCAGCTGCTGCTGCACTGGTGATTAGTTTTCATTCTTAAATTTAGTGCAGAGTTGGGGTTTTTTGTACTAACTGAAGTGTTTGGAGTGTACATTGTTGGCTAAAAGTTTGAAGCCACCGTCTCGTTGCAACTGAATGTGTTGCTGTGTGAACATTTCTAGAAATCTTAGATTGTGACGATAAAAGGTGGCTTTATTTTTTTAAGCTTTAAGAGTTTAGCCTATTTTGCTTATCTCTTTAACAGGCAAGGAACTACATTAATTCGCTTCCTCACATGCCCAAGAGGAACTTTGCTGATGTGTTCATTGGTGCCAACCCTCTTGGTAAGTTCCTCTTTCAGTGTTGGTTTTTGGTTTGGACAACCTCTGGCTCACCGCTTCCCTCTAGTGGCATCATCAAACATTATTTTAAAAGTTGCTCTATTTCCCCCCCCCCTTGCTTTTTACTTTTTGCATTGGAATATTTAGCTGATATGAAACTGCTGGATGGATGTTGGGATTAAATCTCATTGCATTCAGGATGTCATAAATTAAGAAATCAGGCAAAATAGGGTAATCGGATTTAATTTAGAAACTAGTCAGGTCTGCTTACCTTTTACAGGCCTTGCAAATGTTTTCACACCCCCTCATTTTTTTCACAGTGAAACTAGAAATCTTTTCTGGTGGGATTTTAAGTGTTAGACAAACACATAGTTGTGAAGTAAAAAGCACAAAAACTTCATAAATGTCTTTCAAGTGGCAAATACTACATGCCGTAGTATGAGAGTTGAACATATAAATTAGTTTATGCAGTGCTTATGCTCCACTTGCATGCATTTCTTCTATAATTAAAACCAACATCTCCAGATGTAAAGTATCAAACGGCTAAAATTTGGATTGAGATTTGATTTTGAGTTAATTTTGAAGAAAGTTGTTCACTGCACCAGTCGGGGAAACTTTCAAACAATTTATTTTCATTTACGATATACTGTTAAAAACCCTACATGACTAGATTGTTACCAAAGGTCCAACCCTGTCAGAGTTCCTCACTGTAAATATTACATAACCATTATGCAACCATTGTGTTTCAGCTGTGGACTTGCTGGAGAAAATGCTCGTGCTGGACACAGACAAGCGCATCACGGCGTCCGAGGCTCTGGCCCACCCGTACTTCGCTCAGTACCACGATCCGGACGACGAGCCAGAAGCGGAGCCCTACGACCAGAGCTTCGAAAGCCGCGATCTGGAAATCGAGGAGTGGAAGAGTAAGTTTGAAAGAGGGAACTTGGGTCGGCATTAGAATCTGTTATGTACTCATTGTGTGTTTTTTCCCCTCTCAGGCCTAACCTATGACGAGGTACTCAGCTTTGAGCCACCACCTTTAGATGATGAGATGGAATCCTGAGTGGGGAGGAGCCTTTTCTTCCTTTTTATTTAGTTTTTTATTTCAAAGGAACACTCTTTTAAAACTATCAATGTCATGTGACTATCTATTGTTTTCTGCTCACATGCACAACCATGACATTCAAGTGCCTGCCGTCATTCATCTCTTGGGGACTTTGTGATAACAGAAACAAAAAATCTCGACATCCTGTTCATAATTTCTCCTGTATTGCTCCCCAACCTGCTGAGGTCGACTTAAACTGTTCCTTTTTTTGTTTTGCTTCAAACATTAAATTTTTAGTTTTCGAGATGTATTCATCAAACTGGAGAAAAAAGCATACATGCCAATTTCTGAAAACAAGTGCAGGAAATTAATCAGAAGATTAACATTTATACATTTTAATACTTAGGAGTTAGCACAGCTGGGGACACATTTTTAAAATTAGTTTTTCTCCTCCAAATATTAGGTAAATATTTCTGTGTAGATATTACAGCAAACAGTATTTGTACATAAGTATTTTAGGCATAATTACCATATAAGAATACTCCTAGACTATTAACCAATCCCTTCAACAGTATGAACTTGATTATCAGAGTTCATCTTAAAATGGCCTAAGTTGATAATGTATGTAATTTATACCATGTATGTACAGAATATGAGGGGAAACGTATAAGATTATTTCACTTTGTCTAGGTAAAAAAAAAAAGTTCTAGGCTTTATATTAGTTCTTGGTTTTGTAGACTTGGTTCTTTTTTAAAACTTATGAGAGCGTTGCATATTTATCAAATGCATATGTTTGTTTTCTCCTCATCAATTCATAATACTTCTTCAGCTCCAAATTGAATGTTTTAGCAGTCAGTACGCTCCAAAGCAGCATGATGAAGACAGGGTTGGCTTCGTAATTTATTCACGTCTGATGTTCCCTGTGAGAACATCGGCTGACGCCATAATTTAATCATATTGCATTTTATAAACCATAATGCATTTATTTTGTGTTGTATGTTTCTGGGCACCAGTTTGCTCTGTATTTATGATCCTCTTGTTATGTTGTTTGTATATCAGTGTAAAAGAGAATGTTATTTGTCAGATTTTAGGGTTGTTTTGTTATTTATAGAGAGCCTCTTGTGACAGTCTCCAAAAGCATCATCAAATGTCTGATTTCCCCTCCCCCTCATTGGCCACAGGGACTGCAGTTACAGCATGTGTATCTGAGCAGACAGAGAGAGCTAAGTAGTCTAAAATGTATGGATGTTATGATTGGCTGAGTTCTCAGCATCCTGCCTTTATGATTGCCCTCTTTACAAAAACATTTTTCAAAAATCTGGAGCCTTGAAAATGTGTCCATACCCCTTTAACTTTCTCGCATCTTGTTACATTACGACAAAAAATGTTTCTGTATTGTAATAAGAATTTTGTTTGATGGATCAACACAGTATTGCATAATTGTGAAGCAGAAAGAGGTGGTTTTGAATGTATCTTCTTTATTCTTTCTTACACCTCAATATGTTTTGATCAGTCAGTTCATTGGAACTCTTGCTATGTGTTCAGGGTCCTGTTGAAAGGGGAACCTTCACCTGGGTTTCGGCACTCTCGCAGCTCCTAACATCCTTTCATCCACATTAGTCATATATATAGTTACATCCGTCTTCCCATTAATTTTGACCAGCTGTCACCACCATGTTTCCCCATGGGGTGATGCGTTCAGAGTAATGTTCAGTGTTTGCTTTCGACCATGCATAACATTTTACATGTAGGCCAGCAAGTCCTACGTTGGTCCGGTCTGACCAGAGAACCTTCTTCCATCTGTTTGCTACATGATCTCTTGCTCTATGCACAAATATGCACTGCTTTGTGTTGGTCTATCACATCTTGATAAAACACATTGAAGGTTGTGGTTATAACAAGGTAAGATAAAAACAAAGTCCCAGGTATATGAGTACTTTACAGAGTTACTGCTTACAGCATCCTGTAGACCACTACAGTGAAGAATTCAGTTTCTGAAGCTGGAAAACATTTTCCAGTTGTACAAGTTTTACCACAGTTGCTCTGGCTATGTCATCCAACCATAGTTGCATATCTCACTTTCCTCTGCTTGGTTCACGTAGTGTTTATTTTTTCTGATGTTTTATTTTACTCTGCGTGTTGAATCAACTTTCAATGTCTGTGATTTTATATAGGGTTGAGTGTTTTTTTTTTTTCTATTTGTTACAAGGATCACAAGCACCGGAAATGTTCATACATTGGAACATTCAAGCAGGGCACATGAGTGGATGTTTACCCACTAGATCCTGAAGTCCCGCTGTCATTTTTACACATTTGCATCAATCAGATTAAGACCTTTATTTTCTCCAGGTCCCAATGTCATATGTTAAATTGGTTTGCTTGCTTTGCCTGAGATGTGTTCATGCATTTTTTACTGAGTTCTTCACCCATTGTATCGAGACAGCAAGGCCATGCTATCTGTAAATACAAAACCATCAGAAAATAAAGGCTACTATTTTTCAAAGCTGTAACATTGGGTTGATGTTTGGTGGTTAATTCGCCACATGGGGGCAGCATAACCTAATTTACTCTCTCTTTCAGAGCTTTTGAGATTGAATTCTGTGTGTGAATGCATTTATACTTCCACACCACACTTTGTGCATCAGAACGTTATATTTGTACAAAGGATAGTCTCTGATATTAAGTGAACAAAAGGGTACTATACCACCGTTTAGAGCACCAAGGGGACATTTCCAGCAATGAAATCATAGTTTTTGTATGTATATTTTATTTATTGATATTGGCATTGTAGCTAACTACCTCTCAGCTTTAAAGGTGTTAAATACATAATGATGCGTCAGTGATTTGTGCGACTGATGGTATCTTTAATACTTTGCTCTGCTGCACTCAGAACCTTCTTGGTCTCTTCTAATTGGAGATGAATCCATTTTATAGAAACTAGTTTCCCACAAGACAAAGTGGGATTAGGAAATTAATTGCATGCAAGTGTAATGAGTACTGCTGATGTTTTTTTTTGGCTCAGTTGTAGTTTATATTTTGGGCAAAGATGGTCTGCTGTTCTGTCATACAAATTAATTCAAAATAAGGCTATATGTGGGTACTTGGTTGATCACTAGTCTTCATCTTAAAATTTAATAGGATAATCTGGTAAATGCTATTTAAAAGTGTTTGCAGTTTGCAACAAGCTGTGCAAAGGACATGGCAAATGTGGAAAAATAAACTACTTAGGTGATGCAAAAACTGTACTTTTTGGTTATGCAAAACACTACATCACACTGAACACAGCATTCTCACAGTAAAACATGGTGGTGGGAGCCTCATGCTGTGGGGATGCTTTTCTTCAGCAAGGAAACAGGAACTGGTTGAAATTGATGGGAAGATGGCTTGAGCAAAAATTCCATCCATGCGTGCCAAGGTACAAACCACTGCTGACCTTAAGAACACAAAGGCCCATCTGACATTAAGTAAATTATGATGAGCGGCAAGTGTTTTGGGGAAATATTTGGTGGAATGGTGATACACTTGGGGAACTTGTTGGAAGGTTAGTATCCTGTTTCATCTGCTTCTTTTACAATAACATAATAGTCAGACATGGTGGTGGTGGCAGTAGTAGGTCTTGGGCTGCCTTGCCTCTTCAGGACCTGAGCATTTGCCGATGAAACCAGTTCTGCTCCTTACCAGGAAGTTCTGAGAGAGAATGTCTGTCCAATTACTGGTCCCAACTTTAAACGCACTTGCCTTTTGCAGCAAAACAATCATCTGCAACACACCAGTTAGTCCAGCTCGGAATTGTTCTAAGTCTGGGCTCGAGAGGTAAATGATACATGTAAAAACTAAATGAAATTGATACAAGAAAAGAATAACTGGCTTCGGGTCAGTTTGCCCCCTGGCCCATAACGCATCTGTAAGCCACCCATTTCGAACCATTGTTTACCAGTTTATTTTTTGTACATTTCATAAGCCGTTGTGGGAAAATAATGATAATCCCCAAATCTCGCGTTTAATTAAATTGTATATTATTATTGTTGGTTCTGATCCCCGTTGACCAGTTGACCTATTGAAGTAGGCTGTGGCAGATTATGACCCCCTCTAAGCGACCTTCTGCTGGTAGATAGTTATAGGACATTTTACCGTAAATCGTCAGTTGGCATGATCGGTACGAAGCATCCCACCGTAAATGTCGGGTAATAAACATCCAGAAAGAAAAGTGTTTAAATGACCAACTAAAATCATATATAGCCTATTAAAAAAACAAGGCAAAAGATGAATCCAAACCGAAGAAAATTAGGAAATTAGGACCTGCGTTTAATTAACAAGGAAAATAAAGTTTCACAACACAGCGCACTCTACAGCCCATACTCTACACAGCCTATTCTTTTAAACCAAGTACGCGCACTTCACACGGTCCCCACATTTCCAACTGCCACTGAACGCAGCACTTGCCTGGTTGTTCAGCATGGAAAGGAAAGGTAACGTTGCTAACTAAACCAAAATGCTTTTTACATTCTGAACCTGTTACTCACAACCCATTATCATTGGACACTTAGCGCTGATTACTTGCTGTATGAATGGTGTCAGAGGAGATAAAACAAAGCATGTAAGAACCGGTGTAGAGTAAAAGTGGACCATGCGCTCTGATGTGTTTTCTCAGCGGTAACATTATGTTAGCTTTAGCTTTATAACATTAGCTTCAAATTTTAGACAGTTTGTGCTGAAACATTTTGCCCTTGTTGTCTGGGAGGTGAAAAAAATTAATTCATGCACTCACAAGGTTCTGAATAACAAATATGACTAATTGTGTCAGAATTATTTTCACAGCGAAATGCTCAAAGTTGCTATTAGCAGCTAAATTAAAACTACCCATAATACACCGCAAAGCTAAGTAATTTGCTAACTGTATAGTTGGTTATTTTAGCCGTCATTGTTAGTTTTTTTTACATTTCAGAGTATTCAAGGGTTTTTTTCACTGATATCAGGCTTTACAGCTCCGAACATACGCAGAGTCGTGTTAATTCTGTCACACAAACAAAACATGATTTTGTCTCAGACCTGTTTTCTTTCTGCTTTTTAGTTCTCGCGATACAAGCGAGGAAGAAGAGGACGAAGCCGAGGAAACCTGGCAAAAAGTAACCAGAAAGCTTCCATTTACCTTCTTTTCACATGACTGGTTTCTTTATTCTGTTCTGGAGACACGGAGCAGAATGTTATAGAAAGCGATGCGATCACAGAGGAGTAAGCAGGGAAACTCGGGTTCATCTCAAAAAATAGATGCCATGATATCATGGAAAAGTGGCTTTATTTCAGGGACTCAGTTCACTAAGTTAAACTGATGTAGATTCATTACACAAAGTGTGATATATTTCAACAGTGTCTGTTCATTTTAAAAATTAGGGCTTACAGATAATAAAAACCCCAAATTCAGTTTCTCACAAAATGTTACACATTTCCAATAAACAAAATATAAAGAATTGTTAGCCTGTGGAAAAGTATGTCTTGGTGCTGTGCATCTACTGTACAGCACCAAGACAAAGTGCTTGTTTGGCACTCCTTTTGCATGACTTACTGCATTAATGCAGCTTGTCATGGAGGCGATCCACCTGTGGCTCTGCTAAGGTTGCTTTATTACTTGACTATTACATTTAGATCAGGTCAGTTTGCTGGCCAACCAAGTACATACATTTTTCAATGCTATTCTAATTTATTGAATGCACTTGTTTTACTAGTGCTGCAGGTTTGGCTTTTTTGCTGATTATGTTTAGTGACAGATAAAACATCACAAGGGGATAAGTGAAGCACATAGTATGAATACGATTAAAGCAAGCTTTCAGTTGGCCTCTTATTGTTTTAGTTTAAAACCTGTTGTCACTCCCAAATGACCAGTTTCCATGTAGTTGGCTAATAGTTATAGAGACTTGGCGACCCCAAGATGCTGCTCTTTGCTGAAATTCTCCAACGGTCAGCTTTTGGAGATTTGTTTTTACCTTCCATATCATCCTCCTTGCTGCTCATCCAGCTTAGTGGCTAAAAGAAATGGACCCTTTGTGTGACCTTAAACCTTAAAAACCATGGATGGGAAGTTCCTAAAGACTTTTAGTAGCTTAAAAAGTAAGAAATGCTTTAGGGACAGACTGTTAGGGGCGCTATCATTTGTGCGGTGGCGATATAGTAAAAAAACAAAATTGCTTGTTTTTCCCTCACTGAATAAATGTACTCAAATTAGAGGCTATATTAAAAAATCATGTTGTGATTTGTTTCTATAGCAATAAAAGATGGCTTTATCTTGATCGTTTTTACACATCTTTACCCGGGGACCAGTGAATGTGGCTCTTTGTTTAGATTTAATGGTGAGATGTTTCTCAGAGTGTAGTACATGTTTCAGCTTTTTTAAGGCAACACAACTAGAGGACCCAGCAAACTGATTCTGCGTACCTGGATGGAGAATCTTGTGGGGCCCAGAAAACACCTTAAAGCACCCCGCTGTACTTTTGGATTTATAACTTTCTAAAACAATATTCCCTCTTTTAGACTGACTTGCTTTTCACCACGCTGCCAAATGTCACATGTGAAACGGTGATTGCGTTGCAGTTTAAAGTGAAAATGTTTCTCGTGTTTTTCTTTTACTTTTTGAATAGCTGGGAGGCAGCCTAGCGTTTTTCAGTCTCCAGCTCAGCCTTTCACTGCCCCTGCTCTTTCCCTCTCACTCTCTTATGTCACTCACTCTTTTTGTGTCTGCTGTGGTGAGAGGGACCGAGCAGCCACAGTGCATTTAAAGATCGAAGGGGGTGTAGTGCAGACCTGGTCACAACTGTGAATCGAGAGAGATTTTCCATCACCTAATTTTGGCCTTACTGGTCAGTGTTTTAAGAGGGAAACGGGAATCTTGTGTCTTCTTTGTCATGTGGCTCTTGGACTGGATCTTCTCCATCAATACAGCTGTGGTGAAACTTGCCAGTGGTCTAACGTGCGAGTGAGTAGTTGTCTGCGTGCATTTAGAGAAGAAACCAGTCAAGAAGTTTAAAATTGTAACTTGGTTTTCATTTTTCTTGTTAAAACTGTGGTGATGGTGTTAGCCCACTCCAGGCCTGACTCACTTATTAATAGGATGATGTATCGTTTGCAGATTGTTTCAGCTTTACTGAGCACCTGATTGTCTGCTTATGTATTCTGCTTAGTGTGGGAGAAAACGACTGATTGTGTCCCTTGTGGATATGTGCCTCCAGCTTTTCAAAGAGCATATTTTAATTGTCTTTTGCATATTCACTCTGAGCTTTTTTTTTGTTTGTTTTGCATCACTGGGATATTAAACCACCTGTTTCTTTAACTTTCTGGCTTTGAATCAAATTTCTGTCAATGCATTTCAGCTCAGGAGACTGAGCAGGAGCAGCCTGTATGCTGCAGAGATTTTCCCAGTGCTGTTGTGTTTTGCTTTCATCTCTACTGCTTCTCTCCCAGCTCTAGCTATGGTTCATTACATAACCCATCATCTCTCTTCTCATCGGCAGCCCACTACAGCACTATATTCTTACACTGCAGGTTTCACAGCCACTCGCTCTCCCTTTCCTGTCCGGTTTATGGTAGAATTATAGTAATATGTGTCTGCTGATTTTCTTTTAGTTTTTTTGGGGTGACTTCAGGCAGTAAAAACTGGTTTGCGGTTTTTAAGCTGTGCCTAAGAAAGAGCTGTTGTTTTTGTGAACTAAGGAACGCTTCAACAGAGTAATGAGTCTCAGTACAATGCTAGTTGAGGACATGGAAATAAATTCAGATTTTTAAAGTTTTCCTAATGTTGTTTTGAGCCTCTAGAAGGATTAGAATGCTATAGTGAAATAATTTACTACTACCTGTATTTCCATTTTGTGTGCATTGCACCTTCATTCTGCTTGTCAGGCACTTTGTATTGATTTTATTTGTTGGGGGAGAGCTGGGACAGCAGTCTTTTTGGTCCAGATCCATCGTCAGGAGCAATGTCTTCTTCTGCACCTGTGTTTTATTCTGCATCAGGGATCCAAGCCTGGCCAAAACGGCTGGAGACAATGCACTTGCTGGGAAGCAGGAGATACCGAAACACGCTGTCATGTCACATGTGTTCCCGAGTTGTGGACATGTCACGAGGTTGCGCTTGCGAGTTAATTTCATCACATTGTCCCTCGCTAGGCTTGACAGGTCCAAGTTTAAGTTCAGTTTTAACAAGAACCAGTTCTAAGTTTAATTCATACAGGTTAAAACTGAATGTTTGTGTTTGTAGTTCACCACCTAAAGATTCTGAACTAAATTCACGGCCCAACATGAACTTCTCTTCGACTCATCATATTTTTTTACGAAATAAAATCTTGATGATGCCAAGTTCCAGTTAGTACAATGTTTAGCTCTTGGCCTGGTTTTTACTGGCTTTTTATTCTCTGATGCAGTCTCTGCTCACACAAACTTTTTATTTAATCTAAGTCAGCTGACAAAATCTCTGCCAGCTCAAATTATAGATGACATACACTGCTCAAAAAATAAAGGGAACACTTAAACAACACAATATAACTCCAAGTAAATCAAACTTCTGTGAAATCAAACTGTCCACTTAGGAAGCAACACTGATTGACAATCAGTTTCACTGCTGTTGTGCAAATGGAATAGACAACAGGGGGAAATCTTTGGCGATTAGCAAGACACACTCAATAAAGGAGTGTTTCTGCGGTGGGGGACCACAGACCACTTCTAAAAAGTACCTATGCTTTCTGGCTGATGTTTTGGTCAATTTTGAAGTTGGTGGTGCTTTCACACTCGTGGTAGCATGAGAAAGGACTCTACAACCCCACAAGTGGCTCAGGTAGTGGCAGCTCATCCAGGATGGCACATCAATGGGGAGCTGTGGCAAGAAGGTTTGCTGTGTCTGTCAGCGTAGTGTCCAGAGCCTGGAGCGGCTACCAAGGAGACAGGCCCCAGTACACCAGGGGACGTGGAGGAGGCAGTAGGGGGGGGGAAAACCCAGCAGCAGGACCGTTACCTCTGCCCCTTTTTGCCCCAAAAGGAGCCAGGAGGAGGAGCCAATTTTTGCCAGAGCCCTACAAAATGACCCCCCCCCAGCAGGCCTCAAATGTGCATGTGTCTGAACAAACTGTTTTGAAAAAAACCCAACCCATGGGGGGATGGTATGAGGGCCCGACGTCCACAAATGGGAGTTGTGCTCACAGCCCAACACCGTGCAGGGACGCTTGGCATTTGCCAGAGACCACCAGGATTGGCCCCCAAAATTCGCCACTACCCCCCTGTGCTCTTCACAGATGAAAAGCAGGTTTTCCCCTGATCACATGTGACAGACGTGACAGAGGGGGGTTTTTTTCCCCGGGGGCCCCCGGGGGAGGGGAGGGGGTTTTTTTGCCCCTGCCTTGGGGGAACCCCCCCTTCATCCCTGACCCCTTTTTGGGAGTTGGGTTCCCCTAATGGGGTGGGGGTGGCATTTTTTGGAGGGCCCCATGGCCCTCCCCTGTGTCGCCAGAGGTAACCTGCTGCCATTAGGTACCGAGATGGTTTCAGGGCCCCTTTTTTGGAGAAACCCTAGCCCCGGGCGGTTGGCCCCTGGGGTTGCCCTAATGCCCGGAGAAATTTCAGACCCCAGTGGCCCCCAGTGTGTCCCGCAGTTCCTGCAAGATGAAGACATTTAAGCTATGGACTGGCCCGCCCGGTTTTCCCCAAAACCTGAATTGATTGAGCCCACTGGGAAAATCATTTTTCGCTTCCCCCAACCCCCAACGGGCACGTTTCCCCCCAGACTGCCCCCGGTTGTTGGTGGATCTTTAGCCAGGCTGGGAGGAGATCCCTCCCCAGACCCCTCCACCCCCTCATAAAGGGGCCCCAAACCCAAGGGGTTGGTTTGGGAGGTTTTTTACCCGGGACGTGGAGGCCCCACACAATATGAGCCTCATTTTGAAAAGTTTTTTTAAAGGGCATTACAATTTAAAGTTGGACACCGTAGGGGGGTTTTTTCCCCTTTTTAAATTTTTGGTGACACCAAAACCAGGCCTTTTAAATTTGGGTTTGTAAATTTTTATTTTCCCTTGAGGATTTTTTTTTTTGTTTTTTTTTTTTTTTTTTTTTTAGCCCCATTCAGCTTTTTACAGAAACAAAGTATTTTAAGAAAATTTAAATTTATTCCGTCTTTGGATGTGTTGTTTGAGTGTTCCCCTTATTTTTTTTTGAGGCCCCCGGGATTTTTTTCCAAAATTAAGGCTATACTTACCTTTTTTCTTGCCCTTTGAAAAAGATAGAATGCCCTTTAAACGCAGGGTCGTCTGCTTGTCTATGCTCTCTTCAAATCTTTTACTCACGCCCTGCCTGCAGCAGGCTCGGTGCAGGCATAACAGAAACTGGGATGGGGAAAAAAAAGAAACTCATTGTCTGTTAATTTTAATGGTTAATGCCTGTGCCTTTAGTTGATATTAAGTTTATAGCAAAGAGGAAATGCAGTATGGTCAAGGTTAAAATGAGGAGAGAGGCAACATCTGGTCACTATAAAGAGCCTGTGTGTGTAACAGCCTGAAACACACACATACAGCCAGCAATCGCCAAGCTCTTGGCTTCCAGGATATAAATCCTAGATATAAATAAAATTGAAGATTTTTATTTATTTATACTTTTTTAAGTTGATCAATTTCTATGAACTTCTGTTAATTTAAACAGGGGGCTTTCGCACTTCCTCCAAAAGTAAAGGGAAAGCCCCATTTTAGAGAAAGCACCAAAGATGGCCAATTTCCAAAAAAAAAAATTTGGGGTTTTTTTCCTACCCATTACCTTAAACTAGAAATTTTTTGTTTGGAAAAGAAGAAATTTTTGGGAAAAGAAACTTTTGAATATTTTTTTTTTTTTTTTTTTTTTGGTTTTTTTTTTTGGGCTATGAGGCTGGAACCTTATTTAAATGCCCGGGGATTAAAAAAAAACCTCTTTAAAATACCAGGAGATTTTAAACTAAAATCTGATGGGCTTTCCCAGAAAACCTAGAATGTTTTATCATTTCACCTTTAAGTAGGCCAAATCAAAAAGACCCAAAACCAGCCTTCCTACATAGCTGTTTTAGTCATTGACTAATAATAGACATAGACAAATAGACAACCTGTGAGGTGAGCTGAGGAGAAGACCCAGGTGTCTGGATTATCTGGAGAGATTGTGCAAAGAGGAATAGTTAAAATACTCCAACTGTGAAAAATCTTTTAGAAGAATAAGTTCTGTACAGGTTGCCAAAAGGGGGGTACCAACGTGTGCCACAAGTGATTGTCGTTAAGATGTATTTCATAAAATAGGCTTTTACCCCACAAAATAAATGTACTCAATTAAAGTTTTCTTCCTCAAATCCTCTGTAATAAAGAATATTTTGTTTACCTCAGGCCTTTTACACATCTTTATGAAGGGGGGCCAACAGGTTCTGTGTTTTTATAGTAAAAGTCAAATACTGTATGTTTTATAGCTCGCTGTAGTGGCTGTTGATTGTGTTGTACTTTGAGGTACATGTGCATCGGCTTTGTCATGGAAAGCGGAGGATTCATTCTTAAAAACATTTCAAGATATTTATAAGGTGAAACAGGAACACGTTATGTAGGCCCTATCACGGTTTGAAGAGCCTGCTCTGGATCCTGATTGGACAATAAATGTATATTTCATGCTCATTTAGGTAACAAAGGCCATGGATTCAGGTTGTTGGGGGTGATGGACTATGTGGGGGCAAAGGAGAATGGTGTTTTGGTCAGATTAGGAGGGGCATCACTGTCGCACCTCACCTGCAATGCAGTGCTAGGCTCTTTCCCCCAATCACCTTCCAGCTGTCAGTGAGAGGGGGGTGGGGCCAGAGGCTGACGACAGCCAAGGAGAGTTCTCGGTCAGACAGAGCAGTGGAGAGACAGTAACCAGCGTGCAGAAAGTGAGCAAGAATCACAGCGCATGTAGTGGGAGCCTGCAGTCCAGGACTCGGTCTGCAGTACAGTCTCACCACATCTCCTCTCCTCGCTCGTCTTTCCACTCTTCTCCGCAATGTCCTCTCCTCCTCCTCTTCTGTCTTTTTAGTATATCTGCTCAGCCATTTAGTCATCAGCACTGATCGTTTTTGCTGCCTCCTCTCCATTTTTCCACTTCCGAACCTCCCTCGTATTTTTCTCTTCTGGCGGATGGAGTGAGAGGCTGTTTCAGTACCTTCACTCCGCGGTCCTCCTCCTCGCCTCCCATCCCATGGGCATCCGTGCATCTTGCAGGTAGGATGTGTATTGTTGCAGTGATTTGAAGAGCTGTAACACCCTTCATGCCTTGACAATCAGAGAGAGGAAGACGGGCGCAGGTATCTCCAATGTTGCAGAAGTCCTTGAAGTATCCTGTTGTCTTGTGTTGTCAGTAGAGGACATTGAACTGTCTCTACTTATTGTATTGAAAATAACAGGTGATAAAAACTCTTACTTAACTCATACATGACTTTGAAATACACAATCATGTGGTTTTGGCATCAGATGTCTGTCCTTTTTTATAAATAATTTACTGTTGGTCCTAGTTTAGAATTGATGTTTTAAGATGTTTCAGAAACAATAAATGCAATTCTGCTTTAAGTCTGAATGAACAGGGAGGTCATGTTTTATGCAGAATAGTTCTGTCACTTCAGAGTATCGCCATGATTTATCTTCTGCTTCCGCCCTGCAGAGGTGTGCTGTCCTCCACTGCATGGACACCGCCCCTCCCACTCACAGTGGCTATAGTTGACATCATGTCCTGACTTAAAGTCAGGAAGCCACTTCAGCCTCCCAGCAGGAATTCAAGAAGACCTAACCCGTTTAGTTGAGTTTGCTTTATAACTTGTTGCAAGATCTAATAAGTGGTGGTTGCTGTCGTACTGTAGATGCTGAGGGACGGGGGAGTTTAGGTGGTTGACTTGGCGATATTTGAGTCACGTTTAAACAGCAAAAACAAAGACTTCAGTCTTGACTTGGACTCTAAAGACTCTAGACTCGACTCGAACTTGAGGTCTGGGACTAGAGTCTCTTGAACAGTCTTTATGTCATTTAATCAGCAGTGAAAGTAAGCTGGTTATGTGCATACCATTTAAATACTTGTCCCTATATATACTGTATATATATGTGTGTGTGTGTGTGTGTGTGTGTGTGTATATATATATATATATATATAGCGCTTTATTTTTTTTTATTTCTTGTGTACTTTTAAGATTTTATGTGTGGCTTTAGTTCCCTGTTTCGTAATAATCTCCAACTAATCCGAGAGAAGTCTGTCAGCCTTGTGTAATGTGCGATATAGTAAAAGGATGAACAGCTTCAGAGCAAGGGTTACAGGTGAAATCTACATTATTATAAAATGACCAACAGTTCTTCGAAATAAAAGCACTTCTTGTTTTTAATTCATTTTGAAGTTGAACATTAACAGTTGTTTTATAAGTACAGTGGGGTAGATGTTGTACCCTATTGATTTTTAAGATACTTCACAGCAGTTTTTTTTACATGCTGAATTGAATGTACTGAAAATATATTAAAGGTTAATTTTTTAAGCGAGTCTTCAATGAGAATTGGAATTAACCTACAGAAATTCTGCGTTTTAGGCATTAATTTCAGTCATTCTGGACCCTTCAAGGTCCGAGACGAGCATAAATCTTAACTATTAAATCTCATGTAGGTACAGATTGGCAGATTTGCACATTGAGATGAGAAATAGTTTTAAAATGTTTGATGATCCAAGTGCTCTGTTATGGTTGTTGTTGAGGGGAACCCCCAACCTTGACAAACCAGGGTTTGTTCTGATTTTAAACTGTTTCTTGTTTACTATTACTGTAGGCGTTTTAATTTTTATCCAAGTGGCTTATGTGCACAAAAAAGAATGGTTCTAACCTTTCTTAGGAATATTACCTACAAATGCTGGATTTCTTTGGGCCTTGTAACTTTAAACGATGACAAAAAAACAAGCAACAATTTGTTTTGATTTTGAACCAGTCTTGTGAAAATATTAAATTGTACTTTTTTCTTCAGGATTATCTTAGAACAGTAATTGTAACTCTGTGGTGTTGCTCTTTTTAAAGCCTATTTCAGAAAACACTTCCAAGCTGGTCATGAGACAGGTTCTTGCAGTCACCGCGGCGTCTGTGTTCGAATTTGGAGGATGATTTGGTTACCTAGTTGGAACTTCAAGGCTGATGTTGCTCGCTGGATCTGTGATGGCAGCTTTATTAAAGCAGGTCCATGTTGTTCCAGGTTGTGGTCAGCTCAACTAGTCGTTTTGTTAAAGGCTGAGCCTGACGATGGGCTTGTTGTTTCAAGAACCTTTTTTTTTTTTAAATTGAGAGATGGAGATGGATCTTTCTTGTTAACTTGGCACCACGGACAGCACCAAGAAGTTATAAGCTTTAACAAACATTTACATTCATGTCATGTCTGTACAAAAACTACAAAGTTGTTGGACAAAGGATAGAAATTGGGTTTGTGTTAGTACTTAATGACATTATTTACTTCAGACTTCATTTTGAGTGTCTAAAAGGCATCTTTATTTATTTTAGTTTTTTGCCAGTTAAAGCTGGTTCATACAAAGCTAAAACTGAAGGTTGGAATTAGTTTTAGTATTTTTCTGCACTATAAGCAGTTCTACTTTGTCATACTTGCTGTTTTAAAGCAACGTGAAATTGACCATAGTTACCCCTCTGTACAGTTAATGTAATGAAGCTCAATTTATTTATTTATTTTTTTTTAGCAAAGGAGCCGTGATGTTGGATCATTGAAGTAGGCATTTATTTTCTAATACTGAAGTAGTCATTAAAGTGTACAAGTGTGATTACAGTATACTATTTTTATTTTCACATAAACGGGTATTTTTTCCCCATTCCCGTTAGTAATGCACTGCTTAGGTCACTAATGTGTTTTGTGTAAACTATGACTGTCTACATCATACTTCCCACCGCTGTCTTGATTTTCATCTTGCATGTGTGGAAAAAGTGAGAGCTGCAGACCTGCACAGAACTTCTCCTTATTGGCGCACATATCATGAAGTTCACCATTTGTGTCTGTTTTACCTGATTTTTACTAACTACAGTTAGTTAAGGAGCCTCTGTTGGTGCTTACCTTAATGCATTTCTGTATTATCTCCATCATTGATGGTCCAGACCTTCCAGTGTTCTTCTCTGCATCCCTAACATTATGTCTGTTTGTTGTCGTCCAATCAGACCAGAGCCTCATGGTCGCGGAGGGGCCTCTCAGCATGGTCAAGCGGACTCTCCCCTTCCAGAGCAGGATGAGGAGATCCTGGGCTCGGACGACGATGAACAGGAGGATCCTAACGATTACTGCAGAGGTATGTCCTCTGTTGTTCTTCAGATATCATATCTGTGGCATATCCGTTTGTTTTGGATAAAGCTGCTTGACTGGTAGAATCAATTTTAAGTCTTTATTTGTGGATTTATGCTAGTTCTTGATGTTTATACCACAGAGCAGCTTAAAGTTTTACTCCTCTGTTGTTTTTACCTGCTTTTGGTCAAATAACTTTGAATCATCTCAGTTTTACTCTGCTTCAGTCTGCCTTACACAACCTCTCTCTCTTGTTTTTTGTCCTTTTAATGTTTCTGAGCTGTTGATTTACTTTTCAGATTTTTTCACAATAATACAGTAGGAGGATTTGTGCTCAGAATAGTGTTTGTGAAAGTACCACGCTGTAGAAAAGAAAGTGTTTTTGCCAAACACTGGTTAACACAGTTAACCGAAACAGTCCAGCTTAACATAATTCCTACGCAATCTTGAATTTGATTTCTACACTGTCTAGGTCTGAATTAATATGGAGGAAAGTAATTAATTGTCAAATATTTGTATTAATGACTATTTCCTGTCCAAGTATCTAAACTTTGTGAGCTTTCATCCTTCCTGTCTTTCTCCCTCCCTCCTTTGTTTTGGCCTTTCTTTCTCAAGTCTCTCCTTCTTTACCTCTTTTCTTCTTTCTGATTTTACTTCCTTCTTTCTGTGTCTTTCTTTCTTTCCTCCCATCCTTGTGTCCGACATTCCTTCTTTTCTTATATCCTTTATCCTTCCTTCCTGGCAGTTTGTTTTTTCCAGCTTCTATATTTAAAGCCTGTCCAAAGTAGAGACATCAGCCATAAATTCATACTGGACTGGATTTCAAAACATTTTATTTCAATGGATCCTAGTTTTTTAAACTTCTAAGTGAAAAATGTGTTGGACCCTGAATATAATCTAGACAGCAGGGCCCTGAATATTTATGAAAACCACCACAGTGTTTCACCTCATCTTCATCTTTGTGTATGTATTTGGTCAGGTGGATATCATCATGTGAAGATTGGTGACCTGTTCAATGGGAGGTACCATGTGATCCGTAAGCTGGGTTGGGGTCACTTCTCCACTGTATGGTTGGCCTGGGACATCCAGTAAGTCCGCTCTTCAGTTTTAATTTGGCTGCCTGAGATTCAAGCTATCTGAATATAAAATATTTTTTTTATTAACTGTCACTATGGGTAAACAATTTGATATCTTGTTCCCTGCATCTGCTGCATATTAGCATAGTTGCTTCAGGACTTATTTGTAAACAGCTCTTTTAAATTCACACGAAAGACCTGATTTTGGTTTATGGGATGAGCAGTAAGCTGGCAGCGGGGAAACAAGGCGCTGCAGTGGCGACCCATTCTGCCAGCTACTGTCAGTGCAGTGCTTCTCAGAGGTCAGAGCTGTAGACCTGGAAATTATGTTGCATCTAAGCTGAGCGTGTTCTGGCTGCAAGTTGGAAAACCGGTAGGATTCACTTATTATGTTAGAAATAACACAAAAAATATGTTTTCACAAGTAAAAGTTGTTCAGTACCAAATGTTCCCAGGTTAACGAGATCCAAACCATCAGAGGTGCTAATAGTTTGTACCTGCCACTTTCTCTGTTTTTATATAGGCAAAGACAACGCAGAAATATTCTCTTATTACTAGTTTCACCTGCATTTTAGCTACATGTGTCATGTGAAAATTTTGTGTAATGTTATCATTTAATACATATGTCATACGAGTTTTTGTAATTCCCAGGGAGAAGCGCTTTGTGGCCATGAAGGTTGTAAAAAGTGCTGAACATTACACAGAGACGGCTCTGGATGAAATCAAGCTGCTCAAATCTGTAAGGCTATACAGTATATATAAGTGTTTAATGTATAGTATAAAAACAAATAGAACATTTTCCTCACTGCCTGACATCAGATCAAAAGAAACCTTTCCTGTTCTAGGTTAATTAGGCTTTATTTTATGTATTCATTTTATAAATCAGAAATTGACATTCACTAAAATAACTTGGCATTTAAACATTTTGGCAAGACTCAAATGATTGCATTGCTTTGTAAGCTTTTTAAAAGTCAGTTTTATATTTGAGGTAAATGAAGGCACACTTCAAACACTGCCATCTTGTGTGCCCTCATTGTAAAATAGAAAGTTATCAGTAATAGAATTATGGACATCCACTGGTCTGATTATCATCTGGTGCGATTTCCAGATGCCTAAAAGTGCCACATTTATTTTTTTCAAATAATTTTGCAAGTATAAACAATATGGCGCTGTTCAGCCATCAGTAGATGGCTCTGATCCTAAACTGACATGGGCTAAAAGGCCACTCAGTGAGAAAAAGTCATGACTCTAAAAACAAAATAAAAAGCCAAATTACAGTTTGCAAATACAAACAGGGACAAATAGCTTAGTATTTGAAGACATGTCCTGTTGTCTGATGAAAGTAGAATTCAAGTGTTTGGCCATAATGACCATCGTTACATTTGGAGGAAAAAGGGGAAAGCTTCCAAGCCTGAAACTACCATCCCAACTGTGAAGTACGGGGGTGGCAGTATCATGATGTGTGGATGTTTTTCTGCTGGAGGGACTGGTGCTATTCTTAAAATAAATGGCATCACGAGTGAGGAGCATCATGTGGAAACACTGAAGCTACATCTGAGCTAAGAAGTTAAATCTTAGGCACAAATAGGTCTTCCAGATGTACAGTGCTTCTAATTATACCAACAAATTAGTTACAAATTTGCTTAAGGAAAACAAAGGCAGAGTTTTGGAACTGACCTAAAACAAGAAAAACAATAATCTGATTTAATGTTGGTGAGGAAAAATAAGGCATACGTCTTTTTATACAGTATATGTGAAGAGTTAAGTCAAGTTATACTTTCACCCTAATATCCTTTCACCTATACTCCACTTGATTAAGTTCCCACATTCCTGATCACTGTTGATGTTTTCCAGGTGAGAAACACAGATCCCAAAGACCCCAGCAGAGAGAAGGTGGTGCAGCTGCTTGACGACTTCAAAATTTCTGGCATGAATGGAACTCGTATCCTCTCCTCAGGAAAATGCTTCATGATAAAAAGTTGCTAAATGTTAGGGATAGCAAAAGGCTGCAGAATGCTAGGTTTTTTTGTGCCAACTGTTAATATTATACCAGAGGTTTCCTTGACCTAGATTTCTTCAGATGTATGTATGGTCTTTGAGGTTCTGGGCTACCACCTTCTGAAGTGGATTATAAAATCGAATTATCAAGGCTTGCCCCAACCTTGTGTGAAAAGCATCATACGACAGGTAGAGCACTCCAAACCAGAAAACAGGGTTGTTTATTACACACCCTTTAACTAATCACACCTGACTTATTCGCTTAAGCTACACTTGAATACATTTAACCCAGACGATCCTTCTTCTTTATGATCCGACTGGTCTGTAGGTTCTGCAGGGCCTCGACTACCTCCACAGCAAGTGTAAGATCATCCATACAGACATCAAACCTGAAAACATTCTGCTGACTGTCAATGAGCCCTACATTAAGAAGATGGCTGCTGAGGCCACACAATGGCAGAAGTCTGGTGGTCCACCTCCATCTGGATCTGCAGGTAGCAATTTCTTATGTTCTACACATGAACAGAAATCTGGATTGGAGTGCTTCTCTTTTCCAACTAGTTTGCTTTTAGCAAGACACTACTCTACCATTAAATTAAGGTTCTGTTATATCTTTTACTACTAATACATTTAATTTGATCAATCAGTGTTCTTTCTCCTGGTGGGTAATTAAAATTATGGATTGCTAAGCGCCTAAAGAACAGTGCCTTTACTATTTTGTGTTGGTTTTTTACATAAAATTTAAACAGACATTAAAGTATATTCTGTGGTTTTTAAGAAATTGTGTAGTTTTTATTTATTTACAGACATGCGTATAACGCGAACACTTCTTTGATATAATCACTTGTGCTGCATTTGATGATACGGTGTTGTGATCTAGTGTTTTGACTAAGCTGTTTCTAATAAAAGCGCCGAGCTGCGCTGCGTGTCTCCATGAGTCACCACTGGATCGGTTTCGGCTGCTATCAGCTCGCTCCAAGAAATTTATGAGACTCCTGCTGAGCACAGTGCCTCTACAGAGGCAGTCTGTTAGGAAAACGGGTGTAAACTCAGCCACCAGAACAAAATACTAATGCTATGAATTTGCTGCCTATCACTCATTATTACCCTTTGATATTTCCCATCTCCTACAGTGAGCACAGCTCCAGCACCCAAAACAGTAAGTCTTCCATTTCTTGTGATTTGAGAATTTTTCAGGGAATTTTTCAGGGAATTAAATATGTTCGGATTACAATGTTGTGTTCTTCATTCTTAGATTGCCAAAATGTCAAAGAACAAGAAAAAGAAGATGAAGAAAAAGCAAAAGAAGCAGGCAGAGCTGCTGGAGAAGAGGATTCAGGAGATGGAGGGAGGAGCCATGCCTGATGGTGCAGAGGAAGATGATGATGAGGAGACAGAGACTAATGAAGATACGTCTTCGGCTGTCCTTCCTACCTCTTCAACGCTGCAAGACGTGGCTAACAATAGGAGCTCAGGTGAATGCCATTAAAACCTGGTCTTGTCTTTGAATCTTGAGCATCAGCCTTTCTGACAGCTTCAGGAGTCTGAGAAGACATTTGTGATCTACTCTGCTTAAGTTCAAAGAAACGTTTTATTGGCTAAAAAGGGGCGTCTAGGGAGTTGGGAAAGATCCATAATTTGATTTGGTAATTCGCAGGTTTGGATCAGTATGGAAAAAAGTACTGAAGGGTCAAATAATTGCACTTCCAGACTATTCCCTATCCCACCGTCGTCTTCCTTCCTTCCTTCCTTCCACCCCTGGAAAAAAAAAACGGAGTATGGAAAATATTTGGAAATCCAGACTTGTTTTTTCTATCTTTTTCTTCTCCTGCTGGAGTTAAACTGGAGTTTATTTAGGGGTATTAGAGTAAAGGGGGCTAAATAGAGTTGCATACTACAATGTTTATAATTTTTCTTTTACAGTTTTGAGAAGTCTGTATCGTTTTCTTGAACTTCAGCTTTATGTGCCACTTTGTGTTGATCTGTCGCTTAGCATAATAATGAAAGTATTTTTAAATGACTGAATCAAACTGAGGTAAATCCAGCCTGTTTTTGCGGCAGACTCCACTCCCGACGAGCAGCCCCTTCTGACACCTCAGAATGGCAAAAAGGCACAGGGAGCATCCGGGGATGAGAACCGAATGGAAATCAACTGCAACGGCCATTCCTCAATACCGGACAGCAAGGACAGTTCAGAAACGCATGGGACCAAGCAGTCTGCAGAGGAACAGGAGGACCAACAGAACGCGAACCCACCCGGAAACAACGCAGAGACTCCAGACACGATATGTAACAAAGAGAAGCACGAAACCAGCCACGCCTCACCCGGAGAACCCGAGCCCAGCCTGCATCAGCTCCCTGCTTCACTCAGCCCAGATGCCACTGTGGAGCGAAACGACGGAGGAGAGAGGAAGAAGATGGAGGACATGGACACTCAAGTGGAGAATAAAGGGGGGAGTGAAGAAGAGGACAACCAGAGTGGTTAGTTACAGAACAAATACTGGTTTCCCCTTTTTAATGGGATTTAATAAACTTAGAGGATTTGTAATGAAATTAAAATTATTTGTGCAGAATTTCCACAGTGAAACTGAGTTTTACAAGAAATTATTTATTGTTTATTAAACATTTTAAATGTCTTAAGTTCAATCCCTCATAATATCTGCTCAATGTACATGGAAAATGACACTATTAAAGACTTGGATAAGTTATGCGAATATAAAAAGAATTTAGCATGAAATATGCTGTATTTTTATTCTCTCTAAAAAAACAAAAAAATCTTACGTCGCATATTGAATAATACAGATTTGAACGAAACTGCAACACAGATGTGGTCAAACACAGTAAAATGTTTGAGGTTCTAAACTGTGTGTTAAAACTGAGTCAGAACAACTCGTTCCAGTGAGAATACTGCATTTTATTTCTCCACTCTTCACACATTAAATCATGTTCTCCGCTTCCAACTTTATAATGAACACCCGCTGCAAACTGTAAACACATTGCAGCAACAGCTTCCCCTCGATGCTCCAGGAAAATGCCTGGATGTGTTGTTTTATGTAATCTGTGGTGTTAAAGATGATTCAGTGCCAGTCTCTCATGTGTTTCCTGACTCCCCTCTTTGCTAGGTTCAGCAGGCAGTATGTTAGTGGACCCCCTGGACCCTCTTAACGCCAACAAACTGCAGGTCAAGATCGCTGACCTTGGCAATGCCTGCTGGGTGGTGAGTAAAAAAGATGCACCCATCAACAAGTCAACTACTCATGGCTGTTAGTGGGTGGGGCTCTGTGGGTCGGTCTTGATCAAGTAATTCGTCAGAGGCTTTATTTGGATGTCGGAGATCAAGCATTTTTGAATATACCTCAACATGTCTGTGGTTCTCATTTCTTCATATTGGGATCTGTGAGTTTTACTAAAACCTCAACATTGTTTCTGCAGCACAAACATTTCACAGACGACATCCAGACACGGCAATACCGTTCGCTTGAGGTTCTGATCGGAGCTGGTTACAGTACTCCAGCAGACATCTGGAGCACAGCCTGCATGGTAAAACCCAAACGCAGGACTGCTATATGGGCACTCAGACTTGGATGCCACTCTTAGTGCAGCTGTCTAGCTTTGAATTTTCTGTTTTTTTATTTTATTTCCTGTTTTATACTCTAGAGAAACAGGAAGTCATGCATTATTAAATACATTTTCCTTGATAGACTGATTAAAGTAGAGTATGAAAAAATCCCCTGTTCTATAGGAAATGTTAGCAGTTCAAATAATTCTTATCATAGACTTGTTCCCCATCCATTCATAATGTCTGTTTCCTTTATAGAAAGACATAATTATTTTACTAAAGTTCATTGTGTCTGTATACAGCATAGTCTTTAGGTTCTTTTTGTTATTAGACATAACACTTTTGTCTTTGAGGACATACCTGACATGTTTCAGCGGAGACCTACGTCTTCATCAGAGGTGTCACTAGGCGGCTCGTGATGTGTCAAAATCAGCTGTTGTTTACTGAGGCCTGAGCCTGTCGATATAATGACAGACTGACACCGCAAATGGGAACGCTGCAAACAGGAAAACCACATTATGGATTGGGAAAGGGCCAAAATCATCTGCATGGAAAACAACCGACATCAGCGTAGCATCACAGAGACAGGGGAGATTAGAAAGCGAGCCCACACAGCTTTGAACCGGGACGTGGGGGGCGTTGCAGCTTCCCTACACCTGGAACGTTGTCCTCCAGTGATGAGCCCCTGCTGTTGGCTCGTCATTATATCGTCAGGCTGTCACCACCTCACGGAACAACAGCTGATTTTGACATGTAGCATTTAGTGACACCTCTGATGGAGATGGAAGTCTCTGTCGAAACTTGTTAGAGACAAATGTTGTGTGTCTTATAACCAAAGAACCTAAACACTAAGAAATAACAAAGCATTGTGTTTTAGCAGGAAAAAAAACTTCTGGTTATTTCGATTGCAAGATTTGTAGAGAGGCAGAAACGCAGAAAAACATAATAGTCTTCATTCATATTACTGTAAGTCCTCTGTAATTTCAGATGTGTTTTTTCGACAGGCCTTCGAGCTCGCTACTGGAGATTATCTGTTTGAGCCCCACTCTGGAGAGGACTACTCCAGAGATGAAGGTTGGTTCTGGAGTTCCTTTACAAATGACAATCTGGCTGAAGTGTCCTTTCTTTCCTACAGAAAGTATTTGGAAAAGTATTTTTTACCCGTTTTTTGTTATATTTTGTCAGTTGCAACAACACCGTTCAGTATATTTTATTGGGACTTTATGCGATAGACCAACACAAAGTAGCATGTAATTATGAAGGGAAAGTACAGGGGTTGGACAATGAAACTGAAACACCTGTGATTTTAGTGTGGGAGGTTTCAAGGCTAAATTGGACCAGCCTGGTAGCCAGTCTTCATTGATTGCACATTGCACCAGTAAGAGCAGAGTGTGAAGGTTCAATTAGCAGGGTAAGAGCACAGTTTTGCTCAAAATACTGAAATGCACACAACATTATGGGTGACATACCAGAGTTCAAAAGAGGACAAATTGTTGGTGCACGTCTTGCTGGTGCATCTGTGACCAAGACAGCCAGTCTTTGTGATGTATCAAGAGCCACGGTATCCAGGGTAATGTCAGCATACCACCAAGAAGGACGAACCACATCCAACAGGATTAACTGTGGACGCAAGAGGAAGCTGTCTGAAAGGGATGTTCGGGTGCTAACCCGGATTGTATCCAAAAAACATAAAACCACGGCTGACCAAATCACGGCAGAATTAAATGTGCACCTCAACTCTCCTGTTTCCACCAGAACTGTCCTTCGGGAGCTCCACAGGGTCAATATACACGCCTGGCTGCTATAGCCAAACCTTTGGTCACTCATGTCAATGCCAAACGTCGGTTTCAATGGTGCAAGGAGCGCAAATCTTGGGCTGTAGACAATGTGAAACATGTATTGTTCTCTGATGAGTCCACCTTTACTGTTTTCCCCACATCCGGGAGAGTTACGGTGTGGAGAAGCCCCAAAGAAGCGTACCACCCAGACTGTTGCATGCCCAGAGTGAAGCATGGGGGTGGATGAGTGATGGTTTGGGCTGCCATATCATGGCATTCCCTTGGCCCAATACTTGTGCTACATGGGCGCGTCACTGCCAAGGACTACCAAACCATTCTTGAGGACCATGTGCATCCAATGGTTCAAACATTGTATCCTGAAGGCGGTGCCGTGTATCAGGATGACAATGCACCAATACACACAGCAAGACTGGTGAAAGATTGGTTTGATGAACATGAAAGTGAAGTTGAACATCTCCCATGGCCTGCACAGTCATCAGATCTAAATATTATTGAGCCACTTTGGGGTGTTTTGGAGGAGCGAGTCAGGAAACGTTTTCCTCCACCAGTATCACGTAGTGACCTGGCCACTATCCTGCAAGAAGAATGGCTTAAAATCCCTCTGACCACTGTGCAGGACTTGTATATGTCATTCCCAAGACGAATTGACGCAGTATTGGCTGCAAAAGGAGGCCCTACACCATACTAATAAATTATTGTGGTCTAAAACCAGGTGTTTCAGTTTCAATGTCCAACCCCTGTAAATTTTCAATTGAGAAGGACTGATAATTGGAGATTGTCACTAAAAGAACGAACTAACTCTTAGGGTTACTAACTGGTAATTACACTCATGTTCAGCCTTGATTCTTTAGTCAAAGAAATAAACATGAAACTCGCAACTACGTAAAGAAAAATGTGTGAGGGAAATAAATGCTTTTATTTAGATAATAAGTCTTGCATTACCAAGAGTTGGTTGGTTGGTTGGGCTCTCTGCTGTTTATTTAAAGGATTTTGCACATAGTTGGAAGTTTTATGTTAACTAAGGTAAATTTTAGGGGACAGTTTCAGAGAGAGAAACATAAGGCGCAATCAAAGGAGGAACGCCTTCAGATCCAGCAGTTTCCCACTCAGAAAACAGTCCTAACCAAAGCACCTTATTTTGGCTCGGATCTTGTGTCACCTTTCTGGGAACCCGGCTAGATCTCTCCTGCAACTCTGACCGTCCAGTTTCTGAGCTCCGCTGATGATGTGAATGTCTGCTCAACAGCTGTTCGACCCAGTAAGAAGGTCATTCTGTGCAAGGGGATTACTAGCTGTCTTTATTAGCCCAGGTGGTTGGTTGGTTTTCCACCTTGGATGACTCTGAAGCCCAATTAGATATAAAGGAAGAAACACACTTAGAAAAGTTTGAGGCGTGAAGGAAACACAAGATGAGACTAGGTTGGATCTTTACAAATATTAAATTAGGAAACATTTCCGGTGAATTAAAACATTACCTTTCTGCAGCCAAAAAACGAAGGGGGATCAGGCCTGGATCAATCCGACTGAGCTGTGGTTCTGGTGCCAGATTACCCGCAAGCATCCTTCTCTGTTGGAAACCTTGTCCTTTTTTCTTCCACAATTATGTTTTATTTTGTGTTGATCTCGTATAAAATTCCCCTAAAATATATTTTTGGCTTTGTGGATGTAGCAAAAAGTGGAAAAGTTATTTATTTATTGTATGCACTTCTGTCTGTGTCTCAGTGATTTTTCACCATGTGTTCCTGTCCCCCTGCTTCCTGCAGATCACATAGCGCTCATCATCGAGCTGCTTGGCAAGGTTCCTCGGAAGCTGATTTTGGGGGGCAAATACTCCAAGGAGTTTTTCACCAAGAAAGGTAAACACACCTGCCTTCCGCCAGCTGTCGGCTTCATCCTGTTTCACTTTGAAATATTCTCAGGTATTTTTTGAAAAGATACTGTTTCAGGCTAAACGTATGATGCCTCGAGGGAGCAGCCATCTGCTTGGTTCAGGACAGAACCTGCAAATTAAATGAAGTGCAGCTATTTGATGTTGGTCTGAGATTGGGCTCTTTAACCAGACTTATGAAACCTGTTTCTCTTAGGTGACCTGCGGCACATCACCAAGCTGAAGCCGTGGGGTCTGTTCGACGTCTTGGTGGACAAGTACGAGTGGTCCAAGGAGGAGGCCCACTCATTCAGCAGCTTCCTGCTGCCCATGCTGGACCTGGTGCCTGAAAGGAGAGCCACAGCAGCCCAGTGCCTCTCCCATCCGTGGCTCACATCCTAAAGGCTGCACACCGCTACCCTTTTATAGTGTGAAAGAACCCAGCCAGCAAATGCACTCATGTCTGCACCCAGGATCCTCATCGTGCCTGTACTGCTGTGTATGAGGCTACCTTCACACATCCGAATGACGGAGAGGAACACTGTCGAGGCTTTGTCCCGTTCTGGATTTCACTAATTGGAAAACCTTCAGTAATGCTCCCTCCTTGTACTTAGAATTAATTAGCATTTATTTTCTTTTTTTTTCTGACCGCAGCCTCATCGTTGATGCACATTTTCCTCTTCAAGAACTGAAATTTGCACATTTCCTACACGACCAGAAACGTAAGATGCTATCTGAAAGTAAGCCATTAGGCCATTAAAGCTACAGGGCGTTGTATAGTTCACTGTTGAGCCAAATCTTTGCCAATCATCATGTGCCAGCATTTACTCCTTCGGCCTAAAACTTTGTGTTCAGAGGGATTTTCTGCACAGTTCTTATTAGCTGAAAAATGAACCAGTTAACTTTAAGAACTGTCATCCTAAGATGTATCGTCTCCATCAACAAAAAGGACGGAAAAAAAAAAATTTTGTACATTTTTAGACAAACAGCTCCACAGGGTTAGAAACTAGACCTTTTAATGCAGTGTCCAGGAAATACCCTCTGACAACCAGATTAATTTTCTTTGTCAACATTCTGCATTATTTTACATTTTCTCTCAGCATTTGGTATAAGGGTGTGAACACAGATTGTTTTTCTCCTGGATGGACCGCTCTGCAGACGGTTTCATAAACGCTGTCATACTTGGACAGTCCAACCAAACCACACACGGATAAGCATCCAGTGTACTGAATGTTGTACCAAAGAGTTTGGCTTAATGCAGGTTCTGAACAAGGTAGCGAGTAGCAAAGGAGGCTTTACCTGAAGGGCTTAAAAAAACATTTTGTTCTTTGTGATCAGGCAACAAATTTAGCTCTGTGCAAGACTTTCATTTTCCCATGAATGTGCTGGTTTAATACAAGATTGTACTAATTGCAGATATTGTTTTATTGGTTGGACTTTCTTCACAGTTGTTATACATTTTTAATGCAAGTTTCTGATGTCAATGTCTTCCATCTTTCTTTATTTCTCCCTGTATATTATAAGAATAAACACTTTTCCAAATTAGTTTGTCTGGCAAATTGAAGGTTTTTGGTAACTCCTTAATGTCAAATTACAGAAAGTTTTGAAAAGCATTTTTACCAAATCTACAAGATGATTTTAGGTAAAACGGGCATTTGAAAGAATGTGTCCTTTCCTTGCTGAAATCTTAGACATTTCTTCACATCTTGTGAAACTAAAAAAACAAACTTGAGTGTACTTTGTGGGGAGGTGTAATGTTATAGACTAACCAAAAGTAGTAGTAGTACATTGTCATGTAGACAGAATATGATTTAAAAAAAAAACTTTTTCAATGGTTTTTACAAGTAAAAATCTGATTTAGTTTGGTGCTCATTTGTACTCAGCCTCTCTGGGGTCAGTACTACAGCTGCAAGTATTTTTAGGTAGGTCTAACATCTAGAAAAGCTGAGCCAGCAAAATCTTTTTGTTTTTCATTAAGGCCAGATTTGTGGACTGCACAACTTTTTCTTGTCAAAGTTTCTTACCTGAACTGTGGATCTGTACCACCTCCAGAGCTACTAAGGGCCTCTTCGCTGCTTCTCTGAATAATGCTTTCTTTGCCCAGCCACATTTTTCATTATCAGATGATGGCTTTAACAGTGCTTCATGGGATGTTAAAAGCCTGAGATTTTGATTTCTAACCTAACTCTGCTTTAAACTTAACAGCTTTTTTCCTGACCCGTCTGCTTTTATTTGTAAAAATATTTGGACACCTACTACAATTTTCCTTCCCCTTTACAGTTGTGTGTGACTTTGTTTAGCCATATAACATTTTAATAAAATGCATTGAAATTTGTGATTCTTCCATGAAAACATTTTTTATTCAAAAGCTGTGAATCTGTTTGTAGGACACTGTAAAACTGGTGAAAAAACAAATCTACATATTTTATCTGTAGGGTAACAAAACAAACAAACCTTATTTTGCCAACATTATTCATAGCCTTCTGAGATTGTGATTAAATTAATCTTACCAATTAATTTCTTTTTTCTAGAAATAATGTGAGTCTAGACTTGGATCTGATTTTTAAGAGAAATCTGTGGAGGGAGCTAAAGCTTAGGGTGATGGCCAGGAGACCTTCCATTCTTAAAGACTTGGAGCTCATCACCAAAGGGAAATCCTCTAAACATAGATGGAAACATGCAAATATCTGACCAGTAATTATAAGGAGGGTTAGATTAGTGTAATGCCAATAAATATTTAGGAGGGTTCAAAAATACTTTTTTCTTTCGTTTACATTGTTTTATCATATTTTGAGTGATGGCGAAAAAAATCTCTTGGTTAAATGAAAATAATTTTAAATCTACCAGGGGTATGAATAATTTTGGTCTTAACTGGAAGTCTCCACTGTCGTCAGCTTACATAAAATTATAAACAAATCCCTTAAAGTACAGTCGGTGTAATGAAGTCAAGGCTGTAAGCCAGGGGAAAGTGAAACTCAATCTGAACTCTGTTGGAGTCGTTTTTGGAAGGTTTTACACCAAGGCTGCCAATTACTGCCATGAGCCCTTGGAGTTCATTTCAATGATGTTGACTTGGTTGCATCTCCTCGCTCCTCCATCAGAGATTTACATATCTGTTGTAAAGAGAAAAAAAATGGGGTTTATCAGCTCAGATTTATTAACTTTAGTCCATGGATCTGGAGTTTTATCATTTACAGCATAATATAAAAGCCCTTTACAACCTTACTGCATCAATGCATTGTTTAGCACAAAGAAAAGGTTAAGCTTCAGGTCAACTAGCTAGATGGACAGGTTCAGCTAAGCCCCCTGGTACTGGCTTGGCTCTACATGTATATGTACTAAATTTAATCTTAATTGGACTATTCCTCCTGGATGCTGTGGTTCTTACCTTCCTTTTTCAGGGTAGAAGTAAAGATTATTCAAGAATTTACAACCAAGACTTAAACTGTTTTGCAGCTACCTAAATAATTTTAAGTCATTCCTCCTCAGGCTCTTTCCATCTATTTTCCTTTATATATTTTAAAACCCTGAGGCCATAGCCCTCCTTTCTCAGTATTTTCCCACCATTCGTCTATCTTCTTACCCTTTTCCTCCACCTGGAAGTCTTCGGGCAGCAGTTTGTCCTGCCGGCTGCCCAGGCTGAAGGCCAGAAAAGAGAGGATGAGTGAGTCCATGATGCTGATGATGGCCAGGATGTAGGACCAGCGCACCGTGCAGTTACCCAGGGTGTATTTGTCAGTCCGCTGACCACACATGCGCTTCACTTCCTCTGAGTCCCAGCCATCAGGATAGATCATGCAGCCAATCACCATGCATGTACCTGAGAGGTGGGAGAGGTGGTTGAATTTTGAAGCTTTACAAAATGTGTGTTCAATTGTTGTGTTCGAAACAATTTGAGAGAAAGACTTTTTGTGCTTCTAATGCCTTGCAGAAGGATTCACACGCCTTGAGGTTTTTCACAGTTACAACCACACGCAATTTTATTAGGACTTTCTGTGATCAACCAACACAAAGATTTTGATAATAATTTTGAAGTGGGTGAAAATAATACATTATATTTAAACCTTTTTAAAAGGAAGGTGTTTTCAGTCCCCCTTTTGCTGATGCACTCAACATTAATTCAGTGGAACAAACTGCCTTTAGAAAATAGCTATTTCATAAATAGAGTCCACGTGTGTGTATTTCAATCACAGTAGAAATACAGCAGTCCTGTGGCGGCCTCAGGAGTTTGTTAGAAAACAGTTAACAGAATGGCCCAGTCAAAGTTCAGATCTAAAACCAACTAAGAATCAGTGACAAGACGTGAAAATTGATATTCAAAATGTAGAGAATGTGAAATTTCTCTCTGAGCCCTCTATGATTGGTACTTAATGATAACACTCTGCTGGCAGCATTGCAAACTATCCTCTTCAGTGCTAATAATAAAGCAGGAAGCCACAAGAAATGATGTGACCAGAGAAATAAACATACCCAAACCCTCAATATTAAGTTGCTTGGCAACTCTGAAGCAGAGGAAGGAGAACCTGGTTATCTATTATTAACTCTGCAGACAGACAGCCAGGTTTCTGCAATCTCTCCTTAAGATGATGAGGTAAAACCCAAATCTCACACGTCTGAGATCTTACTCTCTGAAGGTTACAAACACTTTAAAGTTAACACTCAGAGGCTCAGCTTATTTTATGACGTTTATTCCTAATACCAAGAATTTTAACAGACATCTCAGAATAATAAGTAATTTATTTATTTCAGTTAAATCGAGGGTTAATTTAGGTCAATCTGTCATTAAGTTAGCAATGTTTAATGTTTTCAGCCCGCATCACAGGCTGCTCATTAACACTTCTAAATTCAGTGTTTCAGCAAAAACAAGAAACCCAGTGGATGTGTTGGGTCTGAAAAGCGAGAGTGAAGCGTGGAACAGCACACCTTCAGTTTTACTCTCATTACTTGTTTCATTACAGGCTCGTCCTTTCTCTCGCAGGTACATCTGTTCACAAGCTGCATCATGTTTCCAGGCCACACTCATGTTTCACCTCTGATTGTGCGTCTGTAGGGGCCAGCCATCTAAACTGCCAGATACTGGTTTTAAATTCACACCCTTTTACACATTTTTCACGGTTTGATTAACTTTAGCAGCACTGAGCCAATGTTATGTCATTATCCTACAATAAATCTAAGTTTAGCTGTTATAACTGTAAGGCTTGGAGAACAGATTCAGCTTCTGGATGTGCAAAGCTGGGAAAGGAACACACTCGCTGTAACTTTCATCTGTTTACAACATCAGCTGCTTCAAGAATAAATCATAGAGCTGGAGACAAACTTTGATCTAACGCTTACTGGAGGCCAGCTGCATCCATGCGCAGATCTTGTAGACGCTCCCGGCGTTGCAGAAGAAGAAGAGGCTGAAGCAGACGATGCTCCCCACGATCAGCAGCATGGAGATCCCCACGAAGAACATGGCCGTCTTGAAGGCCCCGGACGGGATGGAGCCAAAGTCCAGCGCGCTCCCCTTGCAGGTGAGCTCCGAGGTGAGCGCGTTCCCGATGCAGTAATGGAAGAGGCCGAAGTACCCGGCCTGCGGCGTGTTCACGCTGTCCCCGATCCAGTAGGGCTGGATGAACACCACCACCGTGATGACTGCGAAGGTGATGGTGAACACCTGCCACATGACGCCCACGGCCCGGGCGTTGCGCACATAGTTGGTGTGGTAGATCTTGGCCGCTTCTTGAGCAGGGAGCATGCTGAACTGTTCCTTGTTCTTCCAACAGTTACGTTTAAATCCCCCTTCAAATGAATCTCCTCCTGGTTTGATTTTACGCTCCGAAGACGCCTCTCATCTTGCCTTAACAGGATTCAAAACCACGGACAGCTCCCGGTGCTGAAAACAGTCTATGAGATACTCTGGTTCATCTGCCCTGCAGAGGCGACGAGTCCCTGAAAACCACCGGATGGGCTGCGGTAGCGGCGGGTTTATCACTGGGCCTAATGTGGAGACTGTAGGCTCTGTTAGTTGTTGGGTTTCTCCCCGGGGAGGCTGTGGTCTTCACACAATGAATGATTAATGGTTAAAAGATCCGCTGAAGAGTGAGACACGCAGGCCGCGGAAGCGTGCCCAGTGTTTTACCTCCAGCACCACCAGCCGCCTAACGCATTTTATTAATATTGGTGGACATTTTAGCAACGGATGACTAATCAGATTCTTTAAATAAACTTATACAACAACAAAAACAAACAAACAAACAAAAAAAAAAAAAAAAAACACTACCAGACCCAATTTTACTCGGACTTTATTTTATTTTACAACTGGTCTCACGTTTTCCCCACGGACTCTCTGATAAACAGTAGCTACATTTTTCAGGGATTGTGGTCTCTGTGTTTGTGAGCTGGCCAGGTGCTGCGGAAGCAAAGCATCCATTAACAGTTCAAATTGACACCCATTAGAAATATGAATTAAATGAGAAAAATAAAAGAGTCGAAACAGGATCCTGAACTGTTTTCACACAGGCCAAGATCTCCCAATTCTTACCGAGTATTTTTAGATCTAATTTTAATGAGTATTAAGTTATTATTATTAAGTGAAAATAAGTTGTTCAGTGAATAGACCACATGGGAAGAGCAAAGGGCTTAATTTTCCGCTTTTTATTTGCTGTTAATTAAAAGATGGGAAAGGATTCTGTTTGTATCACAGTCAGCCACTAGATGGAGCTATGAAACTGGTGTCTACCTCACCAAATTACCTTTGTCCAGTTCTTTCCTTTTCTTTTCTTTTCCTAGGCCATATTTTACCCCAAATGTTTCTACATACTAATACCATGTTTAATAGCATATTAAGACATGGGACTCATTTATGGTGACAAAACGTACAGTACTGTGCAAAAGTTTTAGGCAGGTGTGAAAAAATGCTGTAAAGAAGGATGTGAGAAAGCCTACATCCACAGAAGATCTTTGGTTAGTTCTCCAAGATGCTTGGAACAACCTACCAGCCGAGTTCCTTCAAAAACTGTGAGCAAGTCTACCTACAAGAACTGATGCTGTTTTGAAGGCAAAGGGTGTTCACACTAAATATTGATTTGATTTAGATTTGTCCTTTGTTCATTCACTGTCTTTTGTTGATTGATGAAAATAAATGATTAACACTTCCATTTTTGAAAGCATTCTTTGTTTACAGCATTTTTTCACACTTGCCTAAAACATTTGCTCACTGCTGTAGTTGATGAAACTCTCAGCTCTTTATTTTTTCCTCAAAATATGGTCCTTTTAATTCAGAATGTTCTCCTTTTCTGTCATATTAGAACAATTACTGCTATGATTCCAATGCAGCAATGTCAAAAGAGGCAACAAATCAATTTGCTTTGTAACATGCTTGCAAAATATAAATTGAATCGGTTCTGAAGTGAAGATGCAAATCAAAGTAGCTCAAATAATGTTTTCATTTTCAGTAGTTTTCCAGTTTAGTTTCAAATCTTTGTTCTCAGCGTTTGTTTCCATGTTGCTGCACAAAGGCCACACAGGAATGTATAGACTAAAAGGCATCTTTTCATTCTCCTAATCCTAACAGACTTGTTTCATCAGATTTCTAATCCTGTCAGTGCCTACAATGTAACCGTGATGTTTGTTCACCTTTAGCTTGGTTCAGTCATATTTCTTTGAAGGTTCGCACAAAGGACTGATTTATTGATCATGTGACAGTTTCTCTTTCTGTTCTGAGTGTGGACACGCCAATGTGGCACTGCACTCAAGCTTTATTAAATGATACAGACCCTGGTGTGAGGCAGAGGTTGGTTATAATCCAGTTATCTGGAGAAGCAATCCAATTTTCTAATACAGAATGGAGTGAGATTTAATGTGTGTGTCTGTGTGTATAAGATGTTGGTGGGGGGGAGTGAATTTCATGTTTTCTTTGAGTATATTATTTTTCGCATGCCCAAGAGGGTGACTAGATGATATAAAG